>JBBCBC010000020.1:254252-854252 GCA_037126765.1 Stenogyne calaminthoides | reverse complement strand
TTAATTTCTTGAACGATTTGTTATTCTAAAAAAGATTTAATTTAAAAATGCAATTTATTAAAAACATAGTTGCATTTTTTTTTTATAATATAAATTTTATATATTATCCTTTTTAAATGGTTAAAGTTATGCAATCATAATAGTTCCCATTATTTAAATATTTTAAAAATCATTTGTCTTGCAAAAAGATTTTGTTGAAGAATTTTCTAATATTTTTTTTTTGTTTTTTTGGAAAATATATCCAATTTATTTAAGATGGAAGATAAAGACAATACATCCTGATTTTGCAGCCGTATAGTTTTTTAAAGTAGCGCCAATTCAGCCATTAGATAGGAATATTATAATTTCTAATAAATTATATTAAGATGTTCTCATAAATTTTTTACTTAATTAAGTACCCCTGCCCCCTGAGTTAATTAATGTAATATTGTTGAAATTATATTATGCTAAGGTAAATATAGAAAAACAATTAAATGAAAATTAAATATTATCTACATGTGCAGGAACCATATTTCTATAATAATAACAGGTGACAATACTGGAAGGCTAATGAAATTGGATCTCAAAACGAGGAAAAATCACTCTTCTTCTCAAAAACCTAAAGTTCCCAAACGGCGTCGCATTGAGCAAAAATGGAGATTTTCTACTTTTCGTGGAAACTACAACTTGTAGATTATTTAAATTATGGCTCACAACGCCTAAAGCTGGGAAACTTGAATTGGTATTCCAATTCCCGGGATTCCCAGACAATGTGAAACGGAATGGGAATGGTGAATTCTGGGTCGGAATTAATTCTAGAAGAGGGAGACTTTTGGAATGGGTTATTTCCAATTCTTGGATTGGGAATACTGTTGTAAGAGTATTGGATGTTACGAAAATATACTCGCGTTTGGCTCGGCTTATTGGGAAGACCGGAATGGGGATTAAGTTGGATGGGGATGGGAATGTGGTGGAGGTATTGGATTCTAGTAAGGGAAAGAGATGGAAACAAGTTAGTGAAGTTAATGAAAGGAATGGGAATTTGTGGGTGGGTTCAGTGTCGATGTCTTATGCTGTTAAAGACAAAATCTACATGTCTTCTGATTTATACAAGATTTTAGATCAAATTTGATGAACGAATGTATAGACTATAGTCATTATGTCAAAAGAATATTGGAATACTTAACTTCTAATCTTTAGTAATATCTCAATTTAGAATAGGTTTGAGTTTCCTATCAGACTTGTTCATAGTATATTCAACTGATACTATTACACTTATAAATTAAGATTATAATATTAAATGTTATATATATAAATTTATAAGGGTAGTGATATTATTTTAAAAGTGTAATAGTGTGAGTTTCATAATAAATTTCACAGGAGAGTTTGTGCTCAATTAATTTAATTTGAATTGCATTTGAACAAGAAAAAAGGTTAATGTGATTGATTTGGGAAGATTTAACATTTCACTAGCTTGCATCTACCATGTACACTATTTAGTGTGCTTATATTATGAGTTAAGTTTTCTAATTAAACTAAATTATTGCTACATAAAAAAAACTCTTCGATTTCCTGCTCCATTTTTCATATTCCACTTAATAATTGTGTATATTAATTAATAATTGTGGATTCAAGATCTAGCAATTACATATTTTTTTGTCCAAGATTTCTCCACTCCATATTCATTCATCAACCAGATTTCAGTTTCATCCATCAATGTATTAAAACATAAACAAAGACAACCCTCCAAAGAACAAAGTCGCTCGTGGCTTGTTGTACTAACGGATGTAGGGAGAGGAACATAAAAAGTGGTGAAAAGTTCAGTTTCAAGATCGAAGCAAGAAATCCATGGAGGGTCCTCTATACCATCACGTGCCAACCAGTAAAGATTCCCATTCACAAATACTCCTTTATTACCACATTCGTAATTTAACAGAGCATTAGATGTAGTGCTTCTCCATGATCCGTTTCCAATGGTGTATACTTTACACTCAGATTTTGTAACTTTCAATGATGTGTGACAAAAAATAACGACCTTATATTTGCCAGTTATTTTACTAGTTCCAAATCCAAAAGTGTTTATACGAAAATACGAATTGTCAAAGTGGTGAGAATAAAGGTCGATATACTCACGTGTGATTGGATTGCATACGTAAAGAGATTTAGACACCCCATCGATTCCAAGTTTGTGCAAAAGAAGTAACCCATCAGCCGAACCCCATATAAAGATATTTGAGGAGGAATAAGGAAATTGGAGTTTGGTGGTTGCATTGAGTTGAAGGCTGCGGCTTTCATTATCAAACTCATCCTAAGGTATTTAATATCAAGCACATCTGTAAATTCAAAAATCTGGCATGATGATTTTAGACGACCAAATGAGGACACGACAGCCAAAGCAATTCCTGGGACACACGCTGCCCACACTTTAATGAGATTTAAATGGTGGGATTTTCCATCTTTATTGGGGATTCTTCACCCTCTATGGGTTTATTGCATGTATTATCCGCCCTTTAGGTTTGTTGCAGTGAGTGTGGAAACAGTTTGTGGTGCCAAGACATTAAAAGCAGAAAGATGCATGACACCTTGTGGTGGATGTTGTTGCCATTGCGGTGGCGGTTCCGGTTGATAGTAAGACGAAATATTGGGAAGACCGGAAAAACGATGTGAAGTGGATAATATGGGAATGTATTGAACTTAGTCCATATGTCATGATTTCATATTGAAGGTCGAAATTTAAAATTGAGGGTTTTTTGCGTCATCCTCCTCCGATCCTCACGCTTGATTCGAGGCAGGTATTCCTCGAGTTGAAATTAGTTGTTCTAGTTGAATTGTATTTTTCTTGTAAAAAAAAATAAAAAATTACAACTCCCATTATAAGAACACTTCAATTATTATTATTATTTTGAAAAAGTTGTTTGATTAATATTTATCACCTATTGTTTTGTCCCAACAACACAACAGTTGAAGAAAATGATTTGTGTAAATTTGACTCCTCTTATCATTACTCATGGGATGGGGATATCTATTGCAAAGAGAAAAATCTGTAATCATATGAAGTGATTCGAATTCAAATTTCAAACGTGGTGGGTCCAAAAACACTCGTTCCACAAATTAGATATTGAGATCTAGCAGCCATGAATTATTTGACTATTAATCTCATGACTTATGGGAGTTGTTGCCTTCTGCTCTATTTTCATGGCTGAAATTTATTTCGAATGAAGACCACAAAATTGTAAGTACCTTTATTGTTTTCCTATTAAACATCTATGATTTTTTTTTTACTATTGAGTAAAAAGGAAAAAAAAAAACTACTAAAATATTTCAATCACTATTTTTGATTGTTTACGGATCCTGAAAGAATTTCGTCTCATCTAAAAGTTCGAGTTTGTAGAGAGGTGCAAAATTAATTATTTTATTTAATTTTCCTTAACACTCCTCCTCACTTGTGGGCTGAGCTGAATCATTTTAAATGGGTGGAGTGCTGTTCACGAGAATCGAACTTAGGATCAATTACGAAATTTGGAAGAGAGGCTCTAATACCATAAAATAATTTAAATCCCAACAACAAAAAGTCGGGAACTTATAAAGAAAAAATGAAATTAATTATTTTATTTAATTTCCCTACCAGATCCTTTTTAGTATTCGAGTTCCTTCTTTTAAAATCCCCCCACCCCCCCCAGAACAATAAAAGTACATGAATAAAACAAAACTAAAGTATAAAGACTATAAAAAAAAAACAGGTAAATAAATATGCATTTTCCCTTTCTCAATTTTCTTTATGTTTCCCGTCTTTAACAAAAAAGGAGGAATTTTGGGAAAAATATGTAATAATATATTATTTTATCTTTCAAGATATTTTCATCTTTTGTTATACTTTGTTGATGTATCGAATCTAAGGTGGAGGATATGCTGATATGCATAATGCATGCCATGCTCTGCTGTCCCCCTAGCTTTGGAGATTTTACACGAATTATGTGGCTCACAATTTACACATAGTATACAAAATAAATCAATTTAATAAAGACTCCCGAACATAGGAAGAAAATTGAATAATTGCAGAACTATAAATATTTGTGTTAGACAAAGTCTCATGTAGAATTAAATTTAGACATATCTAAGATTCAAGAACACTTTTCATCTACACACGATTCACAAAGATTTAATAATATATATTTAATGACTCGAGTATTTTTTTTAAATGAAACATTCAATTTCAGATGAAACAGATTTTTAAGACTTGTTACAAGAAAGAACCCACTTTTTGATGTTATTATTTGAGTTACAATTAAAATTTTGTTTTAATTTCTAATACTATACACTAAGATAACATCTTACTTAATTTACAATTTTTACCATGAATTGTTTAATTAGTTACTCCCTCCATCCCATACTCGATTTTCCATTTTGGTCCCTCTTATATTTGTTTTCAGCTTTTATAAGTGATAATAAAATAATATTATTTTTACAATTAAATCCTCCTAATATTTAAAAAATTGCATTGAAAATCACTTTATTCTTACTTTAATAAAAAAATATAAAGGTGTACAATAGCTTTAATTAAAAATTATTTATCCCCTTAAATATTAATAAATAACTCTTAAAAAAAATACCGTGCAGACAATAAATGACATTTCGAATGTGGATCCAATGAGTATAATATAATCTCGACATATATAATTTATCTTTGGAGTCTTAAATAATTTCTTATTTTTAGATCCATAATTTATAATTAATCACTTTATACAAGGGGTACTCGAATCCCAAAAAATTACAGCCGAACGAAGCTTACCAAAGACACTTACAACTTATACGGTAAACGGATTAAAGACTGGACTCTCAGGCAACAAAAACAACAGAAAACGATAATGGATAATGGGTCCCGATTCACTTTCACGAGCAAAATTTGATGCCATCAATGAGCTTGTTCAAAATATACACACTCTCTTTAAAAAATAATTTGTTTCTAATCTTTCATAATTTCTAAATAGTGCATTGCCACAAAAAAGATATAAACACTTATTTTTAAAACTATCACCTCACAATTTTAGCTTCTGAAAAATATTTCAAAATTGTTAATAAAATTTACAAACACCTCCTAAAATCTTCTTCCTCAATCCATTACTCCCAAAATTAACAAATTCACAAAAGTAACAAAGCCTTTTAAATTTAATTCCTTGGCCAATCGAAATTTCTCATTTAAGTGAGAGACCTAGGTTCGATTTCATCTGAGAACGAATTTGGAGTTATGAGAATTATAAGGTGGATTGACGATTTCGTGAAATATTTGGGTGTTTAGTGTACTAACTACTAATAACTAACATCTAGCTTTCCCCGATAATAATAAAAATAAAAAAAATCCACAAAGTGCATTGCTACACTAGAGGTTCCTATTTCATTCAATCACTTATACGTTTTTCCTTTTTTGTCGTTGGAATAAATTTAAAATCCAACCATTGGTATACACGAACAGTCACTAGTGGTCAATTTTTATAATTGACTCTATTTCCATCCTCCAATCGGAATGGATGCCAAGTGTGGGCGTTTGATCGAGGAAAAGTGTCCACGTGTCAGACGTTAAAGGTGGGCTCACCTTTGTGATATGGACTCGCATGTACAGTTTGCTGACAAGGATGAACACAACCATATTCAATAGCCACGCTAGCCTTCTTGTTTGTTTGTCTTTTTTAGTTTTTCTTTTGTCTTGAAAGTGATATTTTTCAACTTAAATACACTTTATAAGTTGTTCATCTAATAAAATAATCTTTTAATTTTGGCATGACAATTATGGGTAATTATTGACAACGTATACTTAAATAATAATGTTAAAGTAGATTTTTGTGCTTGTGCTTGTGCATCGAGTTCAACTTATTCACATTGAAACATTCAACTAGTTTAGTATAAATACATTAAACATTTTAAAAGAGTAAATTGTATATTTCGAAAATATATTTAAACGCGGTATGACAAGCGCATACAATTCCTTTTGGACTAGGTTCAGATGCTGGGATCAAGATCGCAATTTCATAAGTAAGATTAAAAAAACGTCTGTTTATTATCTTTGAAAATTCAGAAACTTATTTACACAAAAAAGTGAACTATTAATATGATGTTTTATTTTCAGTATAATCAAGACGTTTTAAAATATCTTATGAACAAGCGGTCTTGACCTTGAAAACGCACATAAGACTCACTCTTCCTTTTGTCTTAATTTGATGTGTCTCAATTTTTATTTCCGTCGTTCAATTCAATTTATTCGTGACAATTTTTTTTGCGTGTGCCAATCTAATATTAGACGGGTTACGATATATATCCATACATATCAACTTACCAATATATTAAATTATCCAAATTGTTTAACTAATTAATGAATTTTCAATTATCTCATTACAATAGAATTTCTCTTTGTTTTATTATTTTAAGTTAGTCTAATCAATTTAACTTTTAAACACTTACTCATAAAATCACTATATGATTTTACTAAAGAAATCATTTCTACTTTCAAACAAGACTAACCTATTACTAAAAAGACAAAGTTTAATATGAAAATTTTCATACATGAAAAAACTTTAATTTACAATCAAATTATGTAATTGGTGAAGGTAAGACAAAATTGAGTGGTTCATGGTTCACTCGATCCAAGTGGTTTATGGTTCACCCGGCCCGAATATGTCATAATTTAGGGTTCATTATTTAATGTTTAAGATGTAAATTATTAATTTAAGACAATTTTATAGATTTTCATACATGAAAATTTGCACACTGAGACCTACCCTACTAAAAATTGACATCGTTTTATTTTTTGGATAAGAGCTATAGGATTTAGCTAGATTTGTGATGTATGATGTTTCATACCTATTTAGTATTATGGTTTCTCAAAATAATCATTATTTTTTTATGAATGCAAATTATCATTAATTTTTTTATAAGATGTGTTGTCTTGAATCTCGTGTTATCATTAATATGTATATAATTTCGTAAGATAAGAATTGAGAGAAATTCACACCACACGACACGACATGTCACATGAATCTAATGAAATTACGATTTTTTGTGTTGTAATTACCGTCCAATTTAGTAATAAAATACGAGACAGAAAAGGAAGATTTGGAAAATTTTGGTTAACTAAATTAATGTCGCATGTAGGGAGATGAAATGGGTTGGGTCTTGTATACATCCAGGTGCATCATACACTCATAGTACATTTTAAAAGCGTATAACTTATTATGATGAAAAGTGCGATTTATTTATACAGAAAAATGCAACTGTTAATATAAGAACATAATTGCATGCTTCTGTTTGGAATAGTTACGCGTTTCTGTTTTGTATAGTTGCACTCGAGTGCAGATGAGATCCACGCGATGAAATATTTAGCAATTTCAGGATATGGGATTGTGTTATCAATTTTCACATTAATATTACTTCATTATTATCAATTTGAAAAAAAAAATCATTAGAGATTGAGATTGATATTATTGAATAGTATCTATCTAACGACCTCCTTCAATTTCCCTATTTATTTTCGCATTAATTATTACTACCCCTTTATAAATTGCAAATAAATAATTCGTACTATTATAAATCTCAACTTTAACAAAATTAATTGTGATTGAAATCGGACGCCTGAAAAAGTAACACCTTAACTCTATGTCTCCACCTCTATTGCCCTTTAACAATAAATAAATATTTTACCTTGTGTTGATCGAATTAATAAATAATACAATGACAAATTTATTCCTAATTAATGGATATTCCTTCCCAACATTTCATGATTTTAGCTTTTTATCAAAATAACTTCTTTCCAATCTCTCTCTATATATTTTTTTTCCATGCACGATAAGTTAGAAACTACTCATATTTTCTAAAATTGGAAGGGCATAATAGTAATTTAGAACTGGCCATCTTCACTGATTTACACACTTTATACGCCCAGACAAATTCCCCTGCGACGAGAGAGAGCGCTTCCAGTATTCAGAAAGCCTGCACATACGCATATAAACAGCCTCAAATGTAGGAGATTATTTCAGAAGAAAAACGAAACGATGGCTTCTTCAGCTAGAATCGTGATCACTAAACTCCTCAATTCCTCCAAACAGCTGCGTTTCGCGCTGCCTTTTAGGTCGGGATCTCCGTCTTTCTCGACCGCCGCAGCCGTAGCTACCGAGCTTCAACCGGATTCGCCGCCGCCGTATGAGGTACTCAGCGGGTCGAGAATTTTGGACTTGGTTATGGATTACGAGGATTACCGGAGAAATTTGTACGGTGGACTCACGCATAAGGCTTTACTCGTTGATGCTGTTGGAACTCTCGTTGTTCCATCTCAGCCCATGGCACAGGTTTTCTTCTTCTGCTTGTTATTTTTTCCTTTCAATTCTGTTAGTGTAACAGACTAACAAATTTGTTTGTTAGGATTTTAGTTTTAATTTTCCCCATCATTCGTGTTTGTGGACTGGAATTTTAAATGTTATAAGAAAACTAGTGGTTTGAGTATGGACGCTTGATTGATGACCATGTGATAGTGCAATTGTGCAAAATATGCAGGAGCTAATCCAATTTATGATTATTTTGGATCGTGTTTTGTTGCTTGTTTGATGGAGTGTTATACTCTGATTTATAAATTTCGTTGACTTTGGGGATTAATTTCAAAGTTTTGTTTATTTCCTGATTCTATATTTGATGAGATAATTCTTTTAGGTGTTGTAGTCACTGTCTGACATAGGAAAATTCCTGTTTAATGCCTCTTTTGAAATGTAACAACCAAATTGTTCACCTGTCTTTGCTGCTCTTACAATTTTGCATACCTCCATTTATTTCCATTGTGGACAACTGGACATATATAATTTAGATGTTTGGTGATGTAGATTTATGCAATTTCTTGCTTTTAATCTGTTTACTATTGTTCTATATATTGATATTTGGGGGGATTCAGTTTTGCTTAAATTACTTTTGTGATGTAGATTTATAGGCAGATTGGTGAAAAATATGGAGTTGAGTACTCTGAACGCGAGATATTGCACAGATATCGATGGGCTTATGAACAGCCTTGGGGTCGATCTCGCCTAAGGTGATATTCTAGTCTCTTTTCGTATACGTAAAAGGATGTGCGTTTAAGTTAAAGTCAATGGTTTCTTAGTTTATTGTTATTCCTGCTTTGCTAGCGGAACCAACTTTTGATGTGCTGATAATATGCAGATACGTGAATGATGGGAGACCATTTTGGCAGTACATAGTGAGTTCTTCAACGGGGTGTTCGGATTCTCAGTATTTTGAGGAGCTTTATGACTATTACACCACCGAAAAGGTTAGTTGGCTAGGGCCATTTGCTGTGTTATCTTATAAGTTTTACTCTGCATGCCTTAAATAGTTTTTGTATCTATTTAGTCATTACTTTTTAGTTTTTACTAATAGCAAATGATCTAATTTCAACTTTTCTTGTGATTTTGATAGGCTTGGCACCTATGTGATCCAGATGCTGAAAAAGTGTTCCTAGCTTTTAGAAAAGCAGGGGTAAAAGTGGCAGTTGTGTCTAACTTTGACACTAGGCTAAGACCGTTGTTGAAAGCACTGAAATGCGATCACTGGTTTGATGCTGTTGCAGTTTCTGCTGAAGTAAGTGAATTTACTGCTCTCTGTATGCATAAATATATTGGCCAGTCAACCTAACATAATGGCCTTGCTATTTTTTACAAAACAGGTTGAAGCAGAGAAACCGAATCCTATGATATTCTTGAAAGCTTGCGAATTCTTGGGAGTACAACCTGAGGATGCTGTACATGTTGGGGATGATCGTAGAAATGACATATGGGGTGCCAGAGATGCCGGTTGTGATGCCTGGCTTTGGGGAAGTGAGGTTCAATCCTTCAAAGAGGTACTAGGGAAATTTAGTTTGTCACTTGCATTAAATCTTGATGATCTTGATCATCCCCATGAGCATATTTGTTAAACTATGTTAACGGCAAATACTTCTACACACCAGTTGCAGTGCACCGTGCAACTCAAGTGTATTTTTAAATGATATTAGTTGTTTTCACTAAACAATAATAGTGGTGTACTAATTGCACGGTGCAACTGGTACACCCAGTCTTACTCCTGTGTTAACATTTCGTAATTCCTGAAAATGGCAAAATTTGAAACTCAGTAGTGTAATTGTTCACCCTGATGCATACTTTTAATCCTCTCTTATTCCATTATGACACCATAACCATTTAGGGCTAGAATCATACACTCAAGACTTTGAGAATTTCTTATACACAATATTACAGCTGTTTCTCGCACTGATACATGTTTTTAGTGAGAAAATGACCCTTGATGTAAGGAGAAAACTTCTCGAACCTTAAAGTTAGATCGAAAAGTCGCAACATATTTGCAAAATCGATAATTTCCAACCTACGGAAGCATATTCAGAAGATTTTTGCTGTCAAAGCACACAAATAACTTCATTTCCTTGGTGTTTCAGGTTGCTCAGAGAATAGGAGTCAGAAGTCTAACAGTGGCTCGTTGGTTATAAATACCGATAAGGGGCTTCATAGTTCATCCTCATGATCACATTGTATATATCTTTTTCTTACTTTCTTCTTCGTTTTAATATGTTTGAGGGAGGCCAGTGTAGTGTTAATAAAAGAGAGGAACTAACTTGTTACCAGCTTTACCCAGTTTTCTGATTGCTGCTGCTACGTTTTTCTCGGCATGTTCGAAGTTTTCTGACATACATTCCCACATCCTTTCTTTTATAAAAGTATAAATGTAATATCTGAATGTATTCTAGTCTAATAAATAGAGAAATTAGTATAAACTATTACAGTTTGTTTCACATTTGGTAGAAATATAAGTTCGTTTGAAGTTCGAGTGGTGATCGAAAAAGAATCTGATAATATATCTGAATTTATTTTGCGTATGCATTTAAATTTTGTCTGGTAATTACACGAGTAAAAAAGTTGTATTTACAGTTTGAACAATTGTATCATCTATTCGCGTAATCATCATAATCATAATCTTTTTTTTTTTAGTTGTAATTTCTTTTTCTTTTCCAATTTTGTTTATATTATTCCGTCTCTTATAAGTTATTGTTGGTGCATTATAAATCAACAAAAAAATAATTAATACTTTCTAATGAGCCAATAAATACTATTTAACTAATACATTATAAACTGTTAATAATACTACACTCAGGGCAGACCCAATAATTTAGTACAATTTATAATAAGATGTAATTTCTACTTTCGAATTTTTTTTTATAGATATTTGAAAATTATATTTATGGTTTCTCAAAATAATCATTATTTTTTTTATGAATGCAAATTATCATTAATTTTTTTTATAAGATGTGTTGTCTTGAATCTCGTGTTATCATTAATATGTATATAATTTCGTAAGATAAAATTGAGAGAAATTCACACCACACGACACGACATGTCACATGAATCTAATGAAATTACGATTTTTGTGTTGTAATTACCGTCCAATTTAGTAATAAAATACGAGACAGAAAAGGAAGATTTGGAAAATTTTGGTAAACTAAATTAATGTCGCATGTAGGGAGATGAAATGGGTTGGGTCAGATACATCCCAGGGTCATCATCTTCTTTCATAAGACATTTTAAAGTGTATAATCTTATTATGATGAAAATGATTTATTTATCTGAAAAAAATCTGTTGTTAATATGGGAAACGTAGTTCAGATCTTACGATTTTGGAATAACAGACGTTTTACATTTATATGCACCCGAAACAAGCATAATGAGATCCACACGATGAAATATTTAGCAATTTCAGGATATGGGATTGTGTTATCTTATCAATTTTCACATTAATATTACTTCATTATTATCAATTTGAAAAAAAAATCATTAGAGATTGAGATTGATATTATTGAATAGTATCTATCTAACGACCTCCTTCAATTTCCCTATTTATTTTCGCATTAATTATTACTACCCCTTTATAAATTGCAAATAAATAATTCGTACTATTATAAATCTCAACTTTAACAAAATTAATTGTGATTGAAATCGGACGCCTGAAAAAGTAACACCTTAACTCTATGTCTCCACCTCTATTACACCTCCCTTTAACAATAAATAAATATTTTACCTTGTGTTGATCGAATTAATAAATAATACAATGACAAATTTATTCCTAATTAATGGATATTCCTTCCCAACATTTCATGATTTTAGCTTTTTATCAAAATAACTTCTTTCTAATCTCTCTCTATATATTTTTTTTCCATGCACGATAAGTTAGAAACTACTCATATTTTCTAAAATTGGAAGGGCATAATAGTAATTTAGAACTGGTCATCTTCACTGATTTACACACTTTATACGCCCAGACAAATTCCCCTGCGACGAGAGAGAGCGCTTCCAGTATTCAGAAAGCCTGCACATACGCATATAAACAGCCTCAAATGTAGGAGATTATTTCAGAAGAAAAACGAAACGATGGCTTCTTCAGCTAGAATCGTGATCAATAAACTCTTCAATTCCTCCAAACAGCTGCGTTTCGCGCTGCCTTTTAGGTCGGGATCTCCGTCTTTCTCGACCGCCGCAGCCGTAGCTACCGAGCTTCAACCGGATTCGCCGCTGCCGTATGAGGTACTCAGCGGGTCGAGAATTTTGGACTTGGTTATGGATTACGAGGATTACCGGAGAAATTTGTACGGTGGACTCACGCATAAGGCTTTACTCGTTGATGCTGTTGGAACTCTCGTTGTTCCATCTCAGCCCATGGCACAGGTTTTCTTCTTCTGCTTGTTATTTTTCCTTTCAATTCTGTTAAGTGTAACAGACTAACAAATTTGTTTGTTAGGATTTTAGTTTTAATTTTCCCCATCATTCGTGTTTGTGGACTGGAATTTTAAATGTTATAAGAAAACTAGTGGTTTGAGTATGGACGCTTGATTGATGACCATGTGATAGTGCAATTGTGCAAAATATGCAGGAGCTAATCCAATTTATGATTATTTTGGATCGTGTTTTGTTGCTTGTTTGATGGAGTGTTATACTCTGATTTATAAATTTCGTTGACTTTGGGGATTAATTTCAAAGTTTTGTTTATTTCCTGATTCTATATTTGATGAGATAATTCTTTTAGGTGTTGTAGTCACTGTCTGACATAGGAAAATTCCTGTTTAATGCCTCTTTTGAAATGTAACAACCAAATTGTTCACCTGTCTTTGCTGCTCTTACAATTTTGCATACCTCCATTTATTTCCATTGTGGACAACTGGACATATATAATTTAGATGTTTGGTGATGTAGATTTATGCAATTTCTTGCTTTTAATCTGTTTACTATTGTTCTATATATTGATATTTGGGGATTCAGTTTTGCTTAAATTACTTTTTGTGATGTAGATTTATAGGCAGATTGGTGAAAAATATGGAGTTGAGTACTCTGAACGCGAGATATTGCATTAGATATCGATGGGCTTATGAACAACCTTGGGGTCGATCTCGCCTAAGGTGATATTCTAGTCTCTTTTCGTATACGTAAAAGGATGTGCGTTTAAGTTAAAGTCAATGGTTTCTTAGTTTATTGTTATTCCTGCTTTGCTAGCGGAACCAACTTTTGATGTGCTGATAATATGCAGATACGTGAATGATGGGGAGACCATTTTGGCAGTACATAGTGAGTTCTTCAACGGGGTGTTCGGATTCTCAGTATTTTGAGGAGCTTTATGACTATTACACCACCGAAAAAGGTTAGTTGGCTAGGCCATTTGCTGTGTTATCTTATAAGTTTTACTCTGCATGCCTTAAATAGTTTTTGTATCTATTTAGTCATTACTTTTTAGTTTTTACTAATAGCAAATGATCTAATTTCAACTTTTCTTGTGATTTTGATAGGCTTGGCACCTATGTGATCCAGATGCTGAAAAAGTGTTCCTAGCTTTTAGAAAAGCAGGGGTAAAAGTGGCAGTTGTGTCTAACTTTGACACTAGGCTAAGACCGTTGTTGAAAGCACTGAAATGCGATCACTGGTTTGATGCTGTTGCAGTTTCTGCTGAAGTAAGTGAATTTACTGCTCTCTGTATGCATAAATATATTGGCCAGTCAACCTAACATAATGGCCTTGCTATTTTTTACAAAACAGGTTGAAGCAGAGAAACCGAATCCTATGATATTCTTGAAAGCTTGCGAATTCTTGGGAGTACAACCTGAGGATGCTGTACATGTTGGGGATGATCGTAGAAATGACATATGGGGTGCCAGAGATGCGGTTGTGATGCCTGGCTTTGGGGAAGTGAGGTTCAATCCTTCAAAGAGGTACTAGGAAATTTAGTTTGTCACTTGCATTAAATCTTGATGATCTTGATCATCCCCATGAGCATATTTGTTAAACTATGTTAACGGCAAATACTTCTATACACCAGTTGCAGTGCACAAACCGCAAGTGCAACTCAAGTGTATTTTTAAATGATATTAGTTGTTTTCACTAAACAATAATAGTGGTGTACTAATTGCACGGTGCAAACTGGTACCCAGTCTTACTCCTGTGTTAACATTTTCGTAATTCCTGAAAATGGCAAAATTTGAAACTCAGTAGTGTAATTGTTCACCCTGATGCATACTTTTAATCCTCTCTTATTCCATTATGACACCATAACCATTTAGGGCTAGAATCATACACTCAAGACTTTGAGAATTTCTTATACACAATATTACAGCTGTTTCAAATTGATACATGTTTTTAGTGAGAAAATGACCCTTGATGTAAGGAGAAAACTTCTCGAACCTTAAAGTTAGATCGAAAAGTCAAGAACATATTTTGCAAAATCGATAATTTCAACCTCACGGAAGCATATTCAGAATTTTTTTTGCTGTCAAAGCACACAAATAACTTCATTTCCTTGGTGTTTCAGGTTGCTCAGAGAATAGGAGTCGAAGTCTAACAGTGGCTCGTTGGTTATAAATACCGATAAGGGGCTTCATAGTTCATCCTCATGATCACATTGTATATATCTTTTTCTTACTTTCTTCTTCGTTTTAATATGTTTGAGGGAGGCCAGTGTAGTGTTAATAAAAGAGAGGAACTAACTTGTTACCAGCTTTACCCAGTTTTCTGATTGCTGCTGCTACGTTTTTCTCGGCATGTTCGAAGTTTTCTGACATACATTCCCACATCCTTTCTTTTATAAAAGTATAAATGTAATATCTGAATGTATTCTAGTCTAATAAATAGAGAAATTAGTATAAACTATTACAGTTTGTTTCACATTTGGTAGAAATATAAGTTCGTTTGAAGTTCGAGTGGTGATCGAAAAAGAATCTGATAATATATCTGAATTTATTTTGCGTATGCATTTAAATTTTGTCTGGTAATTACACGAGTAAAAAAGTTGTATTTACAGTTTGAACAATTGTATCATCTATTTGCGTAATCATCATAATCATAATCTATTTTTTTTAGTTGTAATTTCTTTTTCTTTTCCAATTTTGTTTATATTATTCCGTCTCTTATAAGTTATTGTTGGTGCATTATAAATCAACAAAAATAATTAATACTTTCTAATGAGCCAATAAATACTATTTAACTAATACATTATAAACTGTTTAATAATACTACACTCAGGGCAGACCCAATAATTTAGTCGAGTGGGGCCCAATTTATAATAAGATGTAATTAAATGCACTTTCGAATTTTTTTTATAGATATTTGAAAATTATATGGACTAAATGATTTTATATTAACCGAGTAAAAATATCTTTATATATACATATTTAAAATGTAAATTATAATCCATTTCTCTCTTTCATTCATTTTCTTCATTTAAAGGATAAGATTTAGATTTATCTTAAATTGAGGAACAACGTATATAAAAATAAGAAAATTTGTATAAAAAAAGACACACCTAGAAAATAAGATTTAGATTTATCTTAAATTGAGAAACGCATATAAAAAATAAGAAAATTTGTACAGGAAAAAAAATACACTTAGAAAAAAATGCAATATTTAGAACTTGAATATTAACATATTCATAACTTCACCCTTATACCACTTAACTACAAAACAAATATGCAATACTTAAGACTTGAACACTAACACATTCATAACTTCACCCTCATACCACTTAAGTACAAAATAAATTAATAATGTATATCACACTATTTATATATATATAAATTTCAGAGGGGCTAGGGGGTCCAGTGACCCACTTGACCCCAATGTAGGGTCATACCAGTTGCATAATAAAACTCATCAGTCAATGAGAATCATAAGGAGATCCGTCGTTAGTCTGTCTTACATTGTGGTGATAATATACTATAGACCAAAAAATGATAAATCTTAAAATAACAGAAACACATCTCTTAGTTAATGATAATACTTATATTTAAATATAATAGATTTTACACAAAAATTAGTATTGAATTTTTTATATTCCGTTGCAAGAAACTAGAAAACAAATACTAACATTTATTTTCAATACATAATTATTGTATCCGTGGATCGTTTGGATCGGACGGTGAGAATTTAATTGACCCGCCGTGAATTAAAAGCCGGGAAAAGCCCTTTCAAAACTCTTTTCATTTTCCCTCTTTAAAGTCTAGAAGATTCAAGCAACAACATTTCCAGACGCACGAAAACGCAGAGAGTAGAGCGAAAGAGAGATTTAGGTATGGAGAGAATTCACGTTTCTGTGAGAGCAAGGCCTCTCTCCGTTGAGGAAGCCAAGTCCAGCCCCTGGCGCCTTTCCGATAGTTCCATCTTCATTCCGAACCAATCCACCAAATTCGAATTTGGTACTTTCTCCTTTTTTGGTAATTTAGTTTAAAATTGGTCCAATTATTCTATTTGATTTGTTTCTCCGGATGGGCAGATCGGATTTTCGGGGAGGATTGTAAAACTGGAGATGTGTACAGTGCTCGGACGAGGGATATTGTGGCCGCTGCTGTGAGCGGGTTTAATGGTACAAATGATTTGCGTGTCCTTTCTATTTTGAACTTCTTACACATTTTGTTAACGATTTGAAATCTTGTGCATTCTGATAGGAACTGTGTTTGCATATGGGCAAACAAGTAGTACACATTTTGTTAACAATTTGAAATCTTTGTGCATTCTGATAGGAACTGTGTTTGCATATGGGCAAACAAGTAGTGGAAAAACGCATACAATGCGTGGATCAGACTCTGAACCTGGAGTTATCCCCCTTGCAATTAATGATCTTTTTAACACATTGCAACAGGTATTCGTTTATCTTCACCCTGTTTACAGTGTTTTTATTGCTCTTGCACTGCATTATGTTATTGTATGTGGTTATTCTATTATATATTTGATAGCCCTATTAGCTTGTACAACTTGGTTGGGAAACCACCGTATTAGTAGTCCATTGGATGTTCATCAAAAGTAATCGTGAACAAATTCCAGAGAAGGAAAGAGAAACACAGTGAGTCTGGCTTAAGTCTTTGGTATTATTCGTCGTGCCGTAGGTTAAGCAAATAGTATCTTTCTTGCCAGAATTGTGGTTTATTATTTTGAGATTTATCTCGTGGACTGGATTTGTTAGTGATGCAGTCTGTTACTGTTTCCTTTCTTTAAGGACATGGATCGAGAGTTTCTACTACGCATGTCATATATGGAGATTTACAATGAGGAAATAAATGATCTGCTAGCCCCTGAGCATAGGAAATTGCAGATTCATGAAAGTATTGAGGTAATAATTTTTATTTATTCTACTTGTCTGAATTCTGTTGCGAACAAATATGCATTTTTCGGAACAACTCATTTTTTAAAATGTAGCGAGGAATATTTGTGGCTGGTTTGCGAGAAGAGATTGTGGCTTCTGCTGATCAAGTACTTGAACTTATGAAGTTCGGGGAATGTAAGTTTTATCTCTCTTTTAAATGATTTTGATATGTCTTAAAATCTTAATTCTAATCCTATTCTGAACATAGTAAATATGCATGTATATTCTGTAGTCACCAAGTCTCTTTCTGATCATTCTGACCTTACATATGAGAAGATACGAGGAATTTGAAACATATCCAATTTGCCCCTGGATTTTGTTTTATCTTATTGTTTTCATTTCTAGATGTTTATGGTACAAGTGTTTTTTTAAAAGAATTTACACTTGCAAATACATTTGTAATGGTACTATATTACAAGCATCTTTTGCCTCATCCTACGTTAAGTATGTGAAGTAAATGATAAATGAGAAGAATGCCACCATCAACCTAGTGTATTATATTGATGCATTAATCTGGTTGCAATGTAATACTTTCCTTTTGATATACAGCTCACCGCCATGTTGGAGAGACAAATATGAACGTGTACAGTAGTAGATCACACACAATATTTCGCATGGTATGTGTTTGACTTATTTTTTTTTCCATATATGTGGCATATTGGATTACTGGTTCAACCTAGAGTTTGTTGTGATAGATTATCGAGAGCCGGGAGAAAATTGATGGTGCAGAAGCAGAATTCTCATGTGATGCAGTTCGTGTTTCTGTCTTGGTATTTATCCTCTTTCTGTTTCTTTATCCCATATAATTAATGCAGAATCTTGCACCATTTTAGGGGTCAACATGAAATACAGCCTTTCTTCCTTTTCAGTTTTCTCTTTTTAAAATCTTCATTTGGAATTGGATAACTATCTCCATTCTAACCAACAATGCTTTTTTGAGGAATTAGTCCTAAAGAACTTAGGCCACCTTCTGACCTTCATCAATTGGGAATGGGTTGTACAAGGAAACAAGCCTGTATTGTTAGCAAATGCAAAATTGTATGTAGAGTATTGTAATGTACTTAGTGTTATCTTACTGCATTGTACAAGGACCAATTTCCAGTAATGTAGAGTATTGTATTGTACCGTGCCTAGTGTTATGTTCGTTGGCTCAAATGCGAAACTGTTACATCTTTTACTTAGTGGATGTAATGCATGATTAGAGAGATCTATTTCCTTGTTTAATTTCCTGTCCCACTCTTGTTGCTTCTTAGTTCTGATGTCTTTTCTTTTGAAGTTCCTCTTACTGTCTTTCCTTGCAACAACAAGAAGTGAGTATTCTGCGATATCTTTGTTTTGGTGTTTGTTTTCCTTATTTGATTTTTGGGTCTTGAGTGATATTTGGTAGAATTTGGTGGATCTTGCTGGCTCAGAGCGTGCTGCAAAGACTGGAGCAGAAGGTGTTCGGTTAAAGGAGGGCTCTCACATCAATAAAAGCTTGATGACATTAGGAACTGTAATAAAAAAATTGAGTGAAGGTGCTGAGAGCCAAGGGTATGTATGAATTGCTACTGAAATCAGATATTTTGATTTCATAACTGTAACGTGTTAAACAAAATACTTCAGGGGGCATGTCCCATATCGAGACAGCAAACTCACACGTATTCTGCAATCTTCATTGGGTGGTAATGCAAATACTGCAATTATATGCAATATTACACTTGCACAGGTTAGTGTTTGAAGCTTAGTAAACCTTGATGTGATTTAACTTTCAGTTGATTTCTTGAATAATGATGATCTGATGGCACTGATGAGCTAGCACCACTTGAATTGAATTTACTATGAAGTAATGAACTTGTGAGCTTTTAGATGAACATAATAAGTTTGGCCAAAAGTAATGATTTACAAAATATACGTATTGTATGTTGTTCTGACAATACTTTAGGACCAAAGTAGATCAAGTCAAATTGGATGACGTTTATTGCCATAAATGGCTGTCTGATGTGGAGCACTTGTCTTCTTGCCTAATATCTTTTATAAACTCGTCGGTTTCTGCTTCATTTCTTATGATGGATGATCCTATGCATGCACTTCTCAATATATCAGCTGTAGAATACAAAATGGCATGACTTGTGTGCCTCAGATTTTGTTTGTTTTTAGACCTTGTTTTTCACTTATCAACCAGAATTCATACGTACAATTTAGGTCTTGGAAACTCGTATCTGCAATGGGATCATGCTCTTAACTTAATACATATTTCTTTTTCTGTTGTCAGTTTGAGACAGGACATTAAAATATCAAATTGGAGCATTTCCTCCTATGTAATGCTGCTTCTGTTTATTCTTAATGTGGCTATTGGTGCTTTTCTTTTCAGTTTTACTTAAATCTGTCCTGTTACTTACTTGCCCTTTTGCTTTAGCAGAAATTCTATACCCTAATTAAGTCATAGTTATGTATGCCTATTTACTCCCTTACGAATTTGGTTCTTTTTAAAATTCAGGTTCATGCTGATGAGACTAAAAGCAGTCTTCAGTTTGCTAGTAGAGCACTGCGTGTGAAAAATTGTGCTCATGTAAATGAGGTAATGCCCTCAAATGCCAATCTTTTCATAGTTGTAACTTTTTCCGATTTCAGATGTTCTATGACATTAGTCTTTAACTGTTCTGGGTACTGAGCTATTGAGTTTGTATTAGGTAGATAATTGATTTAATGATAATTGATTTTGAAAGCCAGTATTAGGTAGACTAAAGTATTAGGTACTTTTGAAAGCCAGTATTTTGTTTTAATGATAATTGATTTTGTATTTGACTTACTTTAGTTGTAACTCGTAATGGCAGATAATGACAGATGCTGCCTTGCTAAAACGCCAGAAGACGGAGATTGAGGAACTTCGAGCAAAATTGCAGGTAGCTACTTGGTGTAGGTTTGTTTAGCAAAGGATGCTCATCGTATAAGATTGAAGTTGACATATTGATGTATCATAATAGTATGCCTGCTTGCTTACTCTTGTTTATTTACTAAGGGTCTACACTCGGAACATCTTGAAGAGGAAATCCTGAATCTGAGGAATACATTGCTAAAGGTTAGGTTTATGGATGTTATATTTTTGAATTATAGTATATATACAATTTGCTAAGGGTGTTTATCTGCAGAGTGAATTGGAGAGGGAGAGAATGGCTTTAGAGCTCGAGGAGGAAAAGAGAGCTCAGGCTGAACGTGAGAAGAGATTGCAGGAGCAAGCCAAGAAAATTGAAAACTTGAGCTCTATGGTATTTTGTGCAAATAGGGAAGAGTCAAGTGATGTCTACAAGAAGGTCTTAATCTTTTGCTCTCTTCTTTATAACTTGTTATTTTTCAAAACAATGTGAATTTTAACCAGAGGATTTCTACATCCAATTCATTTTACTGTTTCCTATCCGTGTCTTGAGCACTCTTCTGCAGTTCATCCCATTCACTCTAAATACTTTGTTCTTCCTGTTATAACTTTGTATGGTTCTCTTGTCTGTGTAGGTAAAAAGGCGTGATACCTGGTGCCCAGGAAATCTTGGAAGGAAGAAGTTGAAGGAGGTACCAATTGTATTTCTCTAACAATTCAAAAATTAAAATGATTACGAGTATTCTTCAACATTCTTCCTTGGTGCTCTAGTTGTCACCCGAGGTCAAAGAGAAAACTTCTGAAGTTAAATCAACAAGAGAAGATCGCATTATGGGTCCACTTCTTCCTTTCGAAGAGTTAGTTAATGAATCAAGTACTGTTGAGTTCTGCAGACAAGACAAAGATTGTAGTTCAATTGTTTCGGAAGACTGTCCTGTTCCTGCTCCTCAAGCTCTGCTGCATGTTACCAGTAGGAGAAAAGTTCCACCCAGAAAAAGAAGTTTGCCTATGGTATATGAAAAAGGGAAACCCCACAAATATCTTCATATATCTGTTAATTGATTTTCTTAGAACCCATTTTAATGGTCTTTGGGCATTGATTGTTTCTGCTGCAGGAGAGCAATGACATGGCGGAAATGCAAACAGAATATGAACATTTACTTGTTGAATTTGAGAGTCATGTTAGTTTTTCTTATTTCTATGCTTATAATACAGTGGTTGTTCTGGTGTTTCTTATCACTAACTTTTCCTCTTCACAGAGGATTACAAGTTATATCCAAATTGATTGCTTAACGAGGAAGCTTGCTGAGACTGAGGGTATTCAGAAATGCAGAGAGTGCACTTCTCACGATACGAATTCTGTACCTCAATCAGATGGGAATACATTCAGGGATTCAGATGCTATTAATGTGATAAAAAGTCTCCAAGAAAAGGTTTTCCTTATTACTTTAAATTCACCAAGTTTCTCTTAGGCGTTTGTTTTGGGATTTAAGTGTGCGGAGCAAGTCAAGGTTTTAGAATCCAAGGACTTAGAATCCTTGATGAATAGTAAATGTATGTGTTTGTTTTGGGATTTGAGTAGGGTGGGATTTAACTTTATGTAAAATCAATGTTTAATAGTGACTGATGTTGTATTATTATATTATATTGAGAAGAGTAAGAAAGTGTATAAAGTGTGATGTATTGGAAAGAGTAATAATACATTTTATAGGTATTTGTAGGAGTGGATTGAATGTAGGATTTAAAAACCAGACTTAAAATCCCAAACTCGTATGAGACGGAGAGCTCAAAGTTCTAAGTCCATCCGTGTGAGTTCCAAAACAAACACAACCTTAGTCTTCCCCAACATTTTGCATTTCATTTAAGCTCAAAAGAATATTGTGAATAAGTTGGATTTGGAGTTGCATCCTGTTTTTGGATGGGAAGGATTTTCCTAAGGCTTGTAAATTAAGATTTTATAGCTGCAACTTGGAGAAATGATAGTATGACTCATTGCAAGATGTTACCTGGTCTTTTCAGTGTTTGTGCTATAGGATTTTCCCATACGTTTGCTGATTTGTGCTTGATTTTTAATGACCTTGAAAGATGTGCTTTGTTTGTTTCACTTGTAAATTCTCCCAAAACTGATATGCAGATCACAATCTTAGAGATGGAGAAGTCCGCAAGCCAGCAAAATTTAGATTGTGTATTTGGCTTGGCAACTGAACAGACTATATCTGCACAGGAGAAATATGAAAAGGTTCATCCTCTGACTCCGTTTGTTTCTTGATGACAATTGAAGTCTTTAATTCTTATTATTTCATCCAATTTCCAAGAGAATGAGAAAAGTGAAAATATATCATACATCTTGAAGACACCACAAAAACTGGATTTCTGGGAGATGAATACATCTTGAGAACTTAGGAATTTCACTCATGATGTATGATTGTTTCCTTGCATTAATTTTCTTAAACCTGTCGAATTTGTTTAATACAGCTCTATGAGGAACTTATGCTTGCACGAGAAGAAGCAACTCTGGCTCAGGATAAACTTGCTTCAGCACAATGTAGCATGGTAACTGACTAGGAGTTTAGGTTATATATCAAATGGTTCTCGCCTTTGTTTTTGTTTGGAAGGTTTTTATTATAGTTTCTGTAAAGCTGATAAAATTGTTAGTTTCATATCTTCTTTCAGGAAGAATCTGATTGGTTGACCAGCCTAACAACAGAGGCCCAGGAAATAAAGCTGGAATTTGAAACTTCAAGATGTCTCATAGGGTCTCTTTCATCCATTGCAGATGAACTACTCCAATTTTTATCCATGATACCCAACCAGATTCTGGTGAGCAGAGATATGTAGGAAATGTGCTTTTTTTTCGATTTCCAACCTAATTCCAATTTTGGTGCAACCTAAAATGGAATTAAAATAGAATTAGGTATCCTAGTGTTGGCATTCAAATTTATATAGCAACTTGGTTTTTTACTGCACTAGTTATGGAAGAATACATGACAGTATACAAATGGTAATACCTATCATGGCCTAATACACCATAACAATGATGTTTATCAACACAATTAATTTACTATTATCTCTTTTAAATTTTTTGAGCAAGTCAGGATCTCAGGCCTTCAGTCTCCCAAAGTTTGGTTCAGATGGAATCAATTGTTAGGGGCCATGAGAAGATACAATCTTGCTTGAGGAACAAAGTTCGTGGGCTCGAGGATGAGAAGGTATATATATATATGTGTGAATACTTGGCAATTTAACCAAATACAACAATTAATGCTCTTGTTGCTTGTTGAAATCTAGCTTGCTCTTCAACATCAAGCTAAAGATCTTCGTAGTAGGGTCGAAGAGTTAAATACAGAAGTTCAGAATTCTGCAAATGCATTGATGGTAAGTTACTTCACTTTCACTTCGTTCCTGATATTTTTTAAGAATTACTCCACAATTTGACCAAACTATTTTCTTTTAGGAACTTAATGAGGATCATGAAGCCGAAAAGTCTGAATTAATAGGCCATCTTCAAATGCTTGAAAGGGAGATTTCATCCTTATCATCTTGTTCTTTGGCAAAGGAAAAGGAAAGTATCAGAAAAGAGTTGGAGAAAACGAAAAATAAGTTGAAAGATACGGAATTCAAGCTCAAGAATGCTGTACAGGAGAAAACAAAGCTTGAGGTCTTGTACCATTCTTCTTGCTTTTTTATTTTTGGTATGATCTTTCGTCTAGACACGACAGTCACCAATGTATTATGCTTTCTTACTGGATAACCAGGGTGAGAAGTCATGTGCAGAGAGAGAAATTAAAAGGCTTCAAGGTCAAAAGGCTATGCTTGAACGTGATATGAGCAAACGTGAATCGATTATTGGCAAAAGGAGTGATTCGAATGTGTTTGATCAGAAACGAGCCAAGGGCTCAACTCCTATGCCGGAACTGGAGGTGGTTATCAATAATTTATGAAACTTGGAAAAAACATGCCGTTATATATGACTGATCAAATTAATGAACTTTTTTATCTTCACCAATTAGCAATAATTGGGCAATGAACGTATGCGGAAATTTATATCACCTGCTGTTCTGTTTGTGCTACGATGATCATTTCATGGGGAAATACACTTATGATACTAGTAGTTGAATCAGATCAAGTCTTCACTTGTTGAAAACGAATACTTAACACTATTCTGTTCTGTTGTGACGTGATAATCAGGTCATCAGGGATGAATATTATAATGTTGAACATGATTAAACCTTATCAAATCTATGACAGATAATGTTATATGCAGAGTGTTTATTTATATGAATCTGCCCTTTTATGCAGGAGTACAAAAAGCTAGAAGTCCTTGCTTTTGAAATGGAGACTGCAATTGCATCTTTAGAGGATCAACTAGCTTTTGCAAATGAGGGAAAGGATTTAGCCACTTGTAGAGCTGAGAGTTTGGCTAATGATCTGGAGACATTGTCCGATGAGTTGCAGTTATCAAACTCAGAGTTGAATACTCTGAAGGATGAAGTTTCAGTTCTTGTAAGTCTTATAAAGTTTAATTCCATCATATTATTTGGTTTCTCTATTCTGGAGAATTAGCAGGATTTGTGTATTAATCTATTGAAAGTTACCTCAACAATATTTAGAGAACTAGCCTGGAAGAAGCTAAAGTTCATGCCCAGGAAATGGAAAGTAATCTTAAATCTTTGTCGGAGGAGAAGGAGGAGCTATCAATGGTATCATTATTATTTATTTTTGTTATTATATTTTTTTGTAAACTCAAAACTTTGTATATTTATGGATGCTACCGACTACTGTTGTTTCTTATAGCAACTGACTGAAGCCCTTATGAACGGGGAGGAGGAGAAAGCAATATGGCTGTCCAAGGAAATAGCTTCCAAGGAAGCCATTAGAGTAACGGAAAAAAAATATACTTCTGAAATTGCTTCATTATCTGAAAAATTATTGGAGGTATTCTTTTAAAACTACACGCAGAGATTATCAATAATTATGTGAAATTTTTTCCTTATTAAGTTTGAACCTCAATGACCCTTTTTCCTTCTATATATTCCATCGTTGTTTGCACAAAAATGCTAACTGTTCATTAACACTGAGTTCCACCTTATTTTGCAGCAATAACATGCCCCTCACTTCCCGTCAAAAAAAAAAAACATGCCCCTCACTTCTTGTAACTATGACATGCATATCAAGGCCTGCATAACTGGTCTTATTATCCTGGCTTATTACATTTTATTGAAAATGTTTTCGTTCTTTTACATTTTAAATTTACTCTTGAATTTATTTCTTATTCTTTTCAGAGAAAAAATGTGGCTCCGATCATGTCAATTTCTTGGAACTCTGTTTTGCTTTCTCGTTGTTTAAGAATTGTAATCCATACTATATGGCACTACTAGGTAGAAAATGAACTGGAGATTTGCAGAAGAGATAGCAGAGATCTGGAGGAAAGGTTATCAAGGTCAGAGGAAAATGCATCTTCAGAACTGCAAAAAAGCCAGAAATCATGTGAAGAAATTGAAATTCTGCAATCGGAATGGGATGTTCTCAGAAAAGAAAGGCAATATTTGTTGGATCAAGTTCAAGAACTGGAAGCAAGACAGCCTGTTCCTATCGATGATTCTCAGGTTTGTACATTCGAAAATAGTATCCAATCACCTACAATTTCATAATTTCCATTCTTTATTTATAATGGAAGATATTACTTTTAGAGAAAACACACAAATGATTAACATTATTTTCTTTGAAGTTAAAACATGAATTGAAGCAGCAGAACCAAAGACTTGCCAGTATGGAAGAAAAAATACGCAATGTAAGCATCATTAATGAAGTGGAGAATATCTCTTTACTTTGAAATTTCGGGAAAATTTATTTTTTAGTCCCGTAAGTTACTCATATTTCAGTTTCAGTGCTATCGACTTTCATGAATTGAAAACAGTCCAGTAACTTTCAATTTTTCAACATATTATCCGGATATAGGAAGTGAAACGGATGTTTCACCTATCGGACTTAAATGTTGAACAATTGAAAGTTACAGAACTAATTCGATTCGTGAAAGCGACTGGACTGAAATTGAAATATTGTTAAATTACAGGACTAAAAAAAGTATTTTCCCTGAAATTTGTATATTGACAAGTTTTTAGAAAAATTGTAATTTGGGGTGAATTTCAACAGGATGAAGTGAATAACAGCAAGGAGAAGGTGAAGCTGAGAATGCGGCTCCATGGAGCTCAAATGAAGCTGGATGCATACAAGGTCAGGTACAAGGAGTCGGAGGACGAATTTGTGTACATGAAACGTAAATTCGACGAGGCTTCAGCAAACCTGAAGAAACAGTTAGCTGAATGTGGCATTGAAAACCTCACTCTCAAGAAACAAATTGCTGTTCTGAAAGGACAACGGTAATGACTTCCCTTCCACTCTTTTTTGCCTTCTTGTGAGATATATTTTGTATATCTTGTTTAACTTTACATACAATGATTTTTTCTACAAGGGCATATAAGTAATTGCATCCACATCCTGATTCATCCTCACTTTTATTTTATGTACATACACATTGGATTGGTTTTTAATTTTTATACTTATCCCTTTTCTCTACAGAGGGTTAATTATGCAATTTAACAATGATTTTTCATGCCTCTATTCTGTTTATATCTATTCAAGTTGCTTTTTGTGGCAATTAGTTGTTTAACTTGAATTGGAGTTGCTCATTAGATTTGTGATATAGTAATGCCCCTAATCCGTTTTGTTTATTTGTTCTACAAGGGTATATAAGTAAATGCATCAATATACACATTAGATTGTTTTCTGATCTATAATTTTCCTCACATCTGCCAATGCAATCAAACCTCGTTAGCCCAAAGTAAACGATGCCTAGTTTAGAGGAAAGGAATACAATGCATACACACTCACACATATTTTATTGTTTTCTCTCATAAAAAAACGTTGGCAGAAAACATGTTCTACTAAGCGTTAGAAGTTTACAACAACAATATTATAATGGGGTTATAATAAAATATTAAGGCAAGTAGCAAATGTTCTGTGGTCCCAAGATTTCAAACCAGGTTGAATCTCATTGACGTAATAAGTAATAAACTCAACTAATTTCAATCCACTTGGCAAGTGGCTTCTCAATTAATTAAGTAAAAAACATAAGTAGGTCTGATATTATTCTTGATGAACGAAAGTACACTCCCAGGAGGATGTATACAGCACATTGACATGATTTGATAACATGCACAACATTAAGACACTTCTCATTGCCGGTATCTAACAAACATCACAAAATGTTCAATAAATTTATGTAAATAAATGAGAAAAGGTACAACAAATTAAACCTAAACTAAGTACAATTCCACTAACATTTCCACAACCAATTTATTCCAACAGCTAATTAGGTAATAAATAAATAAACTCAAATGAAACCCATCTCCCCTTTTCTCTCTCTCTCTCTCTATATATATATAATATATGTATACACCAAATATTTAATTTCACATACATATATAAAATATGTGTATGTGTGCGTTGTGTGTGAAGTATTGGAGAAGAGAGTGTGTTTCCACGTGTAACTCTGAAGCTAATGAATGATAGACCACCTAGTCTCGTGTTAGGCTTGCTTAACATTGTGAGATTAGGTAATAAACAATGATTAGCCTTAAGAATTCGTGTGTCCATCACTTGAGGAATTAAAAAAGGAGAATTAAGATGATTATAATTTTCTTTTGTCACGACGGTCCAATAACCAATACCTATAATATAGCATTAAGTAATACTCCCTATATTCTCTCTGATATAAGTTTTACGAAAAAATAGATTAAGTGTGTCTATGGACACAATTTTTTTTAATCTCCATCGTCCAACAATTAATTATATTATTCATAAATGGACTATAAGGACAAATTGCAAAAACATGACTTATCTTTGCCCCTAATTGCACTTTAAGGACCCAACTTTAGATTTTTGCAGGGTAGGTACTTAACTATCAATATTTTGCAAAAAAAGGACTCGGACAGTTTTAAGACAAAAAAAAATATATTTCCACATATTTGTTATATTTTTTAAAAGTAAATAAATGTATTAAATACAACGAGTACAAATACTCAAACAATTACAGACAAAACCTTACAGTAGAAAATACCGAATAAGTAGTTCGAAGAATTACAAAAAAGAATTACTAATTAATATTAAGTGGCATACCGCACCGTACCAAAAAATAATGACGCATATTATATACCGTACCAAATTTTTTTATATTTAAAAATTCATATTGTTTTTGTATACCAAAATTCAGCATACATAAAATTTCGATAATAAAAAATATTTACCTACCTTACTGAAGTTTTCGGTATCTAAAAATTTCGATTGGTATTGATATATACTGTCCCATACCGAAATTTTGATATACTATGTCATACCGAAAAATCAGTTTACATAATTTTTTTAAAAAAATACCGAATTTTTTTGGTATATTGAAATATCAAAATTTTAGAATGCATATTACCATATTTTACAGCAGTTCACGGTATGTTGAAAAAAGTGACATTTTGGGTATTTTTCAATTTGATTAACGCAGTATACCAATTTTTTCATTAATTTTTCACCCCTAACCGTGAATATAAAGGAGTGAATTTTATAAAATAACACAAAAGTTGAGAACAATTTTTTTTTATTGTTGTAATACCTTGTTTTTTATTTAGGGTTGAGAACGAAAGAAATTAGATGCAAATTGGAAAAAAAATAACTATTGTTTTGTCATAAAACTGCCCGAGTCCTTTTTTTGCAACAAATTGAAAGTTAAGTACCTACCCTGCAAAAGTTTAAAGTTAGGTCCTTAAAGTGCAATAAGGGGTAAAGATAAGTCCTGTTTTTGCAATTTGTCATTTTTATAAAGCTTGTTTTAACCCTCTAAGCATACTCTTGGAGTAGGAGGAAGTACATCAAACTAGTTCATTAAATTCCCCTAAGTTATAGTATAATCTTATATAATTGGAAATTTTAAGCTAAGACATGATTTTATGTGAACTTCTAATAAATTCTCAAGGATTCTGATCATGAATTTCAATTTTTCCTTTAGTAACTATAATGACAGTTTTCAAGAATATTCGAATCATGGTTAGTTTGCTTAATTTTTCCACTTATACCTTAATTAATTAGTCCTAACATGGTCCATTATTATTAAAAAAATAACTAATATTATTTTAATTCTAATAAGGAATTGAAGCTGATGTTTGGATAGTTGATAATCTGAAAACAACAGCTGTATAATCATAGATATAAATACACCTAATCACCATCTACACTTATAACATAATTTCAACCTTAAGTCTTATCATATCTGAAAAAAAAATGTTAGCCATATCTCCTCAATTTTGTCCTTCAGGGTGGCTGTTGGATGACCCCATCATTCATCACCAAGAAAATTTGAACTATTTTTCTAGAGAGAGAAAGGAAACTTCAGAATCCATTGATCTCTCTCCTAATTCCTCAAGAACCCTACGTCACAAAAACGGCGAATTTACGAGCAGATTTCACCACGGATATGGTGATAAGACCGAGATGACAAAGAAGCTGAACCACAACGCAAGTGAACGGGATCGTCGTAAAAAAATCAACACTTTGTATGCTGATCTTAGGTCCCTTCTTCCACTAGAGGATCAATCTGTAAGTTGCATTTTTAGAATTTTTTTTTTAGGGTAAATTGCACTTTTGATTCCATAGAATTATGATTATTTTAAAAGGATGCGACTTGTTAGTCCAATTTTGGTAAAATACAAACAAACGTTTCTATAAGAATTGCAATTTTAGTCGCATAAGAATTTTTTTGAACTAATTTCGGTTCCCTAGTTATAAAGTGGAGTTAATATCAAGAATCGTGTTGTAATTTAGGTCGCGTCCAATTTTAATACTATATTTTGTCATTTTTTTTCAATTTTGATCCATTTGGTATTTCGATCGGTCCTTTTGGACTAAAATATGAAAAAGTAAAAATATACAGGACTACAAATTGGACACAAAAAATGACCAAATTAAATTAAAAAAGTAAAACACACAAGATCAAAATTTTAGTCCGGTATGTTTTTACTTTCTTCAATTTGAGTTGGTCTCTCATTAACCAGGTCTATGCTATGAACTTGATTTATTTGACCAATTTTACTCATTTTCAACACATTTTTTAAACCATTAAACTTGACCCGTATTATACCTTGGGTAGGGTCATATTCCATGAATTAAAAATATGTTTCATAACATAAATCAGGTCTATACAAGTTTTTGTCCTTCAATTTTGGTAATTTTGGACCAAAATTGATACAAAAAGGATCAAAATTGAAAAAGTAAAAACTTACAGGATTAAAATTGGACATGGGGCAAAAATGATTAAAATTGAAAGAGTAAAACATACAAGAACAAAATTTAGTCCGGTATGTTTACGTTCTTCAATTTTGGATCAAATTTGAAAAAAATTGAAAATGTAAAAAAATTAGAGGACTAAAATTGGAACATACTAAATTACGAGACTAACCTTTATATGAACTCTTATAAAATGCGCTAACAACTTCTATCAATTTTTAAATGGAGAGGGGGCCATTGTTACTTGATTCATCTATGAGATCAAAGTGGATGATATCATATATATATACAAATTTTTTTTTTTTTGGGAATGCTGATCTAGGGTTTATTTTTGGTGATAATCACAGAAAAAATTGAGCATTCCTACAACAGTTTCAAGGGTATTAAAATACATTCCTGAATTACAAAAAGAAGTGGAGAGATTGATTCAAAAGAAGGAAAGATTGATTTCAAAGATTTCAATGGTGGAAGACTCTTCATTTAAATTCAAGAACCAGAGTTCATGTTCATCATCATCGGTATCGGCAACTCGAATAAATGATGGAGAAATCATAATTCAGAGTTCAATGCCAAAATTTGAAAAGGCTTCATTTTCTGAAGCCATATTGAGATTGGAGGATGAAGGGTTTCTTATGATGAATGCTTCTTGTTTTGAATCTTTTGAAGGAAGACTTTTCTACAATTTGCACGTTCAGGTACATAACTAGTACTGTTTAATAAAACAACTAATAGTGTTCAGTAAAATTAACTAATACTGAACAAGTAATTAATATTGTTCATTGATAAAAACGGGTAATTCTATTGGTATTTGCTCGATACACACATTTGTGAATATATATTTTCGACTAATTACTTTAAAATTGGACATGACAAATAATTGAATTAGTTCAAATTAATCAGGAAAATAGGAAAAAGTAATTTCTCTATTTTTGGATTCTTTCTGATATGTTTTTTTTTTGTATTTGAATTTTGATTCAACAGGCACAAGGAGGTCAAGTAAAAGATATTGAAATATTGAAGGAGAAAGTGTGGCCTTTTATGTAGTTAGATCTTGTATGTTATTTTATGTTTCATTAATCTTGTATAGTAAGATGCATGAAGTTTTGAGATCTCTCTATTTGAAGGAGATTTTGTAGCTATGACATGATGAGATCGACGATGTAATACAATGAGTGTCCCTATCTTTCACTTTTTTTGTTATTTTGTGTAGCTAGTACAAATTAATTATATACATGCATCGATTGACAACATAATTTAGAGCATTAACAATGTAATATAATCAATTATATCACGTATATGTACAAATGACAAAGCTAAGAAACAAATATTAGATTTTTTATGGGGTTAAATTCAATACAAATTATCGATTTAATAAATACTCCTATTTTTTATTTTTTTTAAAAAGGTAAAAAAAACAGTATAATTAATGAAGTACTCAACCCAAATAATATATACAAAGATGAAGATAAAAATGCTCAGAATTTTGCTCTGAGTCGTTGACTAACTTTTCCATTTTATAATGCATTAACGAGGTATAATTCTGTCTCCACTCATTATACAAATTCACTTGCTTTAATTTCTAATTACTGACATTATGAAATACTCCAATTAATTTGTTTAATTTGCCTAAGAATAGAAATACTACTGTATGTACTAACAGAAAAATTAAGTACGGGGCATTAATTACTTTTAACTATTTCACTTTTGGTTGGGATCATCAACAGGTATTTCATTATCACAAAATACATGTTAAAACACATTGATCGAACAAAAGTTGGCCTCTGTTTTATTCTAAAATTCTGCAGTCAAAGTTAATTTGAAACCTAGTTGAATCTCATTAACCTAATATATACACAGATAATCCAAGAAGTAGCCTCATACACATTACATACATATATTATATATATAATATAATGAAATAATTACATTATGAAATACTCCCCCGTTCACCAAATTTATACACATTCCCTTTACGTAAAAAGTTACTTTATATTTATCCTCCATGAATATGCAACAAATAATTAAACAGTCATGTGCAACCTCCATGAATTGTCATAAATATTGTATTTTGAAAGAAAATAAATATCTGATTATGTATATATGTAAACAATATCCAGTGTTTTGCGAGTTAGCTAGCTATTGCATATGAGTGAATTTATCATACAAATTTTCAAATAGTGGTGGTGATTAACTGCTTGAAGAATCTAGTGTTTTCAGATTACATGATTAGTTCAGATTAGAAGAATTAACGAAAATGGAATCTCAAGTTTTGAGATAATTACATAATTATTAATTCAGATTATAAGAGCTAGTGCATGTTTCCACGTGCATGTCTCAAGCTAAGGACAGAAAACACAACAAAGGCTCGTGTTCGCGTTGCTTAATTATGAGATTAATTTAATTAACAGTGATTAGACTCGAGCTTTCGTGTGTCCATCGTATGGAATTTAAAAAAATGGAATTAATTACGATGATTACTTTCTTTTTGAGGGTTCGAATATTATAATATAGCACCTGGTTCATGCTATGAACTCGGTTATTTAAGTATCACTGTTACATACAAAAACTCTCACTGTTATGTATAAAAACTATCACTGTTATAAACAAAAACAATCATTGTTTAGAAAATGCTTTATATTTTTAAACAGTGAAATTTTTTGTATATAACAGTGATAGTTGTTACACATAACAGTGATAGAGTTCATGTATGAACCTGGTTCACATGAGTGTTACTCTTTCTTTACTTTTCTCTTTAATTAATATGAATAGGTGCACTGTGAAACTTATTTATCGTGAAACAAAGTTATTACGACTAATGTCCTTTTGTAATATAAGTCATATCTTCAATTTTTACTACTAATACCCTTGTTGTAATATAAGTCACGCCCTTCTGTAATATCTTTTATGCAGTAATAATACATACCCTACAATTATCACAACTAATACCCTTTAATAATATAAATCACACCCTTTATATTTCAACCTTAATTGGTGAAATTTTGAAAGAGGAATGAATAATGATAAATTTATCCATCATTAATGAGAGTTGATTAATAAAAAAATATCACTTTAAAATTATGAGAATTTTTTTTGAGACTGAAATAAGGGTAAAATTGGGAAAAAAAATAGTAAAAGGAAGTAGTGTGTATCTCCACTCAAGTTTATATAGGCTATAATATATATTATCATATATACTTTTTCTTCTTTTGTAGCCAGTCATTTAACAAATACTCGAATCTATCTCTCCCACTTAATCACAACCTAATTTATACTAATATTTATTAAAATAAAATAAGTGATAAACTGATGTAGGATAGTTGATCATATGACAATTACAGCTACATTAATATTATATTCATGTGTGTATATATATACACTCCTTCACAAGTACTGTAATTAACAACATAATTTCAATTAAAGAGAATTAATTAATTTTCCATCTGAAAATGTTAGCCATTTCTGCTCAGCCGTGTTCATTAGGATGGATGTTAGATAATCCCATTATGAGGCTACAGCATGATGAAGATAATTATATGATCAATTCTAGTTTTTGTAAAGAGAGAATTAATGAAACTAGTTCAGAATCCAATATTCATCATCTCCATTCTCCTAATTCCTCAAGAAATGATTTTCATGAAAATGGAGATAAGATCACGAGGAAGACGAAGAAGCTGAACCACAACGCAGAGTGAACGGGATCGTCGTAAAAGAATCAACAATTTATATGCGGATCTTAGAAACCTCCTTCCGTCGGATGATCATTCTGTAAGTTTTTTCTATACCTCCTCATTTTCTCAAATTGAATTTCGTAAATATATATATATATATATATATTTTATTTTTTTTGGTCTTTTGACAATTTATATATAGTGTGTTATTAGTCAGTTTTAAATATTAAAAGGAAGAAATTCAAAATTAAAAAAAAAAAAAAAAACATGTCAGTTAAAATTCGAAGATGAAAAGACATTAAAAATTTTATTTTGAAAGTTAATACAACGAAATTCAATTCGAGAAAATGAAAGTCTTGAAATGAAAAATGGGAAAAAATGATACTTCGTCCTGTAATTTTAATATTTTTTTTATTTTGGTCTTATTGACTTTTAAATTTTAACTTTCAACATTCTATAATTTGCACATTTTTTACTTTTTTATCCTATTGAGTTTTAAATTTTGATTTTTATCCAGTAATTTACATGAATCAAAATTAAAAAAAAATAGTAAAAGTGTGTAAAAGTTATTGGATGAAAATCAAATTGAAAATAAAAAAGTGACAAGATTACTGGATGAGATAACAATTGCCCTAAAAAATGAGCAAAATTACGGGACTAAAAAAATTCATAAATATTTATAAGAATTCAAAGTTGGCATCAATGTCCTAGTAGAGGACCAGGATGGATCGATAGAGTTCCATTTATATGCGTAGACAATTAATATCTCCATTTAATTTTATGGTCATAGGCCAAATTGAAATATATATGAAGTTGTGAAGTTGATAATTTTTGTTGATATGGATATTATTAATGGTGTCTACAGAGAAAACTAAGCATTCCAGGCACAAGAATCATCATCCAGTATCATTTCCAAGGCACAAGAATCATCATCACTCAAATTCAACAAACACAAAATTAAACCAATTAAATATTCAGCAGTATCAGCCACTCAAATAAGTGATACAGAAATAATTATTCAGAGTTCAATTCCAAAATCTGATCAAAAGGGCTCATTTTCTGAAGCAATATTCAGATTAGAGAATGAAGGGTTTATTATCATGAATGCTTCTTGCTTTGAATCAATGGAAGGCATGCTTTTCTGTAATTTTCATATTCAGGTACCTAAGTGTTACTATAATTTAATTTTTTTCATATATTAATTTCTGATTTTTTTTTTTAAATTCTAATTATTATTGGTTTTGAATCAACAGGCACAAGAAGGTGGACAAGTAATAGATGCTGAAAAGTTGAAGGAGAAAGTGTGGCCTTCAATTTAGGGGTCTTATTTTTATTGATGAGATAATTGAGGTTTTTAATTAGTCTCTCTATTAGAAGGAGATTTAATTTCGAGCTATTTGTAAAAGGATCAGAAATATTAGATACAAAATAGACAAATGTAAATTAATTGGTGTAACAAATATAATGTGCAAGTTTCTCTGCAATATAACTACTTGATCCAATATGATTGGGCTCAAAAGTCTTAAAAAGAAACTCAGAGTAGGCCCAGTAATTGCCATTCGTTCAAGGAATTGTATTTGGGCCTATAATAACCACCCAAAGAATATATGGAATAAAGGGCAAGGATTGTTAAACTCTTTCACAGTAAGAAGATAATGCGCCGTACTATATGGGTGTCTAGGAATTATGCCAATCATCTCCAAGATATTATGACTTTTTACATCATGGCACACTAAGTATGAAATTAACGACGAATCAAACAATATTTAGAATACTATTAGACGCATAAAAGGAGAACATATATGAATATGAGGCTATTAATTGATTTTCATTGTGTAATGGGGCGGATATATTTATTGATTTTTAAGGTGTGAATTCGTAAATACGTGTACTATTTGTATCTTTTCATTAAAAAAACACAATTCAATTACGTTTATGAACGTCGTTCACAAAATGAATATGGCCCATCATCACATCAAATCAAATCCTCCACCCACTAAACAATCACATCTGCATTGCTCCATCAACACCGCTTGTTTTTTAAATTTCTTATTAATTTAATATACAAAAATAACTTAAAATCAAACACCATTAGCTCAGTTGGTTAGAGCATCGTGCTAATAACGCGAAGGTCTCAGGTTCGAGACCTAACCTGCATGGGCCATACTCCATTTAAATGCTCAAGGGTAAAAAAGTTGGTACATATATCAATAAAAATCTACCAACAAAGGGTAAAAGTGATACCATGAAAATGTTTAAGAAACTACTGCTGTTTGATTCCCTGCCGTTTCGCAAAGCCCTGTTATGTCTCACCGGTTTTGGCTCTTTAATTTTGTGTCCAAATTTGGAAGAACAAAATCAGAAATTGATCATATTATTGTGTGAAAAAAGCAAAAGAATTTGTATGTTTTTTTCCGCAAAACTCAGATATTTATATGTTCCCCGTTAATTTGAACGTTCTACAATTATTTCACTTAATTATTATAGGTGGGAGGCATATATATGGTTTATTATGATTAGAAAATTAAGTAATACTAAGTCTAATTGTATTTTGAACTCGTGGTTAATTAGTAAAAAAGCATGGAATTGTAATTTAATTAGGGCTTTTAAAACAGACGAATTAGGATAAAAACGCACACAATTTAACAAGAAAAAAGTGTGCTTGAGGGTGTTTTAATTTTCAAAGGGTAAATTGGGATGAAAAAGACTTGAGTAGGTCAGAATCATTTTATTCTCTGTTTGCTTTTGCTTATTAAAATTCTATCTCTTTACAAAATGCAGATGAATTTTGAAGAAAATGTTATAATTGCATGCAGGCCAACTACCAATTTTGTACAAGAATGCGTGCATGCACCAAAATTTATATTTTCCAAGAAAACTACTTTTAAATAATTTAAATTAAAAGTTAGATTTTCTTTTAAAAAATAAATGTCCCTTAAATCAAATTTTCTTTTTCTCTTTTTAATTTAACAATTTTAATTTTCACATATTTAATTCCAACTAGGATATTTTGATCATTACGTTTTAATTTTCACGCATTAGGCCAAACACGTGAGCAACGAGTGACATTTCAACTTACATTGAATGTTTCGGGTCAATTTTGATCTATATGTTTCAAAATATATTATATACAAATGTAACTTGATGTCACATAATGTATTAATTATCAAAAGAACAGAAAATAATTAAAATTGATAGATAAGACAACCTAATGAACGTTGCCATCCATGACTTTATGGCATAAAGCATGTTCCTTACAACAATATTCTGTACGTATATATCTAGTTGCAATCATGGCTAGTTGCAACCAAGTTCATTGTATTTGAGCTTCAACAATCAAAAATATAGTACAATTTAATATATATCTATACAACTAGTACTAATAAAATCGATCCATAGTAATGATGAAATATTGTGTCTGCAATAGTAGTTATTGGACATAAATATATAATAAGAATTTAAAAGATAAAACATAAAAGCGATTCTTTTTGTTCACAATTTAAATAAAATGTGCATGCACCTCTTATTTATTTGATACGATCATGCCTTCCCATTACAACAAAACTGTTAAATATAGACGGATTTTATTGACTGGCATAAGTCTATGTTTAATTAAACAAAACAAATCTTCAAAAAAAATTTAAATTATATTTGAATTTAAAATTTTATAAATTTTAATCATCATTTATCCCACATCAAAATTTGGAGAAAAATTCAAAAAATATTTATAAAGATTTAATAAAATTAATAATTTAATTTTAAAAAAAGAAAATTAAGGTTTCCGTTGGTAACCGGTTTTTAGTTCAATTACCGACGATTTTAACCGGGTTACGTTCCCAGGTTCGTCCGGTTTTGAATTCAAAACTATTAAAAACAATATTTTAAAAAGTCTATCACAAAACAAATCCGACGGATTAGATGAATTTAAAATACATCGCTAGTCACAAATTTAATTTACCGACAATGCATTCCAAAAATATATAAAAGGCCCATAAACCCTATTAACAAATATTACTGTTATTGCAGCTTAATTTACATCAACAAAATGCTATAACCAAATTACAAAATTACAGCTAATTATGGTTTTAATTGCACGGGGTGACAGGAGTTCATCCTTTCCAAATTGGAGTGCTTGACTTTGAAGATTTAAGCAAAAGCAAAATTAACACCCAATAGACATTATTGATATGTTTGATATTCCCAAACACCTCCAGTTGCATTCATAATGCTTCGAACATTTTGAATTTTAAAAATAAACACAAACATTATTGATAAAATATGAGAAGGGCTCATATTTTCATTAATGAGGTGAAGGATCTCTAAATGAGAATATCCTATAATTTCCCGTAGCAAGATCCTATATAATTTCAAATTAGCAAGAAAATATACCCACAATATGTAACCCACACTATTTTTCCAGTTCTATATTCAATGACATGTTAATGTATTTAGTAGTATATCATGTAAAAACATTAATACACCATATAGGCGAAACAGTATTACACCATAAGACGAAGTAGTATTACACCATAAGGCGAAACAGTATCATGTCTTCAAGCACATTTTATCACATTAAATGACATCCAAAGCATCCGGCTCTCCCAATGCCCTCAACGCCAAAAACGCCTCTTTCTGCCACGAAATCATCATCTCCCCGAATGTTGGACCTGTAAAAATTCAGATCCCCAAATTTTAGGGTTATGTATTTCAAAAATTGATTTAAGAATTTTTCATTTTAGACCTAATTAACGAGTTAGTGTACTCGGAGATCCATCGATCTCTGCAACAAAAATCCAGATCTCCAATTGTTAGGGGTTACGAATTCTAAAAATTGATTTTGAAAATTTTCAACTTAGACCTAATTAACGAATTACCATTCTCGAAAATCCATCGATCTCTGCGACTTCCATGCCCGTGACAATCTCCCTGGTGAGCCTGACAATGGCGTCCTCGTCGGTGTTCATTCCTATGCTCCACTCCTCAGCCGCTTCACTCTTGCGGCGCCGTCGAACAGGTAGTCATGGCTCGAGCACATCACCACTTTCGAGAGAAAAGAAGAGAAACAGAATCGAGAGAAATGAAGAAAGAAAAAATGGTGAAAAGAAAAAATGGTAAGAAGAAAAAAGAGAACAGAGAGAGAAGAGAGAAATAGGAAACAGGAAAAAAGGACGTGGAGAAGAAGAGAAAAAAAAAAAAAAAAAAAAAAAAAAAAAAAAAAATGAATGAATGAATGAGCGGGTGAAAGGGCCAAAAAAACGGGTCAAACCCGGGTTAAGAATTGATTGGGTAAAGCGAAATTGAATCTCTATTGGGATTTGTATGTATACAAATTTGTATCCTAGACTTTGTCTTTGCACTTTGCTTTTTCACCTATTTAGGTGGTGTTTTAATTCTCTAGAAGCACTTTAAAAGTATTATTTTAAAAAATAAATTGAATTTTACCAATTTAAAAATTGCTCCCTCCGTCCTGTATATTTGTCTTTTTTTTTTTGTTGAATTGTTTAAAAAATAATATTAAAATAATTGATAGTGGACTTTTATAGTATTTAATGGATAAAAAATGAAGATATTTAGAGTAGTTGGGATGAAAAGTGAGAAAAATAATATTAAAATAATAATTAATAGAGCGTTTTTTTTTTTTTCATAGACTAAAAAAGATACATGGAATGTCTAAGTGATTCTCACTATTACACTTTTATACCTAAACAAGCTAATTTCCAGAGACAAGACTAGCAAGTACAGACAAAAAACCGAGTGCTTCTTATTAAAAATAGCTAGCAGGTTTTCTAGGCTTTAATTGGGTGTGTTTTGACTGTTTTCTAGGTTTTCTAGGCTTGTTCTTTTACGATGCCAACAATTTTTTAAATTAATTAGGTTCAAAAAATTCAAATTTTCAGGAGATTATTTTTTAATATTTTATGTACATATAAGTATATAATAAATATAAATAAAGATTGTGTTTTTGTTTATATATGGCTCAGCTATTTGTGCTCGAAAATATTATTTTTAAATGTATTTTATCAAAAGAAACAAACATTACAATTAATGTAGTGGATAATTACTTGAAAATATTGATGGAGCTTTTTTTTTTCTAAAGGGAAGATGGAGCTTTTTTAAATACTTACCTCTGATCAATCATTTCTCACAATCTCAGTAAAGATGGAATAGATTAAAATGTTATCATTTTATTTGAAACATATTATCAATTAAAAAAGAATTATTAAGCAACTCAAAATATACCAACTTTGATTAATATCTTGCTGTCATAATTGTTAGATGATCAGTTGTGCATTTGTGTAATTGCTTGAAATATAATTATCATGTTAATTTAAATGTAGTATATTCCGTACATTTTATATTGTTAGTTTGAAAAATATTATTCTCTCTAGCTCAGAAGATTTTGCTCACCTTTTCTGTCGAAACGCCTCACAATATTTTGCACATCCAAAAAAAAAAATCATTACTAAAAACTTCATCCTCATAATTTTCATATATTTACACAAAATATCAATATTTTGAGGCCCAAAATTCTTATAATAACGCATCTGATATTCTCGACACAAAAACTTATGTGAACTCAATTATTTTAATATTACTACTATTATGTATAAAAATTATTAATGTTATATATAAAAATTATCACTGTTATGTACAAAATTTATCATTGTTAAAAAAATATTTTATATTTTTAAATAGTAAATTTTTTTATGCATGTCTGTGATAATTTTTACACATTAATAAGACAAAAACTCATATGAAACGGTCTCATGCATGAGACGGGTAAAACTTATCACAAATCACACGCACCCCTTCTAAAGTTTTAAAGCGACAATGTCCAACTTATGTCCAGTCTCTTCATGAGACCTTCTAGAGTCTGTCCTATAATTTTAGGGGCCAGGTGCAAAAAAAATAAAATTGGACCCTTCCATTTATTTTATGATAAAAAAATATAATTATTAATATAAAAAAAATCATAATTATAAAAATAAAATAACACGTAAATATTTTCAAACTCATCAATAACAGGGTTGAAAAAAAAAACTCATCAATAACAATATAAATAGAAATCAATTCAAGAAATAATAAAAAAATTTATAAATAAACAATATATTAGGAAGATTTGAAGTGATCCAAATAAAATTTATGAATAAGAAATCTAAAATTAAAAGTACCTTATTAGAAAAGACGATTCTTTTTAAGGGTCATTCGACAATTTTATTATGAACACGCTATAAGGATCATTCGACAATTTTATTATGAACACGCTATTTGAAATGTATAAGACTAATTTTAAAAGAGAAAAAAATAAAAGAAGCGAAGAAGAAGAAAAAAGGAATGACGTAATTTTTTATAAAGATTGTGTATAGATTTAATTTGAAAAAAATAAGAAAAAAAATATTAAAAAAAGAGAAAGGTTAAAAAAGATATGCGCGCAAAAGTGGATCTTTAAGGCACACCTTTCATCAATTAAGCTACCAATCGTATGTGAAACAACCATCGACTTTTTAAATTATAACATATATATAAATATATATGGTAAAAAAAATTGGGGGCCCTCGTCGGAAAGAAGTCCTGTGTAGCGGCACCACTTGCGTCGCCCTTAAAACCGTCTCACATAAATGTGTCTATATTAATAATGATAAAGTTTATATATAAAGCAGATTAACATTAGTGTTAATTTTTCTGAATCGGCGTTTTCAACTGGCTGTAGCTGTATATTAGTATTAAAAAAAGGGTCCAGAATTCATTTCCCATATCACAAAAAAGAGTTGGAAAGTAGAGTGCAAAAAGAAATTCAACAAAAGCATGAGGCTAATAATTGTCTCACCCAGCTCGAGTTTAATTCTCTGACTAATGCCGTACCCGCTGGGTTAACAACCCACTTAATAAATTAATTATTTTTATTTAAAAATTTAATTATTGCACAAAATTTTATAAACAATGAATAGAAGTAGTAGATAATTCATTAATTGAAAAGTAAATGACATTTTCTAACATTAACTATTAGTCCACGGTTACCTATGGTGCACTATTCTTTTACTTCTCATAAATAATGTCTAATAAGTAATACCTATAAATATTTATATTATTTTACTTTCTTAAAAAAAAAAAAGAATTCTTTCACATTTGATATAGAAAAAATCATGTGTACATATTAATTTTAGAAGCGTGCAACTATTCCAAACAGAAGCATGCAACTATGTTCCCATATTAATAGTTGCACTTTTATGTGTAAATAAGTTGTATTTTTCAGCATAACAAGTTGCACGCTTCTAAAATACACTATGAGTGCACGGTGCACCCGGGTGCATACAAGACCTAGCCAAAAAAGAAAAAGTAGTGCCAGTGTCTTGTAAGTCTCGATTCACCAATTGTACCATCGAAATCTACATCTTAAACTAATAACTATTATGTTTATTCAGTACTATATTTAGCTATCGTGTTACTCATAAATAAAATTTATCCAAATTACTATGCTTACTTAACTTCTATATATATATTACAATTAAATATGCGAGAAAATAGTTGTGATGCTATCTTCTGAGTCTTGGTACACTAGTCAGATCATCGAACCTTAAATCATAAACTACGAATCTTATGATCATTCTAAATATTAATCTTTTGAAATTAATATATTTATTTATTTTATAATTAGATATAAAAATAAATTAATAATATCACAATCTTGCTCGATTCCTTAGGTGATCCATCGAACCTTGAATCGTAAACCACGAATTTTATATTATCATTCTAAATTTATATTTCTCCAAATTACTATTCTTCTAAGTCTTATTTATATTATAATAAAATATGTGATTTTTTTTTATTGGTTTCGATATTTTGTGAATCTCAACTAACTAATTTGAATATTGAATCCTAAATCATAAACTATTATGTTTATTTATTGTACCACTCAAAATTATCTCTAGTTATATATGTCTAATTGAAAAATTATCTCATTGCTGGTACACATTCTTATTTTCTTAACAGTTTATGAGTTGTTTAATACATATATTATACAGTTTATACTCATCTAGTATAATATTTTATGAATGTTTCTCTATTTTAACAAATAATTTAATAATATTCAGAAAAATAAATAGCTAGATTTCATTTTTTTTTTTTTAAAAAAATGTATGTAGGAATGTGCAAAAAAACCTAGCCAATCTCCTACGCATTCATCTTCTTTTCTTCAAAATATTAAACATTCATGAATGCTTATTAATTCGTACAATCCATGCACTCTTTTCCTTTAAATTCTGCTTTTAAAATATATATTAAAAAACATAAATAGCGAGTAATTATTACACTTCCTAACGTACAAAGTACAAACGTTCATATTTTTTGTATCTTAATTAATGAAAACCTAACTTAATACTAGTATACATGGTAACAACAATTTTTTTGTATTTAAAATTAATAAACACAAAATGAAATTAATTTTCTTATTAAATACTTCGAGGACATTTAGACTTATGTGAAAAAATTTAATCTCATCTAAAAGTTCAAATTTATAGAGAGTCATGAAATTAATTAATTTATTTATTTTCTCTAACCCTCGCCCTCACTTGCGGGAACGTGAGCGTCAGCTTGAAAACTCTGATATCGTGAAAGAATTTCATCTCATCTAAAACTCTGAACTTATAGAGAGTTGTGAAATTAATTCGTTTACTTAATTTTCCTAACCTAATATATAGATTAAGATCAAGGATCCACGAGATCTACTGTTACACAAATTCTCTTGTGAAACCTGTTCATACTATGAAATTTATACAAATGTTATGCTATAAATTTATAAGTGTAATGATATAAATTTCATACGATGAATAAATTTCACCTAAAAGAACAACTCTTAAAATAATCTCACGAAATATATGTGAGATTAACTAATACTCCCTCTGTTCCGGTGTAATTGTCTCATTTCTTTTTGTTATTTTGGTTAAAAAATAATAATAAAATAATAATAATGAATGGTAGTTTTGAGTATTGGGAGAGAGAAAAGGTATGTGAAGTAATGAGTGAGTCACATTTTTTGTAATATTGTGTGAACAATGAGAATAAAAATTATGGGTAGTGGTGAGATGTCCATAAAAGGAAATGACAATTATAGCGGGACGGAGGGAGTACAAATTTAAAAAAAATCATTTATTTTTTAAAAAATATATCATCTGTCCACGTATTATATAACATAATAGATTAGCTAGGACTAAGTCTTTTTTTTATGCATTCGGCTTCGGTCAAGACTTATAAAAAAGATTTTAGAACTTTAAGAACTTATTATCTTGAAAAGATTCAACTTTTTAATATTAAAATGTATAATTATTTTTTTTATATTAATAATTATAGGATTCACTATAAATAAATTGTATTTTTCAGTATAACAGTTGTATAATTTTAAAATATTATATAATTGCACGGTACACTTGAATGCACGTAACATTCTTTCATAAATCATAGTCAAGCGTGATGTTTGTGCATTAAATGGTAGGATGTAGAAGCTAGAAAATGACTAAAATGAGAAGTACCATCTACCAAATCGTGAAGGACATCTGAAAAGTTTCATTCCCTGAGAAAGTCATACTGATACATATATAGGAACAAATTTTTGACGGCAGAGAATCTACTTTGTTTGATGTCAACATTGTCATTTATTTTGGTGATTTATTTTGGTCAAATGTTACATTTCATGTAGACACATTTTCCATATATACTGTATCTGTTTATTTTGAATTTTGATGCAACAAAGTGATTTCATCTCTGGATTTATTAACCTGTAAAACAATTTGTTAAATAGGATAAATGATGTGATTTTTTTTTAATTTTTTTTTATCGGGTAAATGATATGAAAAAACGTTGAATATGTATGACAAACGCGGGGCAAGTTTTTTTTTTCTTTTGCGACATCTATTACTAACAATGTGTAATATAAGAGAAATTTCCACAAGATAGTTAATTAATTAATTGACATGTAGTACAAGATAATTAGTAACATTTTATTTATGGATTAAGGAGTTTAGACACTTTAATGACAAGAGTCCGGACCCAAATCAAAATTTAAATTGAGTTCGATTTGAGGAATTATCATTGATTATATGATGAGTTTGATTTTTTATTTTTTTTTAAACACAAGGCTTCATAAATAAAATTTATAACAACATTAATATATTTTAGTTTTTACTGTTCAAATTTAACACGATTATCAATCTATATATAGCCAAACGAGTGCATCCAACATGACTAATCAAGACCATACATTCAATAACAATATCTATAAAGTATAGTATACTACTACTAAACCGGGTTTTTATGTATTTAAACCGATTTATATCAATTCAAAATGACCCGGTCCAAACAGTTGAATCAAATCTTGATTTTTTTTTTTTCTCTCCATTTTATCCCAAATAAATAAGGCATGATATAATATATATACCTTGAAAAAGTGATCCTACTAAAAATTAACTCATTGCCTCTTTTTTTTTTAATCCAACCAAACGCTATTTTTTTTAAAAAAATTTAACAAATAGATCCCTCAGTTAGTAATCTAAATCAGCTCATTAACTTATTTTTATTCAATTAAACACGTACTCCTAAAATTAAACTAGTTTATGCAGTATAACTTATAAAAAATATTTTTTTTTGGGCGTGGCTACTCACACCCACAAAATTACTAAGTACACCCACCTCTAAATTAATTTATCATATATTTTAGTTATTTTTTAAATAATTTTTAGTACAATATTACAATAGATAAATTTTACAATTATAATATTAATACAATATTTAGACCTACACTACTACATAAACATATCCACCAAATTAATTTTCAATTAACGATATTGTCGAATTGAGATGTGAAAGGGATTGTCAATATTTGTGTTTTATTTTTTAATCCTAAATTAAAAATTAATTTGATGAGTGTGTTTATGTATTAGAGTAGGTTTAAATATTGTATTAAGGTTATAATTATAAAATTTAGAAATTGTACAAAAAAAAAAAAAAGAGAACTAAAATATATAATGGGTTAAATTAGAGGTAGGTGTATTTAATAATTTTGTGGGTGTAAGTAGCTGCGTCCATGTTTTTATTTTTCTATTAATTTATGACATAACTATAGCTAATTTTTTTTTAAAAAATCGCAAATTACAATTTAATCTAAAATTTTAAATTTTAATGAATAAATCGAAAAAAAAAACAATTCGAACCAACGTACAAATGAGTTTGTGCTTGAAAATGACATGTCAACTATCTAATTACAACAAATAATTAATCATTGAGAAGGTTTTCTGTGAAATATTACACATTAGTGTTATGTGCAATATAACATAAATAAGACAAAAATGGTCCAAATCATGGTCAAATAGGGCGGCAAATACGGGCTGATGGGGCTTCGAGGTTGGTTGAGGCGAATATGTATTTATAGAAGGATATCTTTATCAAATATGTGTTGTAGATTAGTGGTTCAGGTTCATTGTTAATGAATTTGGTCGCAGGGTTTGATTCATACTGAACACATAATTTTTATTTTTATTTTTGTCAATTTTTTGTGTGTTACTACATCTATATATAAGTGTTACTACATTGTTATATTGAAAATTTTTCATATCTTACGTAACACGTAATAAAACATATCGTAACACATAAATATTCATAAGGTAACATGGGTCACAAGGTAACACATTATTATTCATATGGTAACACATAAGTATTCACATAGTATTACGTAACGATATATGAACAGTGTTACATATTACTAAAAAAACATGTGTTACTACATGAACAAAAAATGTTACCCTATAAAGAAAAAACGTGTTACCACATGAACAAAACCAGTAAAAGCGCGAAAAGAAATCCACAGTTCAAAATTACAGATTTAAAGAACAACTTGATGTGTTACTACATGAACAAAAGGAGTGTTACTATATGAGCAAAAGAGTGTTACCACATGAACAAAACAAGTACAAGTGCGAAAATAAATCCCCAGTCCAAAATTACAGATTTAAAGAACAACTTGATGTGTTACTACATGAACAAAAGGGGTGTTACCATATGAGCAAAAAAGTGTTACTACATGAACAAAAATCAGTATAAACGCGAAAAAAATAATCAGTCTAAAATTACAGATTTACAGAACAGCGTGAAAAGAGTGCAGAATGATCTGAATTTCAGCACACACTTTGTGTTGAGGGGTAATTCAAACATCACACACATATTCTTCTTTCTTCTCGCATAAGCCATCCCAAAAATTAAATTGAACAACCTGATTTCATTCAATGATAGGAGCGAATCGAAGAAAATTAAATTGGATAAGAAATTAGGGCACGAACGAGGAAGAAGAACCCGTGAGATCCGCCAACAATCTGAAGAGAAGAGGAAGAAGAAGAAACCTAAGAAACCTAAATGCGTGCGGCCATGAAAAAAAAAGATGAAGAAAGCTCATTAGCCCAACAACAAGCTGCCCTAACCCGTTCTCCAGACCCGCGAGAAAAAAAAAAAAACTCAATTGTACATATAACTATTAGGTTAGTGTAGGTGACATTAGATGTCACGGACTACTCAAGACGTGTTGTAGTATACTTAAAAGCAGACTTTGAGTGTAAGTGGGAGATTGTTGGGATTATACTGAAAAGTATGCTTTTACTTTGTATAATCGGCCCAGATTTTCGGACTTATTTTCTTGAAATAAATTGTTTATCAACGATGCTTTAAATATGATTGAATGTTACATATATTTCTTCGTGATAATTGTTCAATAATTAGACGACGTGTTACAATTGTAGTTAATTTAGTGATACCGGATCACGAAGATTAAATTAACGGTCCGTAATAAAAAAAAACGCCATTCACTTAACCAGATGGAGATGAACAACCATCGCGAAAGGTTGAGGTGTAAAAGGCGGGGATTGGTTTGTCTTGACCAAGAGATTACACTAGTGCATGACCGATGTAATTGAATAAGGACCTACAGGAGGATAAATTCTTGAATCGAACAAGGAAAAATTAGACCTCGGTGGTTCGTTGTTTATTAACCTTCGTCCCTTAAATAGGATCACGTGGGATTGGTAACTATTGCTTTGACTTATCATGGGTAGCGAATCAGAGAGAGATTCAATATTTTTTATCTTGGACAATATTATTGGTCACATGTGATTGCTAAGATTTAATACGAAGAATCGTGGTGCAAGTACGCTTGCTTGATTTGCCCCTTGGGAGGTTCATAAGTTTTATCATACCAAATCTTGCAAGTGGAATTAGTTTCTGTATGGATAATAATGTTGAACCGATTCTCGACCAAGGACAAAAGATATTAATTAACGGAAAGCTATTTTCAAATTGGCTTGAATTAATTAATGGGCTAGATAATCTTAAACACGGGAAATAATGACCGGGAGCCATATTGATTCGTAATATGGGTTAAGATGGATGGTGCAATATTAATTATGTAGTGGGATTAATTAATATTTATGGGCTTGAATTATATTGTGGCTCAATATTAGATATTCAAGATCCATTAGAAGGTCCAATCTTAATTCTCCTAAAGGCCCCCGAGTAGCCCAACATATAGTCCAATAACCGAAAAGGTGATTAAAATAAAATAAATATTGTTGCTTATATTTCCTCTTAATTTTCAAAAATTATGGATAAAAAGAGGAGAAAGATTTTCTTTGAATTTTGTTATGGAATGAAGATATGTATTCTTGGAATACAAGATTATCTCATTTATCCTCCCAGAGGGTCCTTATACAAAGCGCGATTAATTATGCATGAATTAATCTATATTAAGTGTAATCTCTTGATCAAGACAAACCAATCGAGCGCGAATTTACACCTCAACCTTTCGACGATGGTTGTTCATCTCCATCTTGGATCGCGCAATGAATGGCGATTTTTTTAGTTACAAGACATGGATTTTTTTTTGGGAATTAATTAATAATCTATTTTCGAAAACTTTGATCAATGTGAGATAAGGTATCACTAAATTAACTATAGTGTAACACATACTATTTTATGGAATTATTGAACAGATTTATGCTTGAAAGAAATATATGTAACATTCAATCATATTTAAAAAGCATCTTTGATAAACAATTTATTTTGAGATAAATAATCTTCATTGCGAAAATTCAAAGAAAATCTTTTTCGATTATGAAAACAAAGAAATATAAGCAACAATATTTATTTTTATTTTATTTTTTCAAAGATAATCCCAACAATCTCCCTAACTTACACTCAAAGTCCATAAATTTTAATTATACTACATAATTAACATGTCCTCGAGTAGTCCGCTGACATCTAATGTCACCTATTAATTCAAGCCATCAAAATTTAATAATTTCTCCCACTTATATCTTAAAGTATGATAAAAACTTATATCGGCAAGCGGTCTTGACACCCATTCCACCCAAGATAAAAAACATGTCTCTCTCGATTGCTACCAATGTATTCGTGAGGCGGGTTACGAAACAATGAATGGATCTTCTAGAAGAATTTATCCTCCTCGACGTTATCTTTGGTCAAGACAAATCTACATCTCCTCTCTTAATGGATTTCAATATAAGACGTCTTTTTCCTTTAATGTGTTTGTTTCTTCACGTGATCTAGTGGACTCTTGGTTCTCTTGAATTTAAATATATGTAACATTCAATCATATTCAGCAGATATTAAACAATTTATTTCAGTAAATAAGTCAAATTGATTATACAAAGTAAAACACCATCCAAGTCCACTAAGAAGATTCTAGAGCCCAATCTCGGTTCATTTCAACTTTAATAATTTCTCACTTATAAGCGTTAGCAGGTCTTGACTACTTACCCGAGTCCCATGGTTGAGTCGCATTATCTTTTGATGCATTTTAAGACGTCTTTTCACACTGGACTCTTGGCCCATTTGATGGCTACACTTCCCAAATGGAAACACACGGTTAACCGAGAGGAGATAATTTCGGAATCTAAATCGATTGGAAAACCGAGTCCATGTAGCCGATGGGGATTGGAGTATCGATCGATAAATCAACATTCTATCTCGAGTTCTTTTCAGATACTTCAGAATGTTTTTAACTGTCATCCAATTCGCTTTCCCTGGGTTACTCTGATATCTTGCTACCATGCCTACGGCAAAGCATATATCCGGTCTCGTACACAACATTGCATACATAAGGTTTCCTACAGCCGAAACACAATGAATGCCTTTCATGTCATCTATCTCCTTTTGCGTCTTAGGGGACATTTTCTTGGATAGATGGATTCCAAGTCTGAAAGGTACGAATCCTTTCTTGGAATCTAGCATGCTGAATCATTTTTAAAACCAGTGTCAATGTATGAATACTTGCGATAACCCGATCATCCTTTTCTTGCGATCTCGAGTAATCTTGATCCCAAGGATGTGTCCGTCTTTCCCTAAGTCTTTCATATCAAACTGTTTTGAAACTCCATGCCCTTACGTCTGACCACACCTTCACATCGTTCCCGATGATCACAATGTCATCTACGTATAGTACTAAGAATACCAATGCAGTTCCGACACGCTTTTTATACACACAACTTTCAAATTTGTTTTGATCAAACCCATAAGACTTTATTACATGATCAAAACTTTTGGTTCCAAGCTCTGGATGTCTGTTTGAATCCGTAAAAGGACCTCTTGAGCTTACAAACTAGGTGTTCTTGGCCTGTTTCAATGAAACCTTGGGGTTGTTGCACATAGATCTCTTTATCAAGACTTCAGTTAAGGAAAAGCATCTTGACATCTATTTGCCAGACTTCAAAGTCGAAATCGCAATAATCGATAAGAGAATACGGATGGACTTAAGCATGGGCTACTGGTGAAAAAAGTTTCCTCATAATCGATCTCTTTCTTTACGAGTATAACCTTTTCGCCATTAGTCTTGCTTTAAAGGTTTCAACCTTCGTCCGGTCCTCTTTTCCTCTTATATACCCACTTGCATCTAATGGGTTTGACCCCATTAAGTGGTTCGACTAGCTCCTACACTCTATTATGAAACATAGAACCCACCCGGCTTTCATTCTTTGTTTTTTGAAAGCGCATCCTTATCTTGGAGGTGCCTCGTCATATGTCCATGGGTGCGATTAGGGAATCAAGTCCGAGGACTCTCTATTCCCATGAATCTCTCGGAACGTCTAACAACCCTCCCACTATAACGAGGCTCGGTTGTGAGAGCGTATCATTTGGTATATCATCTAAATGCAGTTGTATTTCGAGGTTTGCCCTCTAAGCTCATTTAAGGTAATCTCACTTACGGGTTTTCTTTGGTTCATATAGTTTTCTTCAAAAATCTAAAGTGGGTGCGGATGTCCACCTTTTGATCTTGAACTATAGAATCATTCACCCTTTTGTTCCTCGGGGTATCCTACAAAAACAGCCTTAATTACGATCGAGGATCCAATTTGCGGTTTTCTTGTCCAACACGTGGGCGGACACCCCAAAGTTCTCATGTGTCTCATATCGGACTTGCTTGGGTCCACAATTCTTTGGGGTTCTAGGAACTGATTTGGATAGCACCAAGTTCGAGAATGTAAGTCATTTGTTTTCCAAGGCATGACCCCGTAAAGCGACTCGGGAAGATCCGTATAACTCATTATTGATCTAACCATTTCCAAAAGAGTTATGTTGCTTATTTCGCAAACCCTGTTTTGTTGAGGGGGTTCCGAGTCTTGCGGTGGTGAGGATACAATCCCTTCATCGGATAAGTAGTTCAAAAACTCATTCTTTGAGGTATTCGCCTCCACGATCAAATCGTAGAGACTTGATACGTTTTTCCATATGATTCTCTGTTTGAGCCTTAAATTCTTAGAATTTCTCAAAGGTCTCAGATTCATGCTTCATAAGGAAAATGTACCTTGAGTAATCATCAATAAAATTACTCATAACCTCCTCTTTGCTTTGGTTGACATTTGACTACATACATACGTGTGACGATCTCTAACACTTCTTTGGCCTTATTCCCTTGGCTCCAAATGCCCTCTTGGTCATATTACCCTCCAAACATGATTCGCGAGGTTGGAATCGATTCAACTTGGAGACGCTCCGGTGAACCATCTTTCACCAACCTTTGGATCCTCTTTGGATTTATATGACCTAATCTTAGATGCCAAAGAAGTGTCTCGTTCACGTCTGATGAACGTTTTCTTTTCTCGGAAACAATTGATGTGTTATAGGATACATTTAAGTGAGTGGTGTGCCTGCGATTAATTGTATTGAGATTTTCCATCAATGTCAATATGAATAGATACACTCATCATTTCAAAAATGATGTCATTCTTATTAGAAGAAACTTAGTGTCCTTTAATCGAATTTTAGAAACTGAAAGTGAATTCTTTCTAAAACTGGGAACACAAAGATAATCTCAAAAACTTTATCTTCAAAAGATAGGTGTACTTCTCCCACTGCTTTAACTGCTACTCATGTAGCATTGCAATGTCTGCTACTTGCGTAGTATTGCAATAATCGTTACTATCGTAGCATTGCAATATCTGCCACTTACGTAGCATTGCAATGCCTTCTACTTTCATAACGTTGCCCAGTGTGATGAGGATCTCACTCCCACTACGTTGCCGGATCATTTAGAACCCGTGAAGCCAACATGATTAGTGGATCTCGTATCAACCACCCACGAATGAGAAGTATACGCCGCTAAACAAGTTTCAACAACTAGTGTGTGAGAATTACCTTTCTTTCCGGTCCCTTTTGGGGTTGGAGCAGCAAAACCTCCATTGTCCTCTCTCCGCAGCTTAAGCACTTCCTCTTTTGGATTTTCCTTGATTCAACGAGCATTTCTCATCTTACCATTGCCCTTGGCAACGATTGAGTTTTATTGCTTATGGCCTTTGGTCCTCTTCTTTATCTTGCCTACCCTTGGCCTAGAAGATGAAGGCGGACCACTTAAAATCAAAGCTTGAGTTTGGTGCCTTATCATCATTTTTGCCGAGTCCAAAAGTTTGCAACAAATTAGCAATGCGGCCAAAAATACTCAAAAACCTTTTCGGGCAGAGAATGAAGTACCAAATTCATCCGAGTCTCCGGATCATAATCTGCGCTCGAGAATCTCAAGTTTGTTTGGGATGGGCCATCTATTTTGAGGACGTAATCCCTTACGGGTTTTTCCTCCACCATTTTTTTGACGACATCTCTCATGAAGGTGATCCGACGAGTCCCGCGTGTTTTGACTCGTCGGTTGGCTCATCTCGATTTTTGTGTGTCAAAATCCACTTGTCTTTTTTGTGCGATTAGGACAATTATAATTTTCCAATCAATATAGTTTCCATACATATTGTATTGACTTTAAGTATAATAACAAATGGATTAAAAGGTAACGACATCTTTGAATCGAAATAAACAACTATATGCAATAGCACAAGTATATCACAAGATTCGATCACATGCCATCATATTTAAAATCTCAAAAAAAAAATATGAACAATGCATCGACTAACATCTCAAAAGCGGTTTAAATAAGCCACGTGGGGTGGGTCATTATTTAAACACATTCAAAAAAAGTTACAAACAAGAACGATTTACAAACCTTTAATATCAGATTAATAGTTGGCTCACTTGACCAATATAAAATTGGACAGGGACTTGGGAAGTATATGCATATCAATTTTATACCTAAGTAATAACCATGATTAAATCTGAGATTACTATTTCGCTTTGATCGGGCCTCGTGGGGAGGTCATCGTCCGCCACTAGTAATAACCCACAATCATCCGTTTGAATTCATTCATGTGAAATCTATCTTTTGACCGTCCGTGGGGAATTTCTCCAAAAGAATTCACAAATAAATAAATCATGGAGGTCAAAATTAATTCAATTTTATTATCAGGAATAAAATTGTCAATTAATTATTTAAAACATACTTAGTAATTTTGGAGTTGAGATTTTTCAATTTGGCAACCCTCATGCAAACACATTTAAACAAATTAAATAAAGCATAAGATAGACAAATAAAATCAAGCAAATAGAAAAATAAACATATTGGGAACAAATTATCCAATTGTCATGGTTTGATTTTTCTTGACTTGATCTGGAAAAAGAAGACGTCTCAAATTTCTCCCTGCTCGTTCGTCTCGAAAAATGCTCGAACCGAACACGCCTTGCGCAGCGGCTTGGGATGCCGGGATCTCGTCGGCATCCAAACCTGGGGCGGTTTCCGGCGCACCGCCGCGCCCGCCAGCGCCAGCGCGCCCGCGCCTCGGCCTTTGTGTCGGCGAGTGTCGGCGGAGCATCAGCGGATCCTCGGCCCGGCGCTTCCTAGCCGCTTAAGCCTCGCCAGCGACCTCGCCCGTGTCTTCGCCTTCCGCCCCGTCCGCTGGCATCTCCGATTGTAGCGCCGATCGGCTCGGCCTCCACTGGCCCATTTCTTCGCTCCCCGTCCGTCCAGTTTTTCGATCTTTAATTCTCCGTTCCGTTCCGATCCGGTTATAATTTATTTACAAAAATAAATAAACCTAGATCTAGACTAATCTATTACATTGATCAAATCAAACAAATCTAGTCTACTTCGTGGATTTTCTCGAGGCAAAAACAATCCGAATGAATCGAATTAAAAACCCACGGTTTATATGCATGCAAAATAAAACATTAAAATCATGACAATTGGATACCGCAAAAGCAGATCTAACAGTTCTAATATCCAATTTCAAATTTAATGTCCACGAATTAAATTACAATTTAAAAAATTCAGAGCCCGAAACAGTGGCTTTGATACCAGTTGTTGGGGAATGATTCACACAGATCTATTCGGGGTGAATATTTAAATACAAATTTAATTCATTAATTATTACTAGCATGAATTAATCCTATATTAATTCAAATAATAATTGCAACAACATATCATGCATATAAAAAGCCACATAAAACCTACGCGATGCGGAATCTACGGGTTTACGGAAGCGTCCTCTCCGGGATGGCGGTGGCTTTGGTCGGACGGACTAACCAAAAGGACTTCCCAAGTATTCTCTTAGCCCTTGCTCGACAATCCGGTGGAAGGATACTTGCGAACAATTAACAAAAGGAAAAAATAAACTTTGTTGCACCACTTATGTGGATTTGCTAATATTTCCAGCACATGGAATTGTTTTTTTGGGCATGAACTAATCATCCCCTGTTTATAAGAGGGAGGGTGGACGAAAACTTTGTAATATTCCAATGTGGGATAAGACTTATCTTGGTTACCAAGAAATCTTGAATATATTTCATATATTCTCTTTCCCATAATTAAAATATTCCACAAAATTCCACATCCTCTATTTTATGGAATTTTCGAAAAATATAGTGTGCAAGAATCCAAGATTTGGATCTTCTTTAATTTATGAGATATTCTTGCATTTCAAGAAATACATATCTTCCATAATATTTTTTCAAGAAAATCAAGAAAATCTTTCTTGCCCTCTATTTTCCAAAATTTCGAAAATCTCACTATGAATAACCAAGTGGGAGATTTCTTGAATTTAATGAGATAATCTTGTATTCCAAGAATACATATCTTCATTCCATAACAAAATTCAAAGAAAATATTTCTCCTCTTTTTATCCATAATTTTCAAAAATTAAGAGGAAATATAAGTAACAATATTTATTTTATTTTAATCACATTTTTAGGTTATTGGACTATATGTTTGGGCTACTTTCGAGGGGGCCTTTAGGAGAATTAAGATTGAACCTTCTAATGGATCTTGAATATCTAATATTGAGCCACAATATAATTCAAGCCCATAAATATTAATTAATCCCACTACATAATTAATATTGCACCATCCATCTTAACCCATATTACGGTCAATATGGCTCCGGTCATTATTTCCGTGTTTAAGATTATCTAGCCCATTAATTAATTCAAGCCATTGAAATAGCTTTCCGTTAATTAATATATTTTGTCCTTGGTCGAGAGAACGGTTCAACATTATTATCCATACGGAAACTAATTCCACTTGCAAGATTTGGTATGATAAAACTTATGAACCTCCCAAGGGGCAAATCAAGCAAGCGTATTTTGCACTACGATTTTTAAGATTAAATCTTAGCAATCACGTGTGACCAATAATATTGCCCAAGATAAAAAGTATTGAATCTCGATTCGCTACCCATGATAAGTCAAAGCAATAGTTACCAATCCCCGTGATCCTATTTAAGGGGACGAAGGTTAAGAAACAACGAACCACCGAGGTCTAATTCTTCCTTGTTCGGGATTCAAGAATTTATCCTCCAGTAGGTCCTTATTCAATTGCATCGATCATGCCTTTAGTGTAATCTCTTGGTCAAGACAAACCAATCGAGCCTTACACCTCAACCTTTCGCGATGGTTGTTCATCTCCATCTGGGTCGTGAATGGCGTACTTTTTAGTTACAAGGAATTTGTTAATTTAATCTTACGTGATCCGGTATCACTAAATTAACTCTGATGTAACACGTATGAATTATTGAGCAGTTATCAAAGTAAATATATGTAACATTCAATCATATTTAAAGCATCAGTGATAAACAATTTATTTCAGTAAATAAGTCTGAAAATTCAGTTTCGATTATACAAAGTAAAAGCATACTTTTCAGTATAATCTCAACAATAACGTGTATGCAATATTGCATACACGCTTTTTGTCTTAATCATTTATGGGCAGGAGCAAATCTTCACATTGATTCAAACTGGAAAGAAATAAATCAAATTGAGATTTTATGTATGAAGATTCAAAATTTTTGATTAAATTTCAATTATAAAAAATTATATTTTTTTCCAATTAAATTTAATTGATCAAAAACTTGTATAGACCTGATTCATGCTATAAATCTTGTTTTTAATTCATGACATTAAATCCTATCTAGAGTATAATACGGTCAAGTTTTGTGATTTAGAAAAATGTGTTAAAAACGAGTAAAAATAGTAAAATAATTCAAGTTTATAGTATAGACCTGGTTCATGAGAAAACAATCATGACTAAGGGCTCGTTTGACTAAGCTTATTTTAAACATCTTATAAGTTCTAACATCTTATAAGTAATTTTGAGAGCTTATAAGATGTAATTTTTAAGTAGTTTATAAGTTGTTAAAATGTTTGACTAATAAAACTTATAAGTTCTTTAATAATAATTTTTTAAAAACTATTTTTTAATTTTAAAATTAATATAATTTTTTTATTTTTTTTAATAATATTTTTTTTCGAAAATAAATATATTTTTCCAAAAAAAAAAAATCGATTTTTTTAATAATATTTTTTTTCCAAAAAATAATTTTTTCGAAAATAAATATTTTTTTCAGAAAAAAAAAAATCGAATTTTTTATTGAAAAAAAGAATGGAAAATAATTTTTTGAAAATAAATATTTTTTTCAGAAAAAGAATGGAAAATATTTTCCAGAAAAAAAATATATTTTTTCCAAAAAAAAAATTTTTTTTTTCGAAAATAAATATATTTTCCCATAATTTATTTTTCCTAAAACAAAAAACGGGACTGGTTGAATTGAATTCGGACCGAGTTTGGGCCGGGATGAGTTGAGATATAATAGAGCTTATTTAATTTTTGTAAAATAAGGGGGTGTTTGGCACAATTTATAAGTTCATTAATTTTGTTTGGTAAAGTAAGATGTCTAACATCTTATAAGATCTGAAAATAAGTTTTTTAGAGCTTATAAGCTCCAAAAAAATAAGTTGGGATATCCCAACTTATTTTACAATAATTAAATAAGTTCTATCATATCTCAACCCATCCCGGCCCAAACTTGGTCCGAATTCAATCCAATCCGGCCCGTTTTTTGTTTTCGGGAAAAAAAAATCTAAAAAAAAATTTGGAAAAAAAATTATTTTCTGAAAAAAATATTTATTTTCGAAAAAAAATATTTTCGATTCTTTTTTCTGAAAAAAATATTTTCTGGATTTTTTTTCAATATTTTCCGATTTTTTTATGAAAAAATTATTTTCTGGAAAAAAAATATTATTAAAAAAATCGAAAAAAAACATTTTTTTGGAAAAATATATTTATTTTCGAAAAAAAAATATTATTAAAAAAATCGAAAAAATTATATTAATTTTAAAATTAAAAGATAGTTTTAAAAAAATTACTATTAAAGAACTTATAAGTTTTATTAGTTAAACACTTTAACAACTTATAAACTACTTAAAAATTACATCTTATAAACTCTCAAAACAACTTTTAAGATGTTAGATCTTATAAGATGTTTAAAATAAGCTTAGGCAAACGCGCTCTAAGTTGGAATATCCCAACTTATTTTTTTGGAGCTTATAAGTTTTAAAGAGCTTATTTTTAGATCTTATAAAATATTAAACATCTTATTTTACCAAACAAAATTAATAAACTTATAAATTCCTAAACAATTTATAAGCTCTTTTAAAGAGCTTATAAGCTTTGTCAAACATTCCCTAAATCTTATCCTACTGAAACCAGTAGTATTACCCAAGTACCATGGTTGGTATCGCCCCATGAAAAGCTGCAGTTTTATTTACAAATATGGGTAGTTGATAGAAAATATCAAAGTGTGCATGAATTTAGGCAGAAAAAGAGGAAGCAAAATAAATAAATAAAAGAATCAAGGGGGCGGGTGCAGGTTGCTTCAACAACCTCGATTGACACCCAATCTTTAACGTTACGTTTTGTCTGACCTGGCTTTTCTTTTATTTAAAAACACTCAGCTCCGCCGCCGGGGCTTTTTCGTCATTTTGTTTAATAAAAGCCAAGCAATCCATCTATTAATCACCGCTTATTTAATATTTACACACCTCACATGTAAAATTCAGACACATGCCGATCTACATTGTGTCACATGTAATGCACCCTCGTTACATCTGATTATCACTTTGGGTGGGACTAAATGTCCATAATATGGACATCCAAAAAATGATATTTTTGTAATATTAATGTTCTGGATCATTTAAATTGTTTAAAGTACTTCTATATAAAAAAAAGGAAGATGCATTTAAAACACAATTTGAATTTGAATTTTCTACTTGTTTCTCTTTCTAACTTATATTTCCAAGATATGATACAAGTTTCAAAACTTATTATTTATTCCCACCTTTTTTCATATTTAATTTTTTTTTTCAGATTGATTCATTGGACATTTCTTGTGTATATATAAACGTTAAACATGTTATTAATTTTTTTAATGATGAATCAAATCATTATTTCTTAAACATGTTAATTAATTGCACTTTCCATTTCACAAGTTTGAAATTTTTTTAAAATAATTTTTTTACGTAATTGTAGTCGTAAAATTTTTCTAATTTTTTTGCCAAATAGTAAATAAAATATAAAAATGGCTGATAAAATTAGTTTGCTTAATTTATCCTTTTACTTTGAAAGTTTTTTGAAATCATTTTATTTTCAAAGATTGGAAAATTGTATATTTGTTAAGAATATAAAAAGATTTTGAATCTTTAATATTATTATAATGATTTTTAATTTGGTGTATTGAGATCTTTTTGGCATATCTAATACCCCATTGATAAAATTCTCTGTTTATTGATGAAAAAAAATATAATGATTTTAATTTATTTTTTTATTAATAAGATAAGATTTTTGAATTTTGTTTGATATTTTCTTCATTTCCAATTAATATAGATATTTATTTGGATTAATAATATTTTTATTTAATATAGATTTTATTATTTGGTTTAATAATATGTTTTAAAATTTTATTAGAGTGGTACAATATGTTTGTGGCAAACGATTTAGAGTTCAATGGTCCGACTTGTGAACTCGGCTCACAAGATAGTGACACTATAATTAATTTTATGCTTATCTAATTATAAATATCAATATAATTTATATAAATATTGTGATTTGGAGAATTTCAATTTAGAGTGATATGGTACTACTTTTCATTTTAACAAGTACTACTCTACTTAAAGAAGTACTACTTTTTTATTTAAACAAGTACCACTTTTCATTTAACAAGTAATACTGATCATTTAAATAAGTAATACCTTTCATTTAAATAAATAATATATTTCATTTAAACAAGTACAACTTTTCTATTTTAAAGCAGTCTTTGCTTTTTTTTCATTTAAGCAAGTAATACTTTCTATTTAAACAAGTAATACTTAATACTTTTCTATTTAAACAAGTCATACTTTTCATTTAACAAGTAATACCTTTTATTTAAATAAGTAAAACATTTTATTTAAATAAATAATACCTTTCATTTAAACAAGTACGTCTTTTCTATTTAAACAAGTACTATTTTTCATTTAAGCAAGTAATACTTTCTATTTAAACAAGTACTACTATACCTTTCAATGCAAGAAATACTTTCATTTAAACAAGTAATATCTTTGTTTTAAATAAATAATACCTTTCATTTAAACAAGTGTCACTTTTCATTTAAGCAAGTAATACTTTCTATTTAAACAAGTACTACTATACCTTTCAATGCAAGAAATACTTTCATTTAAACAAGTAATATCTTTCTTTTAAATAAATAATACCTTTCATTTAAACAAGTGCTACTTTTCATTTAAGCAAGTAATACTTTTCTATTTAAACAAGTAATACCATCTATTATTTAAACAAATACTCCTTTTCATTTAAACAAGTACTACTATACACTTAAACAAGTACTACTTTCCATTTAAACAAGTAATACTTTCTATTTAAACAAGTAATACTTTCTATTTAAACAAGTAATACTTTTAATTTAAATAAATAATACTTTTCATTTAACCAAGTACTACTTTTCCATTTAAATAGGTAATACTTTTCTATTTAAACAAGTAATACTTTTCATTCAAACAAGTACTACTATTCATTTAAACAAGTATTACTTTTCTATTTAAACAAGTACTACTTATCATTTAAGCAAATAATACTTTCTATTTAAAAAAGTACTACTTTTCCTTTAAACAAGTACTACTTTTCATTTTAACAAGTAATACATTTCATTTAAATAAATAATACATTTCATTTAAACAAGTACTACCTTTCATTTAAATAAATAATACCTTTCATTTAAACAAGTACGACTTTTCTATTTAATCAAATACTACTATTCATTTAAGTAAGTAATACTTTCTATTTATACAAGTACTACTTTTCATTTAAACAAGTACTACTTTTCATTTAAACAAGTAATACCTTTCATTTAAACAAATAATAACTTTCATTTAAACAAGTACAACTTTTCATTTAAACAAGTACAAATTTTCTATTTAAACAAGTACTAATTTTCTATTTAAACATGTAATACTTTTCTATTTAAACAAGTAATATTTTTCATTTAAACAAGTACAAATTTTCTATTTAAACAAGTACTAATTTTCTATTTAAACAAGTAATACTTTTCTATTTAAACAAGTAATATTTTTCATTTAAACAAGTACTACTATTCATTTAAACAAGTACTACTTTTAATTTTAACAAGCAATAACTTTCATTTAAACAAATAATACCTTTCATTTAAACAATTATTACTTTTCTATTTAAACAAGTACTACTTTTCTATTTAAACAAGTAATACTTTTCTATTATTTAAACAAGTACTATTTTTCATTTAAACAAGTACGAATTTTCTATTTAAACAAGTATTACTTTCTATTTAAACAAGTAATACTTTTCATTTAGCAAGCAATACTTTTCATTTAAATAAGTATTATTTTTCTATTTAAACAAGTATTACTTTTAGTCAATATATATTTAAATATATTATAAATTAAATTTTATACTGTAAACTCCTTGAAGTAGACCTGACTACGGTCAGGTGGAACTCTTCTCAAGTGACTATAAATTAAATATACGGTTAGATGCATTAATAACAATTGAAAATTCTAGTATAATCCTGAAACATTAAAAAAAAACATAATTAATATTAAATATTTAAAAAAAAATCATCGCTAAAACTTTCGCTAAATAAACCGTCGCTAAATCCGTCACTAAAATTGTTGACTTTGACCATTTGACCGTTACTGTCATAAAAATCGTCGCTATTTGCGACGGTTCTTGTAATCGTCGCTAAATTCAATCGGTAAAATGCGCGTTTTTTGTAGTGATTATTATTTAAGTAAAATTTGGAAATAATATATATATATATATACACACACGAGAGTACTTATAATATTTTTAATAAATTTTTATAAGTATATATATTACAAAATTTTTAAGCTTTGTGTAAAATATTTATAAAATATATTGTCTATATTCACGCTAGATATATTATATATACGAAGAATTTCAATTTTATTGAATATTTTATTTTTTAAAAGTAATAATTAGAAAATGCATTATGATCAACTCGATTAATGTGTCAAGAAAAGTAGTAATTATGATGAAGGGAAATATGGAGGCACCAATATGTATCAGTTTGGAGCCAAAATAGATTAAGGGTAATATAGTAATTATATATATATTACTTTAATTTAATGCACTAATTAATTTCTGGATGTCCAGATTATGTACACTAATCTTTACCGTATCTCGTACGGGTATGTTTGTTTTGAAACTATTCCGAACGGATTTTGGACTTTACAATTTCACATATCCATTTAATACAATATTAAAATCAAGATTTCAAAATTCAATTTAAAACCTAACCTAAACACTACATCTGCACCTATTCCCATTAATAATAATATTATCACTTTTACACAATTTTCAACACAATACTCAATCATTCAATCATTACAATAATAATATAATAATACAAATCAATCAACTTTTTTACAATCATATATAATCTTATCCTGTAAAATTTCAAAACAAACATACAATTTAACTATTCATTAGGATTTTAAAATCCTAGATTTCAAAGTTCAGGATTTCTCCCACCCACTATAAGCCCAAAACAAACATATCTTTAATTATAACTTGTATTTTTAACCCAAAATTTTGTCTTAATGATGAAGTTGATATTTTATTTTATTTTATAATCGAACAAATGGTGACTCGAACCCATGATCTCACGCCATAAGTAGTGGTGCTCTAACCACTTGAGGTATTCCACTTCGTCTGAAGTTGATGATTTAATAATTTATAATTAAAAAAATTATGCTCATTCTAATAACATTAACAGTGAATCTCATGTACATCCGGATGCAACGTGCACTCATAATGCATTTTAGAATCATATAATTTGCTATATTGAAAATTACTATTTTTTTATGTTAATAGTTTTACGATTCAATGTAAATAAAATATATTTTTCAATATAATAAATTATATTTCTAAAATATATTACGAATGCAAGCTATATTTAGATGCATACCAAACGTAACCAAACCAAACGTTAAATGGTGGTATTTTTATGTTAATTGAAACTCACGTAATTGTTAATTTCATCGTGAATTGAGCTCGTGATGGGAGAAATATCAACATTCATTCGGTCATTTTATTGTGTTTATTGAACCCGTGAATTCCGACATTTTTTGTTTAGATTCTCCACTCGGTATTCAAGTTTTTTTTATTGCCACTCAAATTATGTACTTCCACGCGTTATATATTTATTCTACGAGAATTCACATAGTACTTAAATAAATTATAAAAAAAAAAGATTTATGTATTGATTTCATTTTTTACAAAAAAAAGAGTTAATAATAGTGTGCACGCTAAAGGGACTCACAAACATGATACAAGTCCGGAGTCAATGAATTATATTGCTCAAAATTTATTAAATTAAATAATCTAACTTCAATTTAAAGCATCCAAATATTCCTTGATTCAACTCAAAGTTTGCATGGTTCAAACTAATCTGTAGATCTGTCGGACCAAATTGGATTTCGAACAAAACATTGAAAGTTGAAGAGATATAAAATCACATAAATTTTTGTGATTTTTCAAAATTGAATTTTAATACTACTTCTTTCAAATTAGGAATAACTCCTAAACATCTCAAAATATTGAATAATTCTTTGTTCTAACTTAGTATTTTCCTCATGTAATGTTATTTAATTGATACTACCATTTATTATATGTACTGCTATATGTATAATTACTATGTATACAAAATAGCCACTAGTTCTTATGGGCTTCAGTCACCATGTGCATAGCGTACTTTCTAGTATATTTTAGAATAATGCAATTTATTTTTATTAAACCATGCAATTATTACTATAAAAATAAATTGTAATATTCAATATAAATAAATTATATATTTTAATACAATAAATTATATAATTTTAAAATATGTTATAAAGTTTAGGATGCATGGGACTGGACTGGTGCACGTGAAACCCACTCATTATACCCATAGAATGTGTTAAAGTACTAGTAATTAATAGGCCATTAAAGTAAGGAAAAAAAATTGAAAGTTGATATAATTTGTGAATATAAATGATGTTTCCAAAAGACCAAAAAGCCCTCGGCGGTTTCTTTAATAAGAGTCCCACAGCATTCCAAGAAAAACTCTTGTAAACACACACACAGGCACACACTAGCTCGTGCATATCTCTACATACATATATATATCTCTCTCCACATTTCTACATAAATTATAATTTATACACATATATATTCGCCGATCTAGTGTAATGGTTGCACAAGATCATGGTCTACACAATTGAACAACGCCTTTCATTCCAGCTTAACGGAACCGACCGAACGCCGTTAATGAATTTCATGTTCAGACACTTCAGCGTAAACGGCGTCCTCCTCATGCTCTTCGTAACGGCAACGCTTTTATTGCTGCCGTTAGTTCTGCCGCCGCTCCCGCCGCCGCCGCTCTTGCTCCTCCTTGTCCCCGTCGCCATCATGGCCGTCCTAATTTTTCAAGCCGTAACGCCGCCGAAACTGCCCAATGTCGCCTTTAATTCGGTTTGATCAATCCAAAAAAAAAAACTTACGTATGTTATAATTATTAATTAGATGGAGTAAATTTTGTAGATATAATGCTAATTAATTATGTCGGTGTTAGATTTTTAGATGTGTTTTGATTTCTTAATATTTTGTAATTTTTGAAGATCGGTAGAAATTTTGAGCAAAATTCGAAATTAATTAATCGGAAATTGAATTTGTTTATTGAATATTTTTGGGCCATTTTAATTATGGGATAATTTTATTTTTTTGTGTTTTAGTGATGGAATTAACCTAAGGTTCTCCCACTTGGTTTGATTGACTGAAAATGTATTTTCCAGGTGCATTGTATCTTTAGATGTGTACGTGTTCAATGTTCATTCGTTGTGATTTAATTCGAATTAATTAATTATTTAATTGCAGTTGTGTTTTGTTGAATTTCTCAAGTCTAGCACTGTAGCAATGGCATTAGTCTTGTTGTGTTTATCGCTTTGAAAAAAAATTCTACCCAATGATTTTGTTTAGTGTAAAATGGATTTTGAGACGAAAGTTTCAAATTTAAATATTTATTAGTAATAAATATAGATAATGTATGAGGTGTATGTATGTAATTTTTTAGGGCAATTTGTGTTTAATCATATTCATATTTTTTTTCCTACAATTCGTTGAAATGATTAAATCGAACAAAAACCAAAATTAGTTATATTAATAAGTAAAATCTTTTAGTATGTGTTTTCTACTTTTTATTTTTATGATAATGCCGGATATAGTTCGGTTTCGTGGTCTTTCTAATCTGAATTTGGGTGAGATAACAAATTGTTATAAATTTTTCACCAATTAATTGCTTGACAAATTACCCGATCAAAAAATAATAATAATAATAATAAAAAAAATTGCTTGACAAATTACATATAAATATTACTCTAAATTATCATTTTCATTCTATTTTTCTTGTGATGGTATGAATAGTGTGGTTACCTATTACGTAGAATTAATCATAAAAAATAGTTGGGATAAATTAGATATGAGTTCAATTAAACTATAACTTTATTCAATTGTTAGCATATTAAAGTAATTAATAACGTTACAAAACTATGATATGATTATTTTTGTATAGTGATCTTTAATATCATCGTAAAAATTAAACAACTTTAATAATAAATAGGTTCGTACTTCGTAACAGTTCAAAATACCAAAAAAAAAAAAAAAAAAAACAAATTTGCATGAAACTGTTTCATAGTGAGATGTACATAAATTGGACTTTAATGCTTTAACATTTTAAAATGGGTGAATGCGATTTGTGTTAAGTTGCACCTTGTCTTATTCATGAGATCGTCTCATATGAATTTTTATCAAAAAAAATTGTATGTTCATATAGTAAAAAAGAATTAGTGTCCCTATCAGAATTCTAAATTTGGTGTAGTAAATTAGTAATCGCACGAGTTGTATAATTTACCTCAAATATAATTCGGTGTAAAAGACACGAGAAGGGGATAAAATTTTAATTTTAGTTTATGGAAAAATATGATAACACTGAGTTTTTTAAGGGAAAAAATGTTGACAGTATATTTGCGTATAACGTGTATTGATAGTTAGTGGGTGTTTTGAAACACTTAAAATCAGCTTCTAGAAACACTTATTTTCAAAATCTCTCTCGTAGCTTTTGAAAATAAGTATTTCTGAAAATTATTTTAAATGTTTCAAAATATATCCTTAATAAGTGAGAAACTTCTAAAGTGGATATATGGATGGTTACATTTCGAAGGTAGGAGCAATGCTGTGGGAATCTCCACTTTTTTTTTCAAAATTGACATCATTACAATAGAAAATTTTAAATAAAATCATTTATTAATATATAAATAGTTGGGGACTTTTGATATATTTCCAAGAATGGAACAACTCGACTCCTACGCCGCATTTACAGTACATAGGTAAAAGAGTTCACTCGACAGTCGACATTACTGATTATAGAGTCAAAAAGAAAAATTAATTTGAAATGGTTTGGTAAAGTATATATTTGAGTTTAATTCGTTATATAAAACAAATAAGCCAGAATATACTTTATAATATGATTTAATTAAAGTTTGACTGAAGATTGAACTTGATAGGTAAAGCAGAAAAAAAAGTGGAGTGGGATAAACTCGAAACAAGTTATGTTAATTTATTATAAGAGTATATTTTTAGTGAAATTTATTTATAGTATTATTTTTATAATAAAATTGGTAGTTAGGTTCAATTTAGTTTCGTTTTATTCATCGTAAAATAATGTTTGAGGGTTTTATATGTAGCGTTGTAAATGAGTCGAGTCGAACGCATTGTTGTTCAAGTTTACTTGAAATGTTATCGAACTTTAAATTTTATGTTTAAGCTTATTTGATAATTAATCGAGTCGAGCTCGAACGAGCTTTAATCGACGCGCACATGAGTCATAATTTGACATTTTAACACTTAATTTATCTTTTGCATTTATCGAGCTCGAATCGAGCTTTACATTGGTACTGAACATAAATTTATGCTCAAGCTTGTTTGATATATTTATCGAACCAAGCTCAAAAGAATTTCTACTGGACAATTTTCAATCATGTATTAAATAACTTTGTTTGATTTTCAGTCCTACTTATTAGTTCAGACGTTCCACATGAGTATACTATTTATTACTTTATTAGAAATCTAATTAAAATAACTAAAAGTTTAATAGAAAAACTAAATTTATAATTGATTAAGGGGGTGTTTGCAAACTCAATACAAAAATTGAGAAAGACTTACTTTTAAAGCTCCCTTTCATAATTTTTAACTTTTAGAAGTGTTTTTCACTATTTTGTACTGACTGAAAAACAACTCCTAAATACTATATATAAAAAAACAACTCACTAAAGTGTGTCTCGTGATTGAAAAACAACTCCTAAATACTATATATAAAAAAACAACTCACTAAAGTGTGTCTCGTGAGTGCACCGTGCGTTTTATAATATATTTTAAAATAATAGAATTTATTAATTTGAAATATGCAATTTATCTATACTGAACTATGAAATTTTTTTTTTATATGAATAATTGTACAATTTAGCTTAACCAAATTATATATTTAAATACAATAAATTAAATGATTCTAAAATTAATATACGTGATTCATTGATGGCTCAGACCTTGTAGGGCGGGCACGACTATTAATACCCACCTAATTTTCGTATGTACAACATTTGTACAATCAAACACAGCTATAAAGTGAGTGTGTAGAGTAATTTTGTGGGTGCTAATAGCTGGGACCCTTGCTTTACCTGACTATTGTACCTTAAAGTTTGCTAAATTGTAATTTTCCTTCTAGCTTTACCTTACTATTGTACGTTAATTAAAGTTGAAACGTATTTTCTGGAGGGGTGGGTGGTTGCATATTTCATTTACTAATAGTCGCATAACGCCAAATCGTGGTACCAACACTTTATAGCTGGGCTTTGCCCAAATAGGAATTAAAAAAATAAATTACTAAAATAAACTGTTTTATCTGTGGGCTACAGGTTCATCGTATTTAGACCGGCAATCGCCTCTCCTGCGGCGGTTTACCGGCGGCGGCGCTGTAATAAATTAATAAATAATTAGTTGCATAATAATTATTATTTAGTTAATCTAGAAGTAGTGATTTGGATATTGACTACCTGATAGCCAGATCCCACCTGTACGGCTGCATGTTGCCTTGACTTCCTACAACACTGCACCTGTACTGTAACATTTTTATAATAAATATATTAAAAATGGCTTCCTAATTAAATTTTGGTAAGTCGGCTCATAGGGATACACAAATATTTCTTAAACCCTTTTTATTTTCAAAGATACAAAATACACACCCCCACGAAACGAATTAGCCAAGAAGATTGAAAAATGTTTAGGGCTTGAAGGACTATCATCAGGCAAGAATTTAAATTAGAAATTAATTGCAATTAATATGATTTTCACATTGAGAATTCATGAATTTGATTTCAAGAAACCACATGCTATAATATTGAATGTTTTATTACGGGTACTAGCTAATTAGTGTATATATATAATACTATTAACAATTTTTAATCCTTTTAGTGTTTATTTAATGCTTATGGCTATTCAATTTACTTATTGGCATGAGCTGTAAAAAGAAAGATAAAGTTTGGTTAGTTTAATTGTTTTGCATATTCATTCAATTTCAAAGGAATTGATATGGGATTTCAGATATATTAAAGTTGCTGATGGTTTTCTTAATTATTTAATTATTATTTGATGGGGTTGAGCTAAGTACGTTATAAAATTTTAATCTCTACATCAAGATAAGCAAAAAACGATGATAGCTAGAAAAAGGAATTTCCAAGTTAATTAATATTTTCAGAGTTCTATGGTTTAAGGTTAATTGTTACAGATATATATTCGGGCAGATTGGCTTTATTAATTAAATTCAGTGGTTAGATAATTATTAGTTGTGGACGATTCAGAATGGTTAAAATAGATAATGTGTAAAGAGTCTAAAGACTTACTAGTAATCTTATATGAGAATTTGGTGTAGTGTTCTTTCATTGATTCTATTTAGATTTGTACGGGAGGCTCAAGGTGACCAAGGAATTCAAATTTATCACCACTTGTGCAACTTCAGGTAATTTTGACGATCTGTGACATCGTGGACCTACTGGATTAGCTGTGGAGCTCATGCAGTTTTTGAGTAGTTGTGTACATAAACGAAGAGTTGTTGGGCACGATTGTGGCTTATTTTTCTTTTGTTTGATTTTGAGTGTTAAATAATGTTAAGTTGTTCGGGAAAAAATAAATATATCAGGTCTACATGTTGTGTTATGTGAAAACTCGTATTATTCTTGTTCGTGTTAAAATGTGGTCATGTCTGAAAGATATCAGAGCATGGTTTGAGTTTATAGACAATCTATGTACATGAGCTCAAAATTTTGGGGAGCACACCTATTCTAGTAAGTGACTATTTAAAATTTATTTATATTATGTGCATCATGAATTATATTTGTCATGTGGTGTAGGACTGGTGGTGTTAAAAAGATATGGTGAGGGGTGAAGATAAGAGTAATGGGATAGAAAGAACTCCTAAACCTGAAGCACCGACTCCGGGTCTCGAACGTGATGCTATCATTGCACGATTAACAGATCTAGTTGAGCGTCAGTCTCAACAAATTCAACAGCTTATTGAACAAAGTGACACAGATAGACAAACACGTGATAAAGTTAATCAACTGGAGCATGCTGAAATGGTTTGTGAGCGATTCCGGAAACTGAGCCCACCTATATTTGAGGATGCTACAGATCCCTTAGTTGTGGAAGATTGGTTGAGAACCTTGGACAACATGTTTCAGTACAGTATAATTCCTGAAGTAGAGAAGGTTTTGTGTGCATCTTTTATGCTACATGGTAGTGCTGGACACTGGTGGGACACTGTTAAAAGCGTTGAAAATGCTACTACTATGACTTGGGAAAGGTTCAAAGAAATTTTCAGAAACAAGTATTTCACAGCTCCTGTCAGAATAATGAAGATGAACGAATTTATACAACTGAGACAAGGAACCACGACTGTTACCGATTACCTTCGTAAATTTGAGCAACTATCCAGGTTTGCTGAGCATATGGTGGGTACTGAAGCACTAAAGGTAGAGAGGTTTCTCGAGGGTTTAAGGCCCGAGCTTTACATAGATGTGAGTATGGCGGGAATCCAATGTGTGACTTATTTTCAAGTTGCAGAGAGAGCCCATATTGCGGAGCAAGCTGAGATGCGAATAAGACAAGCACAAGAGGTTCGCTGCCAGTTTCAACAGAGGCAAGCACCACAATGGAGTGGGGACAACAAGAAAAGGCCTTTGCAATTCCAAAGACCAATACCAAACTTTCAACCCAAGCAAGGATATAGACCAAAACAAGAAGTCCATGACAAACGTTTCAGGATTGATCATACCATAGTGCAACCATCACGACCTCTGTGTAAACAACACAGTGGAGTTTGCACACTTAAGTACAAGATTTGTTTTTCTTGTGGACAAAAAAGGGCATATAGTCAGTATGTGCCCAGATAATGATAAGCAAAAGGGTCAGGGGAGAGTTCCAGCACGAGTGTTCACTCTAACTAAGGAGGATGCTGAAGACAATCCAGTTGTCACTGGTAAACTTTCTATATTTGGCATTTTAGCCTTTGTTTTATTTGATTCTGGAGCTACACATTCATTTGCATCCACTAAGTATGTGAGAAGGTTGGGTAAACTACCTAACCTAACAGAAGCCATATTCGATGTGATAATCCCTTCCGGTGATTCAAGACAAACCAATCAGATTCTGCTAGGATGTATTATTCTGATAGAAGACAGAGAACTGTGTGCCGATTTGATTGTGCTAGATATGAATGATTACGATGTAATATTGGGTATGGATTGGTTATCAAAATATGGTGCTACAATTGATTGTTAGAAAAAAAAGGTATTATGTTTCAGCCAATTGAAGAAGAATCTTTATCTTTTGTTGGAATGAAGAAAATTTTCAGATTTCCAATTATCTCAACAACCAATGCACAAAGATTACTGGAAAGCAGTTGTGAGGGTTATGTGGTGAGTGTGATGAATAATGAGGGGCAACAGTGTTTAATTGTTGTTAATGTACCGGTAGTGCAAGAGTATCCCGAGGTATTTCCAGACAATTTTCCTGGGTTACCACCAGATCGTGAAATAGAGTTTGTGATTGAGTTACAAAGAGGGGTTTCTCCGATATCTAGATCACCATATAGAATGAGACCATCTGAGTTGAAAGAACTAAAGATACAGTTACAAGAACTGTTGGAAAAGGGTTTCATTCGACCTAGTTTTTCACCATGGGGAGCACCAATTTTGTTTGTCCGAAAGAAAGATGGTTCGTTAAGAATCTGTATAGATTATCGAGAGCTGAACAAAATCACGATCAGGAATAAGTATCCTCTACCTCGAATTGACGATTTATTCGAGATACTTCAAGGTGCATCTATCTTTTCCAAGATTGACTTGCGATCTGGGTACCATCAATTGAAAATAAAAGAGGAGGACATCCCTAAAACCACATTCAATACGAGATATGGACATTATGAGTTTTTGGTGATGCCGTTCGGACTAACAAATGCTCCAGCAGCATTCATGGACTTGATGAATCGAGTATTTATGGAGTTTCTGGACAAATTTGTTATTGTATTCATTGATGATATCTTGATTTATTCCAAGACTAAAGAAGACCATGCATTGCATTTGAGGAAAGTGTTGGAACTTTTGAAAGGGAAACAATTATTCGCAAAATTTAAGAAAAGTGAATTCTGGTTAGACCGAGTTCTTTTCTTGGGATATGTTATATCAGGAGCATGGATTTCAGTTGACCCAGGCAAAATTGAAGCCATTAATAACTAGCCTCGACCCGTAAATTCATCAGAGGTGCGCAGTTTTCTTGGCTTAGCAGGGTATTATCGTAGATTTGTAGAAGGATTCTAAAAAATTGCTTGGCCATTGAAACAATTGACTAAAAATAGTGTGACTTATAAATGGACCGAGGCGTGTGAATGGAGTTTTCAGGAATTGAAGAAACGTCTGACATCAGCACCAATCTTAACAATTGCCAATGGAACTGGAGGTTTCAAAGTTTATAGTGATGCTTCAGAGAATGGTCTTGGTTGTGTTCTGATGCATAATGGTAAAGTGATTGCGTATGCATCGCGATAATTGAAGGAATACGAGAAGGACTACCCTACACATGATTTAGAGCTTGCAGCAGTGGTATTTGCACTTAAAATCTGGAGGCATTATTTATATGGGTAGCATTGCGAGATCTACACTGATCATAAGAGTCTAAAATATTTCTTCACCCAAAAAGAGTTAAACATGAGGCAACAAAGGTGGTTAGAAGTTGTGAAGGATTATGACTGTGTCATCAACTATCAGCCAGGTAAAGCTAATGTGGTGGCAGATGCATTAAACCGAAAATCAGTAGAAAAAGTAGCATGTATGACATTGATTCAGAAACATGAACTACTTGAACTACAAAGAATGAGTGTAGAAATCGTCGAACACGGACTTGTAGAAGCAAAACTTGCAGCGCTGACACTTAAGCCTATTTTGATGGATATAATTCACCAAGGACAACAAATTGACAAATATTTTGTTAAAGTGAAGAAAAACATCATTTCAGGAGAATCATTTGACTTTCAATTATCAAAGAATGGTGTACTTCGATACAGAGATCGATTGTATGTGCCTGATATTGACAAGACTCGTGAAGATGTCATGAAAGAGGCACATTCAACATCGTATTCAGTACATCCAGATGCTACTAAAATGCATAGAGATTTGAAATTGCATTATTGGTGGCCAGGTATGAAGAAAGATATTGCACAATGTGTAGAACATTGTTTAACTTGCCAACAAGTTAAGGCAGAACATCAAAGACCCACAAGAATCTTGCAACCTTTGTTCATTCCGGAATGGAAATGGGAAAACATCACTATGGATTTTGTCATAGGTTTACCCAAGACATTTAAAGGTTATGGCGCAATATGGGTTATTGTGGATCGATTGACTAAATCAGCACATTTTCTTCCAATTTGTACCACTTATCCTACGGACCGTTATGCTCAGATATACATACAAGAGATTGTTAGACTCCATGGCATGCCACTTACTATTGTTTCAGTTAGAGACTCAATATTTTTTTCTACGTTTCGGAAGAGCTTAGACAAAGCGTTAGGTACTCAATTATCTTTGGGTAACGCGTATCATCCACAAGCCGATGGGCAATCAGAGCAGACAATACAAATTCTGGAAAATATGCTCAGAGCATGTGTGTTAGATTTTCATGGTCAGTGGAGTAAGTTTTTGCCTTTGATGGAATTTTCTTATAATAATAGTTATCAATCTACAATTGGAATGGCTCCATATGAAGCACTTTACGGTAGAAAAAGTCGATCTCCGGTGCATTGGGATGAAGTTGGGGAAAGGAAACTTCTAGGTCCAAATATAATTCGAGAGATGAGTGAAGCGGTAGAACTTATTCGAAATAGAATAAAGACTGCTCAAAGTCAGCAAAAGAGTTATGCAGACAATAGAAGAAGGAAGCTCGAATTTGAAGTGGGTGACAAAGTATTTCTGAAAGTCTCTCCAATAAAAGGGATGATGCGGTTTGGAAAGAATGCGAAGCTCAGACCAAGATATGTTGGTCAATTTTCTATTATTGAAAGATTGGGTGATGTCGCCTATAAGCTTGACTGGCTTGCATCAATGTCTCTTATACATAGTGCGTTTCATGTGTCCAAGCTGAGAAAGTACATTGCTAATCCATCTCATGTTTTAAACCGTCAACCCGCAGAGCTAAAAGTAGATTTGAGTTATGAAGAAGTACCCGTGGAGATTCTACTACGAGAAGTGAAACTATTAGGGAATAAATCAAGGAATTTGATTTATTCAATTAAAATCCTGTACATAATTAGTTGTTGTATTTCCTTGTATAATTCACTTAATTTGTGCATAAATAGTGGATTCATTCTATCACCAAATCACGGTGAAAAATATCAAATCGTTTCATGGTATCAAGTCATAGCTCAAGACTCTGATATTCAAGAGCCCATTCCGATTCCTCTAGTCCAAGAACCTCCTGCAGTTGAGCCGCCCTTGGCTCAGCCTACTTCAGTTCCTCAATCATCTCATCCGATGACCACACGGTTCAAATCGGGTATATTTAAGCCTCGTTATCTCGCTGATATTGCTACCACTGGCTTATTATCTGCTCTTGCTGCTTCTCATGAACCCAAGGGTTTCAAGTTTGCCATGAAACATCCTCACTGGCTTGCAGCTATGCGTGAAGAACTTGATGCTCTTCATGCAAATAACACTTGGGAATTGGTTCCCAGACCGATTGACACAAATTAAGTGAGTTATACAAGGAAATACAACAACTAATTATGTGCATGATTTTAATTGAATAAATCAAATTCCTTGATTTATTCCCTAATAGAAACGACTCAGGAATAAGGAAATTTTATTAATCAAAGTGCTATGGAGAAACCAGACAGTAGAAGAAGCTACTTGGGAACAATAGGATGAGATGTGTCTAAGTATCCAGAACTCTTCAGGTAAGTGAAATTCGGGGACGAAATTTTTGTTAGTGAAGGATGTGATACCCGACCTTTTCACTACTCATTGGCCAGTATGCTTCATGCAATATTTGCATCTCTTATTATTTATGTGCTACTTGTGATCCATGCATTATTTTATTTTGTTTTTAAATATTGAATTATTTTTATGTTCTTACATAATTGATGGTGAAAAAAATTCTATTCTAATGGATTAGGACTCGCGTCATGTTTGAAGAAAGAAAGTTGAGGGCTTGATTTCCAGTGCTTAATCGATGGATTATCATCAGGTAAGCATTTAAATAGACTTATGTGTTTCTTGATTAATCATAGTTAATTGTAAATATGATTTTCACATTATAAATTCAAGAATTTGATCTCAAGCAACCAAGAGACATGTTATAATCTTGAATGTCTTATCAGTAGAGAAGCTTAGTGTTTATTTAATGTTTATGACTATTCAATTTTTTTGAAAGGGATGACTATTCAATTTACTTATTGGTACGAACTGCAAACAGAAAGTGAAAGTTTGGTTAGTTTATTTATTTTGCATATGCACTCAGTTTCAAAGAAATTGATTTGGGATTTCAGAAATAAAGTTGCTGATGGTTGTCTTATTTAGTTATTATTTGAAGGGGTTAAATTATTAATATTTAATCTCTATTTCAAGTTAAAATAAATACTGTAAAGACTTGCTAGCAATCTTATATGAGAGTTTGGTGCAGTGCTCTTTCATTGATTCTATTTAGATTTATATAGGGAGCTTGTAAGGTGATCAAGAAATTTAATTAATCACTTCTTGTGCAACTTCAGGTAATTCTGACGATATGTGACGTTGTGGATCCACTGGACAAGTTATGGAGTTTCTGCAGGGTTTTGAGTAGCTGTTATATAGACTACGGTCCGTGGGCAAGACCGTGTCTTATTGTGCTTCTGTTATTGTACAATGCGACTCTTTTGAATATGTATTGTATTGTATTATAAAATTTAGTATGTAATAGTGTGTTGACTTGGAGGTTGTTTGAGGATGTTGGTTTTATTGGCACATCTTATCTTATATATATATATATATATATATATATATATATATATATATATATATATATATATATATAAATTCGAACAGATGATTTTGGGCGTGAAATAATACCATGTCCAGAATATATATAATATCATGTTATGTGAAAATTTGTGTTATTCATGTTTGTGAGAGTGAGGTCTGTGCATTAAATTATGTATGTATCTTCTCCGAAAAAGCAAAAAATAAGATAAAATTTCTTAAACTAACCATTTTCATAAAAAAAAATTATAAATTTCGCAATAAACTGGTAAAAATAAAGCCTTTGAATCTTCTACTTTACATTATGTTCCAATTTCATTCCACCAGTTGCATCAAATGCAAATCATACAATATTATTAATCACATAACCAAATTCCATTTATCCCTCAAACCTTGTAGTTCAACCCCAAGAAACATGATCCCATTCCTGATAATCTAATTTCTTCAGAAAACACTGTACAACTCCTAATGCACCATAGTACAATAGCAGCTTCCTGAAACACCAGCTCTTGTTTGATCTTTAACGCGGTTTCTGTTAAAGAACTCGACCCTCGTCCCTTACTGGGGATGCTTGTCTCCACGAGAAGTATATACAGTTGGTTTAAGGTTGTCTCCTAGGCCGACTGGAAAGTCACCTGGCTTGCCGTCTGCTCAAAGTCGGGGCTCGCCTCTGGAGTGTCTTCTTCACTGGGAGGTACAAGTTGCCAGAAAAGAGGCAAGAATTTTTCCCACTCTTTGAGGATTTGAGACCCTTTGCTGCTACCAGTTTTTTCCTAGGTATGAGAATAAGGTAATGTAAGAGACCACGCAAGATTTAGCAAAATTTTCGAGTTGTAAATAATAAACGAGCGTTTGTTTTGAGATTTTGTCGTGTGTTATTGTAATTTAAGAAAATTTCTTTGAACTTAGTACACAGAAATCTTATGGTGAGCACTGTAATACTGTTTAGTATATGAAGTGATACTCTTTAGCGTACGAAGTATCGTGATTTAGTGATGTTGAGAAGAATAACACATAAAATCAAACACTTTTTAAAATGTGATACTTCACATACTAAATAGTATTACTTTGAAGAAGAGAGTTCACGTGATCCTTGTTCACAAATGACAAACTCTAAGAATAATATGTCGTCGAGTACTTACAACGTGATCTTCAATAAGGCTCTTGAGTTGCATTTGGCCGACAGGAGCGACGACCCTCTGGATCTTGACAATCTCCTTGTTCACCTATTGACATTTTTATGAAGTACAATGAATAAGGTTGAAAATCAAACCAAATTATTCGACATTGAATCCGAGATTATTCAATAGAAGCTATTTTATGGTTGGATTAGTAGATACATTAAAGAAGCTCGAAATGTATATTTTGAAGTTCAATAACATATCGAACAAGCTTTAATAACTGTGTTTTCTGCTTGATTCAATTAATTTAGAGCGCTAATAAGAACGGGCTTCCAATTAGGAGAACGCATTGAAACTAACCTTGGGAATAAGCGTATCGTCCTCATCTAGAATATACGCCAAACCTCCGGTCATACCAGCCGCAACGTTTCTACCAACCCTGCAAACGAGAGATAAAAAGTCGACATTAAAGAATGCTCGATGTTTTTAAAGTTGGCCATAAAAGAAGTTATAACTCACTTTCCGAGGATAACAATGCAACCACCGGTCATGTACTCGCAACAGTGATCTCCGGTCCCTTCGACCACCGCTTCGGCAAGCGAGTTTCGGACGGCGAAACGCTCCCCAGCTTTCCCTCTAATGAAAATCTGGCCACCCGTCGCTCCGTACAAGCACATGTTTCCGACTATGGTGGCTTCCTCGGGGGTGAATCCGATGTTCTCCACAGGAGTCACAACGATCTCGCCTCCGGCCATACCCTTAAACATATATTACATGTTAGAAGCCCAGAATGATATCACCTGTATCAGTCAGTTTCGGTGTTTCACTTTGTGTTCCATAGTCTAGGTGTATGGCACGTGGATGGTACACAAAATGGAACACGAAAAAAGTGGCACAGAGGAATCTAACTGTAGAAGCTCTATACATAATATGCAATGAATGCAAGATCGACCAATGTACCTTCCCAACATAGTCGTTAGCTTCTCCTACTAACCGGATGTTCATGCCAGGCGTCAAAAAGCAACCAAATGACTGACCAGCACTTCCCGTAAATCTGAAAAAATGTAATGAGATTCATTATAAGTCCCAAAATAAGGCCATGCTGAAATAAAATAGGCAGAAGGTTATTATTCGTATATGTGATCGTTTTACGTTATGTTCAGTTGACCGGCAAATCCAGTGTCGCCATATTTCTTGGCGATTGTGCCAGCAATGCGCCCACAAACAGCCCTGTCCACATTGTATATCATAGCGGACTTGTTTACGACCGTTTCATTGTCAATAGCCTTCGCTATCTGTATACGGAGAAACGAGAAAATATAAGACAACAAATAGTATAGTTGCATGTCCAGAAATTGCAAAATCTTATGCAGATCGAGTGTATTTTTAAACAGTATTAGTTGTTTCATTAAAACATATTAGTTTGATAGTATTAGTTTGTTATTAAAAAGTATCAGTTGTTTAACTATACAGTACTAATTGCAAACCAGTTGCATGATAAATCTGTTTTTTATATGACTAACTCCTAGAAAATCTTTACATATTTCAATTAATAAGTATTACCTCTTCATCTGCAAGCAATGTATCATCCAAAACAGGCCCGTTAGTATGAACTTCTTGACTCCTTATCTTACTGCTGCTCCATTTTGGTAATCCGACATTCTAGAACGCAACGTGTAAATTTTTTCAACAATGCTTGGTAATTATATGGCAATGGATTGGAATAATATTTCGTATACTTACAGAGAGCATGTAACTTAGATCAAGATGCTGAGTCTTCGCTAATGAAATATCTCGAGGTTTAAGAAGGTCAGTGTGGCCAATTATGTCATCAAGTTTCTCATAGCCGAGTTGGGCCAACACGCCTCTTACCTGGTATAGGAAAACCAAATATCAATTTAATGAACAACCAAACAAATTATCCTCGAAACCAAATTGAAAACAGAATGCCAATTACCTCTTCTGCAACATACAAGAAGTAATTTACAAGGTCACCCGGCAGACCAGGAAAACGGGCTCTAAGCTCTTCTCTCTGCAGTCGAATCATGCCAAAATGTAAGAGAGCTGCTCTTGTGTAAAACAGTTTTATCGTGCAATTGGTGTGTAACTGTCACTCTGTAGTAAATAAAACAACTAATACTAATATGTTTTAATGAAACAACTAATACTGGTTGAAATACACACAAAATGGTCGTCACCTGACTGGCAACGCCAACAGGACAGTTGTTAGTGTGGCAAATACGGGCCATGACACAGCCCGTGGCGATCATGGCAACAGAACCGAATCCGTATTCATCAGCACCCATCGCTGCTGCCATGAGTACGTCAAATCCACTTTTGAAGCCACCATCAACTCTGAGAATGACCCTTTCTCTAAGCCCATTTGAAATAAGTGTCTATCGGCCCCACAATACACAAGTTTAAAAACGTAATCAGCTATGTGTAAACATCTTATGAAAGGAGATTTTACATCCCGAGAAGATAAAAAACAAACCTGATGTGTTTCGGTAAGGCCAAGCTCCCAAGGACCACCAGCATGCTTGATAGAACTCACAGGGCTAGCTCCAGTTCCACCATCATGTCCCGATATCTGCAAAACACGTCAGATTATAGTTTGATACTTCAGATTCAATCTTAAACTACTTATTTGATACTCCCTCCGGCCCATTTTGCCCAGTCTAAGAAAATTAAATATCATATTCCAATTTCGGCCTTCTACTTGTTCTCTGAGATAGTACACATTAACTAATCAAATTTACTCCATGAATGTGAACAAAAGGGTAAAAATGTCGCACTATTCATATATTTATTGTTATCAACGGACTTTCTTAATTAGTGTGAAACATCCTTAAACGACATCTAAAAGGGTCACGGGGAGTAAATTGTCTAGATTTTCGCGCATACCTGTATAATATCAGCATTACCCTTAGAAACTCCAGAAGCCACAGTACCAATTCCAGCTTCTGCAACTAGTTTTACCGATACTTTTGCTCTGGGATTGACCTGTTATCCAATATGCTCATGAACCCTAGTCCAAGAATTAAAGCGATTTTACAAGCACAAAAGAAGGGTGTTTTGGTCTGCTCACCTGATGAAGGTCGTAAATCAATTGGGCAAGATCCTCAATAGAATAAATGTCGTGATGTGGGGGTGGAGATATAAGAGGTACACCAGGCTTCGAGTTCCTTAACCTTGCAATATACGCACTAACTTTTTTCCCCGGCAATTGGCCACCTTCTCCTGGTTTTGCACCTTGAGCAATCTTGATTTCAAGTTGATCAGCATTAGCCAAGAATGTCGGTGTGACACCAAAACGCCCCGACGCTACCTGAAAGATCAAATTAAAATTGTTACTACACGGTCCACACCTAAGTCTATAGTTTCTTCACAAAAGCGAGCATCTAAAACTGCAAGAAAAACATTTATTTAGACCTGCTTTATGGCACTTGTAGCTGTATCACCATTTTGAAGACCTTTAAGGTGTGGCAATGTTGGAGAGTACCCATCAACAACATCAGTAAGTGGGCTCCATCGAATTGGATCCTAAACGAAGATCGAGCCTTAGCCTCATAGAGTGACAATTGAAAACAATTACTCTGGTCACAGCAAATCTAATGATATGAAATTGTAAATTTAATTACCTCACCCCCTTCTCCTGAATTAGACTTTCCACCTATTCTATTCATCGCTATGGCAATTGCTTCGTGAGTTTCTCTGGAAATAGCACCAAGTGACATGCCACCAGTACAAAACCGCTTAACAATAGAAGTAGCGGGCTCAACTTTTCCGACTGGGATTGGGGACCGATCACTCTTAAGCTCAAAAAGATCCCTGAGAACCTGCAGTTGGTGATAATAAACAGTTGGACGCAACTTGACAACATTTGAATCTTCAAACGGGAAATAATAGAGCATTTATCAGAAGGGATAAACTCTATGCAAACCAGTTTTGCATTTTTTATAATCTTAAACAGTATTGGTAGTTTCATTCAATAGTATTAGTTTTTATACTATAAAGTGATAGTTGCAAATCAGCTGTACGGTAAAACTGTTTTACATAAGACCAACTCTTCAGAAGGAGAGCTCTTTAAAGTCAAATTTAGATATTTGGAAAGACAGGGAATCTGCATTAAAGTATCTCACATTCACAGGTCGGTTAGCCAAATGCTGCTGATAAACCGTATATGCAGATTCACTCTTTTGACGCACGGCTTTGTGGAGCAATTTTGACATCTCTGGATTGTTTCCATGATATTCTCCTTTTATATAGGACAGGGAAAGAGTAATTAGCACTAAGTTGTGATACAAGATTAAAACCAAAATAATGGAGTGCATGAAACGTGTACCTCCTGGCCTGAATTGTATGAACCCGAAATTTTCAAGTCTTTTAGCAGTGTCTTCAGAGAAAGCCTTAACCCAAAATGACAACGATTCCCTTGCCAACTGCAAAGTTAACGAGTAAAATTTTAATGGCATAGTAAAAAAATTTATAGTATCTTACAAATGACTAATAATTACCTCATCCAAAGTTAATCCACCAATTTTTGACACACTCCCAGTAAAAGCAATGTCGATTATTTCTTGGCCCAGTCCGTAGACTTCAAATATCTGTGCACCACAATAACTGAAAGCATGCAATTTCTGTTAGGACTTATACTATACTGGATATGGCACTTAAATGGTTTATGAAAGACTAGTTTAAACATACCTGGAGAGCAATGAGATGCCCATTTTTGATAGAATTTTCAGAAGGCCAGATCTAACCGCCTGAAATAGAAATTAGTAGAAAAGTTCAAGCTTAGATTCTGAACCAAATATCCCTATCAAAAGAACTAAGAGAAAACATTTAAGCAAAAACATCAGAGAAAATCATCATCCAGATAAAGTAGTATACAGACCTTGCAAAAGTTCTTCTGAGCCTGTTCAATTGTAACAGTGGGCATTTTTCCTGTACGCATCAGGTTCACAGTTTTAGTGCTCAACCGCCACTGCCTACATGTCTCCAATGCCAAGTATGGGCATATAGCACTACGGAGAAACACTAAAATGTCAAGAACACTGTCTTTATATGATAAAAGGAATTTAAGAAGAAAAAAAAATGTAGCATAGAAGAAATCGGAAGATAAGAGAGACCTTGCTCCATAACCAATCAAACAAGCAAACTGATGAGTACTGAAGCACTGAGCCGTATCAGCAACAATGGAAGCTTGCATTCGTAATCCGTTCTGAATTAGATGCTGGTGAACAGCACCCACAGCTAGAAGTATTGGTATGGCAGGTCGAGTAGCCTCCTGATGAAATCAATAAGTTATTAAATATACCATAAAGCGAAACAGAAGTGAAAAACTATCCAAACAAGCTTATTAATGGACAAAGTCGGCACAAAAAAAAAATATTAAAAATGAAAACTTACCAGCTCATCAGACCTGTCAGAGAGAACAAGAAGTTGGGAACCATTTCTAACAGCTTCATCAGCAGCTTCACAGAGCCTGTACAGCGTTTTCTCTAGAGAACCTTCGAGTCCTTTCCTTATATTAAAAAATGTAGGTAAAACTTGGGTTTTCAAGTATGGATCTTTCAATAAAGACTCGAGCTCCCCTTCGTTCAGAACAGGGCTGGACAAAATCACCTGATTATTTGAAAGAAAAAATAAAAAGAGTTGCTACATGTCGACCTCCCAAACACTAAGTACCAGGATAAATGTAGTCAAAGAAACTTTCAAGTAACATCGACCATAATATCCTTAAATACGATACCTGAGAGGCGTTTTCAGGACCAACTTCTAGTATGTTGCATCGCTTCCCAAGGTTGACTTCAAGAGACATGACTAATCCTTCTCTTAGAGGATCTATAGCAGGATTTGTAACCTGGTTTAAACACACATAAAACCATTTTCTAAGTATAATCAGCTTAATTCAAGCATAATAATTTGCTATTTTGCCACAGATTTATTTAGAGCCAAAAATGCACCACATGTATATGACATGGCCGCATATATTAAAAATACAATGGTGCTAAAACTTGGCAAGGCATTTCACAAAAATTACAAACCTGAGCGAAACGTTGTTTGAAGTAATCATATAGCATGTGGGGTCTTTTAGACAATACTGCCAAAGGAATATCATCTCCCATGCAAAAAGTAGGCTCCTTCCCTTGAGAAGCCATTGATTCAATCACCATTTGAACATCTTCACTAGAATATCCATATCCCCTGTTTTCAAACACACAAAACGAATGGTTATTATTTCAACAAATTCAAAAAGTAAGCGCACCAGTCAGAATTGTAGTTAAAAGAAATGGAAAAAAAATATATAATAACTTACTGTTGACGCCTTAATATTGTTTCGTTGTCCATGACTGTTGACGAAAGAAAATTCACAGCCTTCAAAGAACGGAGATTTTCTTTCACCCATTTCCCGTATGGATTTAATGATGCAACTCGCTTCTTGACCTCAGTATTTTCAAAGACCTATACAGAAGAACCAGAATGAAATAAGCTAGTAAGCAATTTCATTTTATGCAAATTATAGAAAACCTTGAAAGGACATTGCAAACAAATATCAAAATACCTGCCCAGTAGTTAGGTCGACTGCAATCATCATTCCAGGGCCTAAACGCCCTTTCATTACAACTTTTGAGTCATCCATTGGTACAACCCCCACCTTGAAAAGTATAAAGAAACAGTAATCAATCAGTTTTACCAGTGATCATTTGAGCATTGCAGTTTATATGACGTAACGAAATGCGAAACTTTTGATTCAGAAAGATGTATACTGTATTAAAAATGCAAGAAAGATCATTTGAAGATTTATAAGTCCCATCATGCATTTAGTTTAGTATTTTTTAATGTCAACCATCAATACACGATAATGACCAAGAGAGCAAGCAAACCTCAGATGCAACATAAACAACATTGTCTGACGTCCGCCAATATCTAGCAGGGCGAAGTCCATTTCGGTCAAGACAAGCTCCAACTGTTTTCCCATCACTGAGAATAATGATGTCCACCAAAAATAACAGTTTTGAGAAATTAAAAAGGCGAAGAAATATTGCATTCGCGTATGTGCTCGAGGGTAATTTTCACTTAAGGCCCCAAGAGAAACACAACAGAAAAGAATTGCATACAATTAAATCTGTGATATCTATCATAAACACGTGATGGAAAAATATATATCAGTTATTTTTTAAAAGTTGTACGAAAAGAGAAGATTTTTTCAGAAAGATGGAGCGAATGATATAATATGAATAATTGCTTCAGATGCTTAAAGTTGATTGATTCTAAATTTCAACATAGAATTACATCGATAAATCTCAAATTACAAACCCTACTTTCAGAAATGTCACCTGAATAAGAGTAACGCAGGTCCATCCCAAGCCTCCATCTGACCTTTGTAGTAATCGTAAAAATCAACAGCCTGGAGCAAAAGCATTATTGGTCATACGAACCAAAACTCACAGCTAACATGGAAAAACACACAAAAGACATGCCAAACTTGGAAGAGTTTATAATGTTGGTTCTAGCCCTAGGTGGTAATGTTTTAAAGTAATACTGAGAATTAAAATAAGTTAATTCGATGAAACAATTTTGGTTCAGCATAATCCATATAATAAAAGTATCAGAGGGAAAAGTACAGTATTAGAACTCAAGAGTGTATACAGATGTCAAAAAGTTATAGTACCTCGGGATATTTGATCAACAGTGTTGGATGATTTTTGTATGCCTCTGGGACAAGAAGCATCAGGGCTTCCTCAGGAGTACGACCGCTTCTTATTAACAACTATTTCGAAAGTGGAAACATTAGCAAAGGTACATGAACAGCAATACATAAGAAATTTTCAACTTCAATTTCGTAGGTAATTCATGATACAGTAATTTCAGAGAGAATTATGAAGAACAAAAAGATGATAAGCATTTGACTATACTTCTGCAGCAGCATCAAGATTTGCTGAGTCGGATGCTTTTGGATTTCCAAAAGGGCGGAGTTCATTTTCACGTCCGCGCCAAACGGGAGACTTCAGTGAAGTCTCACGAGACTGCATCCAGTTCAAATTCCCCTGCAATAATAATTTCAGCTTCAGTAAACTAATCAGCGCTGTACACATTATAAGGAAAATATTGGTGGAAAAATTATAACCTGTATGGTATTGATCTCTCCATTATGACCAAGAAACCTCATTGGTTGAGCTAGAGGCCATCTAGGACTCGTATTTGTACTGTATCTACGATGATATATAGCTAAAGGGGATTTGTAAAGATTGTTTTGTAGATCATAATAGAAACGACCAAGAACCTCCGATCTGAGCATTCCCTTGTAAACAATGGTTTGATTGGATAACGAGCAAAAGTAAAGATCGTTTCCCCATGTTTCCGAGCTGGCTAATCTTTCAATCAACTTACGACATATAAACAGCTCTCGTTCTATGTCATCAATATTTTCTTCTTTATCAATTTGAACAAAGACCTGCTGTATACTTGGCATAGTTTCTCTAGCATAGTAACCAACCACAGACTCGTCTACAGGTACTTGTCTCCAGCCCAGTACGTGTAGGCCCTCCTGGTTGAATATCTTCAGAATAGCTGATGAGCAGATAACTGAATTCAGTTATCTAAATGTAATACAATTACAAAGATAAAGACTTTACTTGGATATAGGACTTAGGAGCCTATCGCTTAAGTTCAAGATGCTCCTCACTTATATAAACAATTAAAATTAAGAATTAAGGCAAAGGACAAATGATCAGGTAATCCATCTGTTGCTCATAACATATTATTCTAAAAATCATGGAGCAATAAATAATCAGAATATTTGATTTCCAAACCAAGGTAAGGCATTAGAGACATCATATTTGAGATCAATCAGCAAGATGATAACACAATTATAACTTGTTCATGAAAAGTGAGAAAAATAAAGCATACCAGATAATAAATACACAGAGTTGAACTCTGTTGTTCGATAAAATTACAAAAAAAATTAAAAAATTAAAAATTATTGACCTGATTTGGCCTCTTTCCTGAGGTCATCATCCTTTGGAAGAAACATCATTCCAACACCTGTATGCAGCTGATCAAAGGCGCCTATTCCTTGTTCGTTGGCCCAATTGTTGAAAAGGTCCCACGGGATTGACGTCATCAAACCAGAGCCATCCCCTGAATCATTATCTGCTCCACACCCTCCTCGATGTTCCATGCACCCAAGAGCTGTAAGAGCATCCTTAACAATTTCATGTGATGCTTTGTTGTCCAAATTGGCAATAAACCCAACTCCGCACGCCCCTCTTTCAGCTAAAATATCTTCCAAGTTTGCAACCTAAGGCATTACACAGATGAAATGTGTTTAGAAATCACTTGGAATATATAATATATTTAGAGGGAATGTCACTGCAAGCATAATTTACTGATATGGCAGCTTGTTTATTTAAGTAAACTTCCAGCGTCATTCAATAAAACTTCACTATTGTCAAGCATTGTCTAGTTTTATCTGTTTTTCTTCCTATATCTTCATGTTGTGAAAGACAACGTAAGCATATCGTACACCATAATCTAGATGGAAATTATGCAAATGTTTGTGGTTTTTTAGTTTGATCACATTATTAATTTCTTTAGTTCTTTTCATTTCACGATTTGCACATTCAGACCAGACTAGCCTCCACAGCCAACAGATATTAGTAAATCACAAACAATTGTTCCTTATCAAGTTTTTTATTCCTTAATATACGAAGGCACTCTTGTTCTTTAGTAGCTTAAATTTAGTAGAAAAATCATTTTTCACTAGATAACGTAAAATTCTTAAACTTATATTCTCTTCTTTCATTTTCCAACATTAACAAAATCAAACTTCTGCTCAAAGATATTTACTTGTCCCCTCTACGCTAACTTAATAGCATACAATATTTAGAGGAAATATCAGCCGAAATCAGAAAGCAACTCATAGTCTCAAATCGATGTCCTCAACGATCACATTTTTTTAGGTAAACTTTTGAGACGAGATACGGTGTAAAAGGATACTTAAGCAGCATCCTGAAGAAGAAGGGCATTATTTTCAAACTAAAGCACAAATTATGTTCCAACTCAAGACACTGAATAACTCAAGAAAACCCTACATGACTTCATCACCAAAGTAGTCAGAAGAATCTCCAACATATTCTCAAGCACCAAAAACCGTAGAAGTGATCAAAAACTCAAAACGCACACAAATTTGATAATCAGAAACTCATTCCTACATACCCTTTTCACAAAATCAAACAACAGTGCCAAACTGTAATACAGCAAACACAAACAGAAAAAATAAAAAAGAATCAATCTTTACTTGAAATAAAACAAGTGGGCCACCACAAAAAACACAAATATTGAGTTTGATTCAAGCCACCTTAGGTTTGGGATCAGAAGACTGCTCCTTTGAGCCAATGTTAACACGTTCAAGATCAAGAACAGATTTAATTGAACCACCCCAGCTTCTGTTTGACCCAACTAAACCCGGAAAATAACTCCTTTGAGCAATCCCATTACTATTTACACCACCACCCACCCTTTTACGGCTCCCATTTTTCTTGAACGTTCTGCTACCGCACAACCCAACAAAATCAACAAAGACCGCATCTTTTCTACAGTTATCACTGATACTGTTTCCTGCAAAGAGCTTCACAGATTGCACTACATGGCCTGCTGAGTGTAGAGACATCGCTCATTAACTTCCGCCCTTTTGACTCACACGAGTGATGAATTAATGTATAGATATAGGTATAGATATAGACACAGAGTGTGTGTGTGTGTGAGGTGCAGATATAGGGGGGCAAACAGAGGGGGTGTGTGTGTTGAGTGTGTGTTTGGAATGAGTGGAAATGGGAAAATGTGGATTTGGAGATAAAAAGAAAGAAACGTCCGGAGCCACCCGCCTCGTAATTAAATTCTTGGCGTTGGCTTTTCGACTCTTTTGATGATCTTTTTGTTCTTGAGCTCTTTTCTTTTCATACGTCTTAGTTTAGTTTAGTTACTGTGTGTGTCAGTGTGTGTTTGTGTGGGGGGATGTTGACCTTCTGTGGTGACCAAATGTCATTATTCTATAATATAAATGGTAGTATTCATCATTTTAAAGAGTATTATTTGCTCAATATTTAGTTATTTGGGTGCATCCAACCTTTTAAAAAAAATAAAAAATACATATGAGACAGTTTAATGCATGAAATATGGTACAATTTTGAACAAAATAATATTCATCTCTATCAAAAGTATTAAAGCGTCAATGCTTAAATTATGTTTTGTCTCGTCGTGAGACCATCTCACGTAAGTGTATCTCTTTTTTCATATAAGGGGGAGACGGGTCAAATCTCAATAATATTTCAATAGAAATGTATCACCTTATATACGAGTGTTTGAGTTTGCATTGACATAAATTTTCTCTCTTCACCACCACAAATCTCCATAATATGTGTTCGAATTTGCATTGAAGTCTTACCACTCGAACATGACATTGTGGTTGCATTTAATTATTATTGAAACTCGTAGATAGTGTCTTTATGTAATATGGGTACTGTACAAATCAAGTGTAACTTTTTAAACATGCAAAAATTTCAAGATTTTGCATGTTTTAAAAACTACACTTGAATTGTAAAGTGCACTTAGTGCACATAAAATATGTCCATGAAAGAGCCTTGGTAAGATTATAAAAACTAAAGGGTGTGATATGTACATAGTAAATTATTTATAATGTTTAGATGTCCGAACATTTCAGTAAATTTTGTGAAATGCAATGTCAATGTTATGGCTCATACTTTTGCTAAGATGGCTCGTTTCAATGAGAGCCCTTATGTTTGGGCCGATCCTCCAATTTTTGTGGATGGACTTTCTTTTAATAACTATACATGTGATCATATAATATAAGTTCTCGTGGGTTCGAAAAAAACAAAACACAAACACTATAACTTGATTTTCACTTGTACCATCCATCCACACACCCCTTATTGACTTATATAGATGATTTTTTATATAGAAATGTTGCATATTGTTGTACAGCCGATGAAAGTTCATAAAAAGTTCCAACTTTAAAAATTTAAGACCTCTTTTTTTTAATAAAGGGGTGATTATGCCTTTAAAACATACATATACCGAAAATAAAACTACAAGATATAAGAGAAGAAAACAATATTTTTGTTGGGATGTTTGTTCACTCATTAAATTATCTCTAAAAGATTGTGGTAGAGGATTAGGTTACGTCGTTCTATTTCTTTAATTTTTGTGTACTTTAAATTTCAAAATAAATTGAAGCCATTAAAAAAAACACGAATCCCAAACAAAAAAAAAATTGTATAAATCCAAATGGTAAGATATAATATAATATGGACATTGACGCTTTAACACTTTATGGATATTAATTTGTGCTAGATTGTATTTCGTCTCATGCATAAGACCGATTCATACGAGCTTTTGTCAAAGTATAAAAGATGATTGTGTTTGGATTGATTATTACATCACTTGAAATACGAGGTTTCGAGTTCATACAAGTAGGTCTTATGTACATAGGATACACCATGCAATTTAAGTATATTTTTTAAACATTCAATTCATCTTGATGAAATGTTCAATTTGTTTTCATCGAAAAAGATGAATGATTAAGTGTAAACAAGTTAAACGTACAAATGGAACAAATAGCGTGTTATTGCACTTAAATTGCACAGTGCATTTAGTGCATACAAAAGTTTGCCTACTATATGAGTTTTGGTAAAATTTAAATAATCAAATCCCTTTAAATATATTTAAATTGAAAGCAATATCTGTAAATCAGTATTAAATATACATTTTTACTTTTTTAGTTATACCTCATCATCAATAAATTAATATAATCATAGTTAAAAACCTACTTTGATGAAGAGTTATTGTTGTAAGGCTCTCAAAACTATTCAAATATTTTATTCTATCAACTTAAATATACTCTTAATTTTGGTGATATTCGCCTCATTAATTAATCACCAAGAATTTGTCTTTGATGAATATTCTCACTGACTTATTATCCATATTAATATTAACACCTAGATTAGACCAAATTGGCAATTGACATGAAAGTTAACAAATAATACAGTATAAAATTACCAATTATTGACGCATATAATAATAGTACATAAACTAGTGGCTGTTGATGATGTGTACTATTAATAGAAAATTATACATTTTAAGTGGCTCATTTTATTTTTTATTTTTTTGATGGCTCGTCAACTACATTTAAGGTTGAGAACTATCGACAAAAATGGAAAATTATAGTCCTAAAAAGAAAAAGAAAAATAAAGATTGTGGTCCAAGTAAATGATCTTTTTAGAATAAGGTGGACTATTCAATGCTATGTGATGTCACATATGATCATCTTGATATTAACATTGCTTTGAAATTCATCACAACTTACATCATCCCAATAGATACATGATTCACAACAATTAATTTAATCATGTTACATAAAAGTCAAAGAGTTTCCGTATTATTCCTCTTTGTCAATATTTATATGGGAATCAATAGAAATTGAGAAGATTATTTTGTGTGGTTCACGCTTCTTTCTGTATCAATTGATATCTAGAGTCACGGTACACTCCTTTTCTATGTTTTTCCGTCGGAATGCACGGGGGATGAAGAAATTTAATAAATGGTACTATTAATTTCATACACATTTTCTCATTTTCAAACTCACTAACCAGGTTATAATTTTTGTTCTTTTAGCAAACTTTAATTTTGTTGAGGTGCATAAGGAGTGTCTATTGGGCTACTGGAATCTTGGGGCCTTTTATTGGTCTATCTGGATGCTATTAATATTAAGGCCCACGATACATAGGCTCACGTACATGTTAAAATATTTTAATCCTATCATTTCCACAATAAATTTGTGCAACACCATAATAAATGCTAGTTTCTTGTTTGTCGCGGGTGCATCGCAAGACTCACGATGATTTTAAACGTCTGCAACTTATTAATCGAAAAAGTACAATTGTTAATATGAGAACACAGTTTAAACGCTTACATTTTTGGAATAGTTACACGTTTACATTTTAGTATAATAAGACTTCTAAAATGAATCAGAATGCATGGTGCAAGACGGCATATGAGACCCACTCCATAATAATTATGTATAAGCAAAGTATAGGGTGAACAAGTTTCACAGTGAAACTGATTAAAGAGTGTGACTTATATTAATAATGAGTGTGATTTTTTACTATAAATGATATTACTCATAAAAGTGAAGGGTGTGACTTATATTATAGCAGAGGGTATTATAGTGATAATTGAATGATGTGACTTATATTACTAAGAGTGTGACTTATATTACTAAAGGATGTGACTTATATTACTAAAAAAATATGCTTGTAAAAAAAAAAATCAATTGCACGATAAACAAGTTACACAACATATCAACTCTTATCTTAATCTTTTCCTTTTAACTCTTACTTACCGTATTTAAATTTAAATACGGTAAATGACAACAAACTCTTATTTGTATCTTCCCCTTTAAACACGTTAGATCATTATCCCAAAATATATCTAATTCAATTAATCTATTATTCCTTCACGATTTCGACATGTTTTAATTCTTTAAATTATCTTATTCAACATATAATAAATATTTTGATACTTATCTTAATCTTAATCCGTCAAAATTATATAGTATTATTGTTGCGAGTCGTTTTATATGGAGAATATTATGTGGCTAATTCGATAACAACTCACAAACAAAATATCTACGTGTAAAATATACTGTAAATAAGAGGAATTTGTTAACCCAGTTCGTCAAGAAATGACTACTCTGGGGGCGTTCCAAGACATAGATGTAATATTGCGAGTTTTACACGTACAATACATGATACATCTCATGAAGATGAATCGCTATGATTGAAGATGATTTGGAGAGTAGGTATATGAGTGCTAGTGATTTTTATGTGTATGGATGAACTCTCGAATTTTTCTGAACCTCACCACTCTGGGAAATTTCTGAATCTTACCCCTCTGAGAAATTTCTGAACCTTACCCCTCGGGGAAATTTCTGAACCTTACCCCTCTGGGAAATTTCTGAACCCATCTCTTGTTTTTTTTTCTTCTATTTATAGCACTTTGACAAGCATGAGCTGGTTTGGCAAACATGAGCTGGAGACTTCGGGTCTTGCAAGAACTCATGTGATCTTCGCCCACGTTCCAACCGTCTTCAGATTGATCTTTGCACTTGCTTGTCTATAAAGGCACTCTTTTGGTCGTCAAATCAATCTTTTGCTCGATCAATGCTTTGTTCGCCCCATTTAACCATATCAATTTTATCTTAGGAATATTGTCCTCATTGAGCATGTCCGAAGTTCTTCGGGTTGTCCGAGTCTCGAGGTTATCGAGCATCGAAGCATGTCTGCGGGCCCTCGGGTTGTCTCAATTCCTCGGGATGTCGAGCATCGAGTATCTTGACCCCTTCCGGGTTGTCCGAGCCTTCGGGATGTCCGAGCCCTCAAGTTATCGTGCATCGAAGCATCTTGACCCGAGGTCACTTGACTCAAAGCTATCGATTTCTTCTTTCGATCGATCGGGTTTGATCGATCGATCAACATCTTTTCAGGATCATACCTGTTTGCTCGGTTAGTCTGGCGAACATACCTGTTTGCTCGGTAAGCTGGTTGAGCAACCTTGGTTGGTAAATGGCGAGCTGGTGAACAAAACTTGCTTCATAGGCGAGCATACTCGTTTGGTTGACAAGTGTCGAGCTGGCGAACAAACTTGTTTGTTCGTCAAGCGGCGTGCACACTTATCCATCGAGCGTGGTTATTTTAATAGTTGAATATTACACGTGTCCCTCTGACGTGTTCGATTAAATTGAGTAATTATATCGAACACAACAATTATTAAAAATGGAAAGGTCGAATAAAAAAAACTAGATTATTATTGATACGTATCTTAATCTTAATCCATATGAATGTATTTAAATTAATTAAATAAATCTTCAGTAATACATGTGAAAAGATAATTGTAATATCACTATTTGGGATATGTTGTTATATAATATGATTAATTTTGAATTTAGAATATGTATGAATTTATTTAAATTGAATTACGTTTTAAAAAATTATTTTTATTTACTAATAAGCCTTCCATTCAAATATATAATTTTAAAAATTATCCATCTTTACTAATATTTAATTTTATATATTGTACTAAACAATGTTTTCAAAATCGGGTTGAACCGGCCGGTTCAACCTGGTTGAATCGAACCGCCTAAGAACTTGGGTTAAAAAACATATATATAGGATTTGGGTTGAACAGGGGTCAAAACCCGGTTCAACCGGAAAAAACCGGTTTTTTTTTTTTTATTTTTTTTTTTTTTATTAATTTATATTAAATATTTAAAATTTTAAATCTATATTCCTCTCACATTTTTCTCCAACACTTTCGATGTGGGATAAATGTATGAGGTAGGACAAAATTTATAAAATATGATAGGAAAAATTATAAAATATATATTTAAATTTTTATATGTGTATATTTATTTTGTTTTTTTAACTAAACATAAAAACAGTTGAATCCGGGCCCGAGGTTGAAGTTGGTTGAGCCGATTGAGCCGCCGACCGGTGGTCTGTCCGGTTCGATCACCGGTTCGGTTATGAAAATATTGGTACTAAACATTTACTAAAATTCGGATACGTACTTGAAAAAAAATCTACATTTGAAAACTATTATTTTTATTTAAAAAAATATTGGAAAAGGAAATTATGACTAATAAACCGCCATAAATTTAAGGGAAATTATAAACAAGAAAAAGGGAAGTCTTAAAACAAAAGGCTCTCACAAATCAATCTCCTTATTTTTTTCATTTCTTCCCCCTGAAAACTTATTGCATTTGCACCAGAAAACCCTTAATTCTCCACCTGAAGAAAACCCTAAATATACACATCTTATCAGAAACTCCAATTCCTCTTCTCTTTCTTTTTGTATATAAAGTTGTAAGAGGATTTCGTGAATTCGGGAATCAAAGTGGTGTTGCGAGGCCGTGGTCGATCTGTTGTTCTTTCTGGGTAAGCTTATGTTATATTTCGATAAATTTGCTTCCACGTTTTGACGTTTTATTGATTCTCGATGGGTAGGTCTTTAATTTTTTTTGGTTTAATTTGTAATATTCTTTTCTTCTATTATTTTTTCCGTTGTAATTGTGATACATTACATTAGGCACCGAGACAGAATGATTTTATGTGTTTAAATTGATTGCATCGGATACAATCGTTTTGGTACAGAGCATATATATATATATATATATATATATATATATATTTGTTGAAAGCAGTAAATGATTTGATTTCGTTTTTTTCTTTGTAGTCGAGACATATTATGATTTGATTGGTTTTAGGGTTTTGAATTGCTCAACTCCTGGGATCACCTTTTTTTCCCCGATAACGCAGTTGCCCTAATCGTTTTTTCCATCCTTACATTTGGTGTGAGTTTTTAAAGTGCAAGAGCCAAATTTCACCTCGTCTTGAGAAAAAATTGGTTTTGAACTATCTTGGTCTCGATCTTGGTTTCTTGTATGTGATTTTTTATTATAGCTTTTTTGGGTACTTTTGATATAATATTAGTCCGCACGCATATCTTGTTTGTAGCGAAATCCATTGAGGGGGACCAATCAAATTATCCCCCGAGTGAACAGAGGTTTTGGATTATTTCTGGTTCTTTTCTTTACTACTATTTTTGCATCTCTGTGTGTGTGTGTGTTTGTATGCCATATTATGATGTGAACTATGACTCTGAAACACAAGATATACACATTGCTGGATCATATATGATGAGCATTTGAGTTTTTTGTTGGGAGTGTGTGCGTGTGGGTGGGGTTGTGGGGTGGGGGGGTGGGGTTGTGATTGGTATAGGACTTTGATTCGACAAGGTATTGATGATAATTTATGTGGTTACTGGTTTCCTTCAGTGACGAGGCATTTTTTCATTTTTTCAACATATCGTTATTAGTTTTCCCGTCAATGCTTTCATTGTTTCTGACTATAATTAACTCGCAGTTATAGATCTGGTGGTGTTTCTTCCTAAAGTTGCATGTCATTGTTACTTCTTGCGACATTTGTTTAATGGATGATGACCGTTCCAATGGAAAACAACAAAGAAAGCTCCTCAAGGGAGCTTGTTCAGAGGCTCTTCGATAAGGTATGCACGTGTTATGCCTCTGCTAACGCTTCTCTTTCGTGTAGTGTTTTGTCGATGGGCATTTTGTTGTCCATCTAGACTAGGTGCTTGGTTTTTTGGACTTGAAAATTTTAATAATGTTCTACTCTGCTGTATAACTTTGATGTTACTGTAGAACGTCGAGTTGGAGAACAATCGAAGGAAAGCTGCACAGGCAAGAATCCCTTCAGATCCTAATACATGGCAACAGATGCGTGAAAATTATGAAGCCATTATTCTTGAAGATCATGCCTTCTCTGAAGAACATGAGATTGAATATGCTCTATGGCAGTTGCATTATAGGAGGATTGAGGATCTAAGGTCACTCTTCAATGCAGCTTTGGCCCCAGCAGGATCTGCTGCTTCCCAAAATGGAAAAGGCCCACTTCGTTCTGGACCTGAACGCCTTACAAAGATCCGTTCCCAGTTTAAGACTTTTCTTTCTGAGGCAACTGGGTTTTACCATGATTTGATGCTGAAGATAAGATCGAAATATGGTCTTCCATTGGGATCTTTTCCTGGTGATCTAGATAATCAGATACCAATCTCAAAAGATGGAAATAAATCCTCTGATCTGAAAAAAGGCTTGATGTCCTGTCATCGTTGTTTGATTTACTTGGGAGATCTTGCTCGCTACAAAGGTTTATACGGAGAAGGTGACTCTAAGGCTCGGGAATTTGCGGTTGCTTCTAGTTACTATATACAAGCCTTTTCACTCTGTCCCTCGAATGGCAATCCACATCATCAGGTAACTACCATCTAATTGTCATTTTAAAATCTCTCTTTGTGGTTTGAATTCTTGTACTTATTTTAAGTTGGTTGTTACTGATTGCATATCTAATTGATGCATCCTTTATATTTTCAGCTTGCTATACTAGCTGGATATGCAAATGATGAGCTGGTGTCAATTTATCGCTATTTTCGAAGTCTTACTGTTGATAACCCTTTCGTCACTGCAAGAGAGAACTTGATCATTGCATTTGAGAAGGTAAAAATCTGTATATGAACAGGCTCAATAGCATATAATGTCACGAGACGAAACGATTTCCACCCGGGACTAAGGTTGACTACTGTGCTAATAGTCCTTCCCCTTCAAAAGAAAGACCTTTTATACGAGTTCTCGCCTACTATTACCTTTACCATCCTAGATAGTAGATATACTGTTTGGTGTTGCAGCTTAGTTTATTTGCTATAATACGATGTAATATTATGAACTCTTCTTTGGCTTTTCACTGGTAGATTAGGCATGTAATTAGTAAATTAAATTTCTGATCTTACTTAGCGCATTCTGGAAGGTAAATGTTCAGCCAATTATTGTTGATTGCACCAAAATTTGTATTGAGCAGCTGGAAAATTAAGCAAATGAAACTTAACATAATGTGCAATGTTGTAAAGGGAAAATCATCATGCTTTTCCCACCCAGCAGCTTCAAAATTGTCTGATCAGAATTTTCCTTTTATCTGCAGAATCGTTTGAATTATACCCAACTACTTGGTGATGGTAAAGCCACTAAGGAGAAGAAGCTTACTTCAAGGATGACTGGGAAAGCAAGAGGCAAGGGGGCAACAAGGCCTTCTTTCAAAGATAGTAAAGTGGTAACAACCAAAGTCAATGGGAGAGCCTTGAATAACATTGAGCTCTTGCAAGCTTTTATCACACGATTTGTTAGGTTGAACGGCATTCTCTTCACACGCATCAGGTTTGTTTTGTATTCTGTAGATTATGTCATGAAAGGTACTACTAAATTGTTCTTCGCTGATACTTTCATTTTTTCTGGCATCCCAGTTTGGAAATTTTTCCTGAAGTACTTTCAGCTGTGAAACACAACTTAGTAGAACTGCTTCCTTCTGGGCCAGACGAAGATCTGAACTTCGGTTCAGATGCTGCTGAGTGTAGACTTGCAATTGTTAGAATGGTTGCCATTTTAATATTTAATGTGCATAATGTGAACAAGGAAAATGAAAACCAATCTTATGCTGACATTCTACAGCATTCGGTCCTTCTACAAAATGCTCTTATTTGTACCTTTGAGCTTCTGGGATGCATCATTGAATGCTGTAACCAATTAAATGATCCCTCATCTAGCTTTTTATTGCCCGGGATTATGGTTTTCGTAGAGTGGTTAGCCTGTTACCCCGATGTTGCAGCTGTGAGTAAACTGGAGGAGAAACAAATGAATGCGAGGTCTTTTTTCTGGAACAAATGTATCTCCTTGCTCAATAAACTCTTATCGAATAGGTCTGTTTTTGGTATTGAGCATGAAGAGGAGACATGTTTCTCTAATATGAGCAAGTATGATGAGAATGAGACTGCTAACCGTCTTGCCTTACCTGAGGACTTCGAATTGAGAGGATTTCTTCCTCTTCTTCCTGCCCAAATCATTCTCGATTTTTCAAGGAAGAATTCGTTCGGTGGTGAAGGAGTCGACCAAGAAAAAATTGCTCGTGTACATAGGATTGTTGCAGCTGGGAAAGCTCTTGCTAACATTGTCAGGATAGGCCAAGACGGTGTCTATTTTGATAATAAGTTGAGTACATTCTGTATTGGCAGTGAGTTTCAGATTTCTGATGATTTTCACTGCAGTTCTGTTGAGACCAAATCGAATGATCCCTCTGTAAGGGTTTCTGATGGGGCCAAAGTGGCTCTAGGTCCCGCTTCTGATGAGGATGAAGATGAAGTGATACTTTTTAAGCCTTCCACGAATGAGAAACATGTGAATGAATTCCCCTCAAGTTTAACTTCTTCAGAGCCTACCGTCCCTGTTGTGAAAGAAAATGAGCCCTTCTCTGTTGGACATGATAGTTTTTTCTTTCAGAATGCTGTTGTTAATGTTACTTCGCAGGGTCTGCAGCCATTTCAACCAATCATGTCGAATTGGGCCAACTTGAATTTGATGGAAAATGGTTCCTCTCTAAAACCTGAGCAGATAGACCACTTTGAAATTTCTCAACCTGCTCCTCTTTCTGTACCGTATCCACGGTTCGTTAGTACTGGCAATAATTATCCCGTTCAAGTTCCACAAGCTTCTGTGCCATCTACTTTTGATTCGGTTATGTCCTTCGGAGCTCCTGCTAATGGCCTTCCTACTAAACCTTCTTCGACAGTTCCCTTAAAACAGAATCCAATTAGTCGACCGGTCAGACACTCTGGTCCACCGCCTGGTTTTGGTTCAGTTCCTGCTCCCAAAGTCACAGACGATTCATTGAAGACAACCTTAAAATATGAAAATCCTCCTGTTTCACGAATGGATGATTATAGCTGGTTAGGTGGATATTCGGTAAATCAAACTGTTGGATTCGGTAGTTCCTTTGATCGAGCGGGACCTGCATTCCATTCCAATGGCTCAACAGGGATAACAAGCTTCCCTTTCCCAGGAAAGCAAAACTATTATCTTTCAGAACATACAAAGCCATATGAGGAGCAATTTTCGAAAGGAAATCAACAACCTGTTGGGCCTCCTCAGCAGTATCAAGGACAGTCTCTCTGGAACAATAGTTTCTTTGTGTGAGATGACTGAGGGTTCATAGATGGTACGGGTAGTTTCTCTCTTCTTTGTGTTCTTTATTTTCTTTTTCGGATTGCCCTATTTATTTTTCTAATTATTTTTATGTGTATTAGGTCACAAGCAGTTCACTGCTACACAAATATTTGGAACGGAGCTATTATTCAACCATCACCTTTGCAGAATGAGTAGTGCAAAGAAGTTGTTTTGTGGAACAAGGTCTGGTGCTCTGCAGGCACATGCTGTTGAATAGGTTCTCTCTTACTCCTTGTGTTATTTGTTTTAGAATACGAGCTTCTCCCCCTGTTAACTTGTCTTGTCTTTTGTCTTTGATGTAGCTTGTGTCGAGCATTCCAGGTTTTCTGAATGGAGCTTGTGATATTGACAGGTGAAGAACTTGGATATAGTGTCAACTGGGTGAAATTTTCAGAGGTAGCGGATTGTGGACATTGGTGGCTTCTGGATTTGAGTTGAATGAATTTTAGCAATCCCAAGGGGAGGTTTTTTCATATGAAGTTTATGTGTCTATGCGATAATTTAATGATGAAAAGTTTCGTCAAATATTCGGTGAAGTACTGTTTAGCATTTGTTAAGTCTGCCTAAGTTCTGAAATGGGAATTACTCTCTATAATGAGAATTTGCCGCGTGTTAGCTTTAAATAAATGGTTCATGCTTTTATTGCAAAAGCTTGATACCAAATTTGGGGACGATTTTTTGTTTTTTTGAGTTTTTTTTTTGACAGGTTTGTTTGAGTCTGTTTAATACTTCGTGATGTTGACAATTTTATTTTGGATTCTCAGTTGTGATCTTAGAATGTTTTTGTTTTCATGAATCAATGTTATGTTTGAAGATTTAGTTAACCTTGTTGGAGCGGCATTCAAATTGAACATGATTTGTAATCAGATCGTTAAATGCTTTTACATTTGATTGATCTATAATTTGAATTGAGAAACAGAGCTTGCTTTTTACATCTGATGATTGATCTATAATTTGAATTTTGGGCTGAGATTGATCTTGTCACTCGTAAAGTTATGTTCAACATATAACTGTCATTTATCGAAACAAGGTGGTGTATTTCCTAGAGCATTCTCTGATGAACTTGTAAGAATTTTGTATGCATCCCTGGGTTTTTGTTGAATATTTTTTTCACCTACCTCATTTTGTGAAAAATAGTTGATCAATAGATCAAATGCTGCAAATAATGTCAATATTATTCCTCTATATTTCAAGTTTATACAAAAAATAATATAACATCATCTCTCAAAACATGTCCTGTACCAAATTGGAAACACATACAAGGATTGCTGTGTTCTCTATACCTTTCCCAGATCAATCTGGGTTGAATAATACACAAAAAGAATGAAAAAAGAATAAAGAATATATATGCAAAAAGAATGAAATGTATAATTCACAGGTGGACAAAAGTTCATCTTAACCTAAAAGCAGAAACCAGAAGCCAAAACCTTGGAATACCAATGTAGTCTTCATGTATCTTCTGCAAAAACTTTGATTATATAATCCCGAAAACGCCTCGAATACTGTTTAGGATCGACGGCTGAGATCGAGTTGGGGTCGTATTGGATCGACTTATACGCATGTTCAAGTTTCTTGGTAATGTCATAATCTTGAAGAATGTCTATGATTCCAAAGAAGAGTACTACATCATAGCATTCTCCTGTTGGTTCTCCTACTAATTGAAACTCCGACTCGTTGTTCCTAACCGTTCTTTCGACTCTTGCAGGCATGCTGATTCCCAGTTTTATGCTAGCCCATCTGTAGATGATAAAGTTAGAACATTCTGATACTAATTGGTGTTAATAAAAGAGATGTCAGTTCTTACCCTGCAGGGTCTAAAAGCAGTTGTTCTACATTGGATAATCTCGACAAAGACTCATTTTCTGAGCCACCATCGTCTGCAATAAGAAAAAGGGATTTCAGCTATTTGTTCTTTGAACATTTTGTACTTGAATTGTGATAATTTATGGAGTATAAATTACCAACAGGAGTCCTACAACCAGTTGGGGTAACAGTTTCAGTTGATGCTTCTGTGAAATGAATGCCAACTAAGAGACTGTAGTCCATGATTCTTTCTTGTTCAAGAAACTCACAATCTTTGTCCACTTGTCTGTACAAAAAACAACGGTTAAACGGGCTTGCTTCAATTTACACTCACAAAAGATCTTAAGGTATCTAACCGACCTTCGAAATTCTTGAAACCATGTCTTTTGGAGACGAAACAAGAAGTTGAGATCAAGATCCTTGAGTGTTGTGTTTGAGTCGATTTCTGATTCTGGTTTATCTGTTAATCTTCCGAATGTTGATCCTTTTAGATCGTACCTTTTATGAATCGTATACTCGGTGCAAAATAGGTTTCCCATGATGATGAAACGAACCTAAGCCAACAACCAAATTAATCTTTTGAAAGAAACACAGAAAATGATGCATCATTACTCATATGTACATACCTTTTGGCCATTCAACTTGACACAATGCAGGCCATAGTATTTAGTAACTAGCGTGTTCTCAAAGGCTCGAACGTGATTGTAATAAGCACTCAACATCCTCAAAAGCACCTGATTGTAATAAGCACTTGAAATCATTAGAACATTTTCTTTTGCTGATTTGAGTGAACTATATAGGGGAATGGGAACTAAAAGTCTCACTTTTACTTCTGCTTTCTTCATCGTCTTGATCATGTAACGATCATCGTTTGTCAAGTAAAAGAAGCTTCCACTTTTACCCGGAGAGGAAAGCTCTCGCAACGCATCATTTCCACAAATGGAAAGCATGTAATCAGCTGGATCCACCTGGAACAGCATTCTCAGTGTCCTGTAAACATGCACATATTTAGTTATAAACCGAGTAGACTTAATCGAATCTTTCAATTTCCAAAAGGCCCCCCCTCAGTCCTCACCTGAACACTTTAGGACAGTAATCTTTCCATTTAAATTCACATGAATTGTGTGGTGGAGTGATTTTAGAGCCCTCAGTTGGAAACTTTGTCCAAAACTTCTCTTTAGGATCAAAAGCCAATGGCTTCAAATCAAGCGATGGAGGTGGTCCAGGCCTCCCGACTGAATGTCTACAAGATTAATACGGTATCATCTTGTTAGAAAAGCTCGTATTTGTAACTAATACGGGTAGAAATTCAATTACCAGAAACAGGAGTAACACTAGACCAGGTAATACTGTTCAATGAAAACAACTAATACTGTAGAGTGAAAACAGCTAATCCTGACCAACTAATACCGTTAAAAAATGCACTTGTTGCACGTGCAATTGGTGCACAACTAATACTGTTCAATGAAAACAACTAATACTGACCAACTAAGCATCAAACAAACAGTCATATATATACCTAATTCCCAGCTGCAAATTGAGCATCAGATCATAGTTCCTATGTCCTTTAGAGATGGTCTCGCCTTGTCTTTTCGCCACCTTAGGTATCCTCAACGGGGTACCCGACCCAGCAGCAGAAAGCCTGTCGTCACCCTCCCCCATTGTACTCCCGGAAATCCAAGCGGAAGGCGCAGCACCATCAGACAAACGCATGTTCCCCAAATCTTTATCCACACTATTATCTATCCTACCATCAACCGACATTCTCCTAGGCCTCACACTCGATTCTGACCCTTTGGCAGACCTCCACACGGCCAGCTTCTTCTGAGAAGGCCAAACGGGGATCTTCTCAGTCGGGCTAATCTTGAAATCTTTCAACTCGTTAGCAAACACTTCGTGTGGGTCCCACTCGAGAGTCCCTTCTTGTTGTGAACCAGAAGGGTAATAAGTCCCATTCTGCTCTTTAGGATCCGTGCTCCAGTTGCCTACGTAGAAACTCCCGTCTGGCCATTTATACGTCCCGTTTCCATTAGGCAACCCCTCTTCCCAATTCCCTTCGTACACATTCCCATTAGTCCAATACATCGTCCCATGCCCACAAATCTTGCCGTTTTTCCATTCCCCAACGTAATAATTCCCGTTTTTCCACGTATACTTCCCCTGCCCTTCCTGATTTCCTCTGCTCCATTCGCCTTCGTAACTATCACCATTCGCGTATTCTTTAATCCCGTATCCATGCTTCAGATTCATCACCCACGAACCTTTATACGTACCCCCAATAGCCCCCGTGTACGTCCCTTCTCCATCCATGAAACCGCTAGTGAAGTTTCCTTCGTACATTCCACCAGACGGCCAACTGAACACTCCTTTCCCCATCGTCTTCCCCTTGAACCATTCGCCTACGTACATGCACCCGTCCGTCCACCAATACTTCCCCTGCCCGTGCGGGAAATTGTCGGCCCAATACCCCGTGTAATAATCCCCATTTGGTAAGAATCTTTCCGCATGGTACACTTCCCCACTTGCATGTATCTCCTCTTCCATTTCCTCGATTTCCTCCTCATTCTCGACTGCGTAAGATGTACCGAAGATCGTGTTGGCACGTTTCTTCGCTGCAGCTTGCGTTTTTCGAACCGTCGCCTCCCACGCCTTCATGGCTACCTAATCTTTTCAAAAACTTATCTTTTTCTTCTGTTTTTCATGATTATAATCATGATCATGCATCATAAATTGAGAATCATGGAAATGAAAATGTACACAATCTTGTTTTTCTTTTCCCTCTCTCTCTCTCTTACAGAAACAACCTAAACGAAACAAAAGGAAAGAAATTTCATGCCCCTTGTCTTTCTACGTTTCTTGAATCAAGCTGACGTGGAAAATCCCAAAAAAGACCAACCAATGATTGTTAATGTGATGTTGAAATGAGACAGGGAAAATCTCACTGGACATTGATTGGTTTGTGACAGCAAGAACATTGAGATGTAATTCCCAGAAAATTGAAAGAAAGACTTGTTCATACACCATTTTAATCGGTTGAAATTTGAGGTAGCTTTTTGACATTTGTCGATATATGCGGATCCAAAGTCTATTTATAGTATATAAACACACACCTACTTATATAAATGGTACTTTATAACATGGTAAACATAATTTGCATTTACACCAATTTCATATCAAACAACGTCAGCATAAAATACTTGTGCCATGTAATAGCGTACACTTAATTTGTGCCGATATTGGCTCTAGAAGTCCTTTTAGGACCCGTTTGGTAGCTAAGATTAGGCCATATAAAAAAAATTATACGGTCTTTTACAGTACTTAGTAGACGCCAATAAAAAATTATTAAAATATACAATTTTAAATCATCCTACCAAACAATCATATTAATATTTATGTTAGGGGCACATTAATATTATCTTATCTTATCTCATCTCATCTCACATATCTCACCTTAACTCATTTCACCTACCAAACGGAGCCTTAATGTACAAGATTGAAATAACACAACATAAAAATGGGCAAATTAGAAAATACAAAAGCATGTCATAGAATTCAAATGAATTGTTGAAAATGTCAAGGCCAATGTATTATAAAACCTCACTTTCTACAAATACACAATACAAATATAAATGAAACTGAATATGATCAAATCTTGTTAAGTTTAGCTAGGAATAAAACAGTGGCAGAAGTGACAGCAGTGGTGAAAACTGCATTTGGGATTAATTTGGGAACCAAACATTGCTTTATGAACAAGGCAGTGATTGGAACTCCATATACATACAACAACATTTCTTTTGCAACAAAGTTGGCATATCCACTCCCAAGAATCACCAATTGAAGTATTTTTCCAAATTCTTCCTTTGTCAATGATTTTCCTATGCCTTGCAGTTGCTCATTATGTTTCTGATTAGCAAACATACATTAATCAGCCCAATTAGATTACAAAAAAACAGGTTCTTTTTGTTTGGTGGAAGATAATTTAATATATATGTGTATATAATTGTTTATTACCAAATAAGATAGCAACTCCAGTCCAAAAGCTGAAACCTGTGGATCAAATCTTGATTTATTAGTTTTGATTCAATTTTGACCAAAGTTTGACTAATTCAGAAAGATAAAATTGAAGCAATATACAAATTGTAACCAATACTTTTCAACATAATAGCGGATATATTTCATCGGGTATATTTCATCAAATGAACTAATACTCTTCGATTCACGATATATTTTTTTTAAAAGAAGAGTTTGATTGAAATTGTTAGTCCAAATTGCATCAGAAGTGTTACTACATATATATCACAAGTATTAAATATTCTTTTACTTGGTAAGCTTGTCTAAGTGTGCTAGTTTTTGGCACCGGAAATTGTGGGCTACCAATTGTTTTGTTAATTTCTCTGCAAAAACAAAAAATCCCAAATCGAAGAATTTGATTATGTGTTAGTATGATTTTTTTTTCAACATATAATAACAAATAAAATTAAAATAAGTATGTTGAAAAATACTCGACGGTCTTGCAAATTGCATGATAGAAGTCTGCCGTCGTCCAATCTTCAGTATTTACGAAGTACTTATCGTAGCATTGTTCGATTATAACTTTAAATTCTTTATCTTTTCTCTGCAGATCAATTCCTGCAAAATCATAGAATTTATGAACTTATACCATGTACAATTTAGATGATCTATAAAATTTATTTTGACAGAGAAAAGAAAAACTATTTGTGAAAAAAGATCTCAAGAAAAATTGTGATGTGAAATAATATATATGTTACGAAGTTTAATGTGTTCTATTAGAGAGGCATAACATCATAATTTTCAAAATGTTGAATTTTTCTAAGGTAAAAACCAATTATAACTTTGAGAGAAGTGCATGAATATCAATTATTATAACTCAAATAAAACAAGTAAATTTCCAAAATTCAACACTTTAGAAGGTTATTTTGTCAAGATTAATAGAAAGATTGAGAGATTGATAAGGAGAAGAAGTAGAACACCAAATTTCTTGAGGGATTGCCCAATTTTCACACAACTTAATTGCAGAATGATATATACACACACATTGTATACCTATAGTGTGGCCATGGAAGGTGTATGATATAGAACAAAGTAAAGAATATTGATCTTTTCTTCTCCCTTTATTTTTTTAATATTAAAATGTATTGTATATTTAGTCAATGATGCATGTTAATTAAATAGTGCAATTCTTCCCTATGTTTGGTACCTTACTTGGCATTGTTGTTAGCTAAAGATAATCTGCTTCATCTTGATAGTTTTTCTATAAATCACTAAAAAACGACATTCAATTTTTTTTTTAAACCATGAGAATAATGAACTTTTGGGGGATTTTCACTTTTCCTACAATAAAGGTTAGTTCTTCAGTGAAACTTGTTCATCGTATGAAATAATATCATTACACTTATAAATTAATATCACTATATTTATAAACTGGGGTCATAGTATTAAATGCTATAAGTACTAATTTATAAAAGTAGTGGTACCAGTTTTTCACAAGAAAGTTTGTTAAAATTGTAAGTTGAAATGTTGTCCAATTTTCTTAATTAAAATATTTAATACACTTATATATTGAAATGACTATCTTTTTGAAATGACTATCAAATATTTCATTTGTAAAATGTTCTAGAAAACAATCTCAACTATTAAATTAAAGCAGTATCTTATACTGTCTATTTAATATGTGAACTTCTATATATATATATAGAAATAGATATATCGATCATTAGAAAATCATTTAAAAAGTGTTAAAATAATAAGTATCTACTAAAACTATCATTCATAAAGTATGGCAAACCACCATGATTAATTATATTAAAAATTTTAATTTATTATATATTATTCTCTCTGTCCCAAGTTTGATTCAACATTTACTTTAAAGATCTGTGTCAAATTATATTCAATATTTTCTAAAATGACAATAACTTTATTCTCCCTATACCAAGTTTGATTCAACATTTACTCTAAAGATCAATGTCAAATTATATTCAATATTTTCTAAAATGACAATAAAGATATATTTTGACTTTTGACTACACTATTCAAAAATATGTATTCAATATATTCTAAAATGAAAATAAAGAAATATTTTATATTCTAAAATGACAATAAAAAAATATTTTGACTTTAAACTACACTATTCAACATCTCAAAATTATACCAAATGCCATTACTTTTCCTACATTAAAAGTAATTTTATTTACTTTAATTTACACCACATGTCATTATTTTATTATTCAACCCTCACTAATTTTTTTTTTATCTCTTTAAATAATAATAAACAACTTCTATATTAAACTCTATGCAAATAACAAATGTTGAATTAGTACCTTATATTTTTTATTTATATATTTTTAAAATTGGTGTTTTGTGCTGAACAAAAATCTCAAATTCATCAATGACTCCAACAACATCTTCATGTCATTCTCCTCTTACGTCATCTTCATGGTCATTATCCCAAAACTTAACGGCGGTGGTCCGAGGCCTATAGATAATATCTTCATGATCATTCTCTCCATATAATATAGATGATATCTTCATGATCATTCTCCCCATACCTTAACTGCCCATATAATATAAATGATATCTTCAAGATCATTCTCCCCATACCTTAACGGCGGTGGTCCGTGGTCATTGAGTTTTACGTTGGTTGGCTATTGGGCTTTTTTTTTGTATTGGGCTTCACGAGTTTTTGGTTCCATTTTGAAGTGTAATGGCCAGCTTTTTTCAACTACGGGTTGTATATGTTTAATGAGTGTGAGTGGATTGTCGTCTGAAATTTATGGTTTCCTCATATTAACTTTGTTGAATGATATAGTAAAGAACCTTCATAATTCCTAGAAACAAATTGAAACAATTTTGAAATCAAAGTGTAGCTTCTATTGTGGGACAAACAAAATAAAATTCCTAGAAACAAATTTATTTTGATAAATAAATTATTAATTAATTAAAACAAACTCACATTAATGGTCCAAGGCATATAGATGATTATTCATTGATAGCAAACATCAAAAATTTAGTGTTTATTGAAGGATAAAAAATCAAATATTAAAGAAATGACCAACATATTTTTATTGAAGGATAAAAAATCAAATATTAAAGAAATGACCCACCAAACACACTTGTTTGAGACGAGTGTGGCGCTTTAACATTTTTGGAGGGTGAATGTAAATTGTGCTAAATTATAGCATGAGTATTTGATTTCTTTTTCTTACGAAAAAAAAAGTAAAAATCTTATTCTAAAAGTTATATGTAAATTTTTCAAAACCTTATTCTAAAACCTTACTCCAAATTTTGTCAATCCATTTTGAATAGTAAACTCTGTCAAAGACTGGCCAGTTTGATTGCATCTATCTACATTGGATATTGATTGACAAGAAGATGAAAAAGAGATGACTAGTGTAGAGGTAACAACATGTGCACATGCATTGTTGCTGCTGCTGGGTCAAACTTGCATCGGTATTAACTACATATGAAAAAATAATTATCATGTTGGGCTGAATGTAGTATACACCAATCACTTTGCAGTTTGCACACAAATATTTATAGGAACTCTGTAAGATACTACCAAGAAACAACAAGCCTAGCAGCTATATTTATTATATGTGAACTAAAACAAGCTGTTGGATAACTTCATAATTAGGCTAGGTTAAAGTTGAGTGAAACTGACCTTCCATCCTAGCCAAGAATCACAACTGTGTTCTCCTCGCGACCGAAACCAACAATATATTGCCACCCTTACGGGTAAACATAACTGAGCCACTGCCCCTTCTGAGCTGAAATGTTCTCCTGCCAAAAACAAAGAAACTAATGTAGCCCCGAAAGTAACAGCACATATTTCACACTTACTCATAAATGACAATTAGCCATCTGCGATATCACAACCTCACAACTCACAAGGGGAAAAGCCCAAGTTTCTTTACTTGCTAACAACCATCACACAAAAAAAAAAAAAAAAAGGAAACCAAATAGAATTTTGCTGCAACTGACAAACCCGTATCACACATTGCATAGACATAAATAATTGGACAATTTATTCATAAATATCATTCAACAGAAGAGATAATAACTGCAATGAACATTATACCTTTATTGAAAGAAGAAGAATTAGAATCCACCGCAGGACTACTTGACCTCTCAGTTCCAACAATTCCAGTGTCAACCTCAAGGGTGAAAACATAAATAGTGCCCTTATCGCTTGAGACTGCCAGCCACTTATCTGTGTGCGAAAATGCCATGCTATATATTTCTGCACTTTCTGCACCCATATGAACCTGCAGTGGGTTCCTTTTGTGTCATCTTTTCATACAAACATAAATTGAGCACAAAAAGCAGACAAGTAGCAAAGGCATAACACAAAACACAACAACAGATACAGAAATCTGCTTTAAAATAGTATATGGGGTGAGCATGAAATCTTAACTCATCAATAAATACACTAACACATTATTATCAAAAAATTATGTTAAACCCAATATAACATTAACTTATAAAACAAGATTATAAAAAATTAGTAGTCTAACTAACTATGTACCTCTTGCACAAAACTTCCATCTCGTGTATCCTATATCCGAATTTGTGGTCCCTCACTGCTAGCTGCTGCGACTAGATTCCCATCTTGAGAGAGCGTCCCGAAGCCATCATGATTTCAATCCTCCTCTTTGGTGATGCGTAATGCTTCACCCTAACCTGCCCCTTCCGTCGCCCCGGACAAACCAATACAAACGAATCCGCACCCTGAGACACCGCGCAGAGTCCGTTAGGGTTATCAATCGTCTCAATCGTATGCAACAGCTTCAAATTCACAAAATTGTGGACGAAAATCTTCTTCTCCAGAACAACAATAATTCGATCCTTTCTCAATCGAACCCCACGCACTTCAAAGTTATAGTATATTTCCCCAATAACTCGTAACTGACGAAATCGTCCCAAATCATGACCTTAGAGGTAAACTCCGGCGAGTCACTATCACCGACTAACGCAAGGAGATTGGATCGGTGAAGTATCTCGACGGTTCCAACTCCGACGCCCTCCACGTCAACGTCGCGGCGGAAGATCGCGCGGAAGGGATCAGTGTTGAAGGCTCGGAAGCCGCCGTCGGTGCGGGCGGCGAAGCAATCGTACTCCTGGTTGAAGGAGACGTGGTGGAACTTGATGGTGGAATTGTGCTCCGGAACGGCGTCGTTTGCGTCCTTCTGATTCGCCATGGGAGGAATAAAGGTGCTTTGAACTTGAAAAAACAGAGACTGTTGTAACCGTGTATATATATATATATATATAGTTGGATTATGGAGCTTGATCGACCGTTTCACGTCTCAACTTTTCGATTTTGGGCCTTTATTGACAGTCTTGACCTAAATGGTCTTTAGGGTTTCGACCCAATTTTACCTATAAATACGTATTTGATTCGTTGTATTTGTTATCACCGAATTATTAGTAAATTTTTTGGCTTGGTAGTTTCTCCAAACGTAGTCATTCCTAACGAACTGAGTAACCAAATATGTGTTATTTAATTTCGTTTTCTCTCAGTTTCTCTATAATTACAATTTAAATCCTAATATATATATATATATATATATATATATATATAATTAGAGATATCTTATTGTATCACTCTTATGATGTCTTATCCCCCAAATTAAAAAATTTGGATCCATCACCAGGGACGGACCAGGAATTGCATCGAGGGGAACCCAATTTATAACATTGTGTAGCTAAATGTATTTTTGAATTTTTTATATATTTTTTAAAATAATTTGGGTTAAATATATTTATATTAATGGAGTCAAATACATTTATATTTATATTTAAAATGTGAATTATATATATTTCTTTTTCTATTTCGCTACCCCTTCCTCGTTTAAAGGATAATAAGAAAATTTATATGGGAAAAGAAGACATACTTTGAAATTAACCATAAACTCTAACCTCATCAAGTTAACTAATTAAAATAAAAATTCCGTATGAGATGATTTCATACATGAGATAGGGTATAACCTAACACAAATAACATTCATTCTTCCAAAATTTTAAAACGTTAATATATAACTCATGCTCCGTCTCAATATGAGACTGTCTAATATAAATGTATCTCAATTAAATATATATATATATATATATATAAAATTCAAGTGGGGTCAGGGTGGCCAGTCCCTGGCCCCTATGTGTGTCCGTCCTTGTCCATCACTACGAAAGTTTGGCACCAACGCCATCAAATACTTCTCTTGAAAATGAGTCAAATCATGAAGTCAAAGTTGAGATTATTTTCAAATCATATTTCCAATAAATCTTAAAAATATGAATTTACATGTATAAAAAAAAAAAAGAAAAATAAATGTAGAATCTATCTCTCTCTAAATATATATAAAATAACATAAGTAACCTAAATTTGAAAATAATTTGAATAATAAATTTTTTCGCTAAAATTATTGCCTAATTTAAAAATATTTATTTTTAAATCTTTAGGACATATATTAATAAATACTCCAGATCCATTTTAGGAGTATTTAATAATTATTAAGATTTTTATTGTAAAAATATTCTATGATGGCTACAAGAATATATCAGCACAGATCCATCTTAGATTCTTATTATATTAATACACTAGTAACTGAACCAGTGCGATGCACGATTATATTTTCATAATTAATAATATTAAATTTTTATAAAGTATTTGTATTAATTAGGTGTTTTGTCATTCTGAAGATATAATATTATTGTTGTTTTAATTGACGCCATATTTTAGAAAAATTTATGATAAAAAACTCACTCGTGGGCTGATCTGACGCTCATAGTCCAAAGAACAATATGACGCATTAATGGAAGAATACAATAGTGATTTCATAGGAGAAAAAATGAACCACACAATCAATGTTCAAAACATAAAAAGCTAAGAAATTCTGATATAAAGAAAAGTATCAGGGGCTTTTGATTTTAAATTTTTGGTAAACGCTACCTTCGATAATTTTCATGCGATTTAACACGAGAGTTTGAGATTCTTCATCAGATATAACATATATACATAAAGAGATTAAGAGCCTTGTATGGAAATAAATATTAAGAAAACAATATAGTATACCTTAATTAAAATAGTGTTGCAATTTTAGTAAGTATTACCTACAAAAAAAACCATTAAACCAACAGAAATTGTGTAGCAATCAAATAAATCAACATGAATTATAAAATCTGCAGTTTTAGTAAGTATTACTTGTAAAAGAAACCATTAAACAAACAAAATTTTTTGTAGCAATCAAATAAACCAACTTGATTATAAAATTGATATAAGGTTAACCTATAATTTAACATATAATGTGAGAATTTTTAAAAAAATCTTTAGATGTGGGGTTGAGATTAAATTTAAGATGAAATATTCTAAATATTTTTTCCAAATTTTTTTTTCAATATGTTATAATTTGTTAATATATATTTCATACATATTTATTCAAAAAAAAAAATTCCATAATCAAAAGATTTATTTTCCAATTTAACATTAGAGTTTGTGGAAATATAATACGTAAATTAGTAGAAATAAAGGAGAAGGGATTTACATAAGATATTTTTTCCAGATTTTTCTCAATCCATTATAATTTGTTAATATTTATTTCAAAGATAAAATTATTTTTTTCCATAGCCCTTCCTCGCCCCGGACAAACCAATACAAACGAATCCGCACCCCGGTTCAACCGATTTTTTTTTTTTAAACTTTTTTTTAAAATTTTAAACTATTAATTATTTAGGTAAAAAAAATTATTATTTTTAATATCAATCAATTTTTCACTAATGTAAGGATCTAAACCCCCACCCCTTTTATATTACTCTATCTCACATATTTTTAGTACTTATTCGATGTGGGATATGAGGTTTAGGTAGAATTCAGATCCACCTCCACTCCCTTTTATATTACTCTATCTCACATCTTTCTTAATACTTATTCAATGTGGGATGGGAGATCCATAAAGTCCACATGTTCTCTCTTTTATATTACTCCATCTCACATCTTTTTTAATACTTATTCGATGTGGGATAGGAGATCCATAAAATCTACCTCCTATCCCTTTTATATAACTTCATTTTACATTTCTTCTAATACTTATTCGATGTGGGACAAATCTTTTCCCCTTTTTATATTATTTTTTCTCACATTTCATCTAAGAGTGCCACTAAACACACCCCAAAATTCTCTAAATACACCCCATAATTTTTAAGACAAAAATAGACATATATAGAATGACTAAGTTACCCTATATAAATATTGGCTATTATTTGTCTTTTAAGTTTTATTTATTTTAATTTTAGTCCTCTAAATTTTTTATCACTTTGATTGGTCCTTTATTTTTTGTCCATCTATTTTTTTAAATTTTATACATGAAAAAATAATTGAAATTTTTGAAAAAATTAAATTAAAATATAAAATTAAAATAATCAAATAAGCAAAAATCGAAAAAAATCTGAAAAAAATTAAATTAAAATTTAAAAATATTATAAAAATCAACGAAATCTTAGAAAATAAGTAAGTTAAGAAAATTTCTAAAATAATTAAAACTAAATAAAATATTAAAAATAAAATAAATCTCCAAAATCAATTTAATTAAAAAAATTCAGATTTTATTTAGATTTACTGATTTTTTTAATTTAAATATTTTTTAGATATAGATGTTTTTTTAAAAATATTTTACAGATTTTATTTAATTTTCAGTTTTTTAATTTAATTTTTTTTTAAAATTTAGTTGATTTTTTTTAATATTTTTATTTTGTATTTAGCCTTTTTTATGATTTTGGAGATTTTTTTATTTTTTTTTTAAATTTTATTATGTTTTTTTAAAAAAAATTAATGAATACGAAAGAATCAAATGATTTTTTTAGAAGAAATATTCATGAGAAAATGAAAGGTAGGAAAGTGTTATTTTTCAATTTTGATAGAGAAATGATATAATAGGAAAGAAATGGGGTGTGTTTAGTAATACAATTTAATTTTTAAATTTTATTGGGGTATGCTTAACAAATGGGGTGTGTTTAGAGGATTTTGGGGTGTGTTTAGTGGCACTCTTCATCTAATACTTATTTAATGTGGGACAAAATCTATTTCTCAAGAAAACCAACACGTTTATATTATTTTTATGGTTCAAGATTGATTAATTAAATTTAAATATTAATATTATAAGTCCATTGATGAATTAGTCATTTTTAAAAAAAATTAGTAAAATATAAAAAATATTTAAAAAAATAGACATAAATAATTTAAACGATTGAACCACGGTTGAATCCGGGTCAATGGGATTGAGCACCGATTGATTGGTGATCCAATGGGATTCGATTCTGGGTTCGATTATGAAAAACTTTATTTTATTTCACTTTAATGTTTTTACTTATATTTTATTATTTTTAAAATATGACACATGTCTTTAATAATTAGTCACAATGTATTTATTACATGTGTCACATATTAAAAATAATAAAACACGAAATAAAATATTAAAATGGATGAAAGGATATTTACCACTATATTAAAATAAATATAACTTCACGTGAACTATATTTTTCAAGTGTCATTGTAATGCATATATATTTTTATAACTATTATACATTATAAATTGTCTTCGTTTAATTTTTAAACGACGATATTTCATATGTATAATAATAATAATGCATAACACAATAATAATAATTTAAGAAAAAGAGTTAAAGTGAATTTGGATTCATACTAGTGTTTGCCGTCAAATAATATGTGATACTTGTTGTTTATATATAATAATTTAAATACTTGCCACATTTTGATTAAAACTCTTTAAAACCTCTCAAAAAGCGATTTCCAAAAACTGTGTAATTTTTGTAAAATTTTTAGTACTAGTAGGTGTAATTACCAAAGATGGGTGCTAATATGTTGGGCCTCATAGATCATATCATGGCCTTCTGGTGATAGGCCCAGAGTTCAAATCTTTACAATGGAAGGCCCATAACGGCCTGCCTGTCACTCCCTCGCTGCCGAACTCAGTGAGTGAACTCGGACATTTCAGTTACGTCCCCCCAGCTCCTCCTTTCTCCGGCCATTCTCTGCAAATTTTAATTATTGAAAAATATTCCTTGCAATGAACAAACTAAAGTTCTTGCCAATTCATTTGCACAATACTAATTTCCTCTTCTCCCGGAAATTCTCTTCCAAATCAAGTGAATTGCTAAATCTCCAAACGTGCATCGCTCTGCTTCAATCATGTGCGAAAAATCAAGAACTCTCAAAGGGAAGGAAACTCCACTCCCTCATGCTCGTCAATGGCATTCTCGCTTCTCCACTCTCCGCCACCAGCCTTATCAACATGTACTCTAAATGCAACTCCATCGGCGACGCTGTATCTGTTTTCAATGCGTCAGCCCATGTTCACAATGTGTTTGTTTATAATTCAATTATAGCTGGGTTAGCCTCTAATGAATTTCCATTGAAAGCGTTTGAGTTTTACTGTCAAATGCGTTTGTTAGGCGTAGCCCCTGATAAGTTTACTTTCCCCTGTTCGATTAAGGCTTGTTCGAGTGTTGAAGATTTGAAAAATATTCACGGGTTGCTGTTTAAGTTTAGGCTGAATTTTGATTTGTTTATAGGCAGTGCTTTGGTGCATTCTTACTTAAAGTATGATATGATGGATGATGCACTGAAGGTGTTTGATAAATTGCCTGAGAAAGATGATATTGTTCTTTGGAATGCAATGATTAACGGTTATGTGCAGATTGGGGAGTTTTGTAAGGCCTTGATGATTTTTAGGAGAATGGCTGAGACGGGGCTCGTTCCGAACAGGTTCACTGTTACTGGAGCATTGTCAGCTATAGCATTGGCAGGGGATGTATACAATGGCAAGTTAGTTCATGCATTTGCCATAAAAAATGGGGGATGATTTGGGAATAGTGGTTTCGAATGCGTTGATTGATATGTATGGTAAATGCAGGCAGCTAGAGGATGCATTGTTGGTTTTCGAAAACATGACTGAGAAGGATATATATTCATGGAACTCCATCATTAGTGTTCATGAACAATGTGGAGATCATGAAGGGACTTTAAGATTGTTGATGGGAATGCTGAATTCAAGGTTCCAGCCCGATTTAGTGACTGTTACTGCTGTTCTTCCTGCCTGCTCTCATCTGTCGGCATTGGTGCGTGGTAGAGAGATACACGGTTATATGATCAAACACGAGTTGGACAAGGCAGGTAGTACGTACATTGCTAATGCAGTTATGGATATGTATGCAAAATGCGGAAGTATGAGGGAGGCTCGTGTAGTTTTTGATGGTACGAGAGTTAAGGACGTTGCTTCGTGGAACATTATGGTGATGGGGTATGGTATGCATGGATTCGGAAAAGAGGCGTTGAGTTTGTTTTCTTGCATGATTGATGATGGATTGAAGCCTGATGAGGTTTCCTTTGTTGGAGTATTAGCAGCTTGTAGTCACGCGGGCTTTTTAAACCTAGGGAGAGAGCTTCTTGCTGAGATGGAGCCCAGATACGGTGTCACTCCAGTTATCGAGCATTACGCTTGTGTGATCGACATGCTTGGTCGAGCTGGGAAGCTCGAGGAGGCCTTTAACTTGATATCAGAGATGTCAATTGAGCCTAATCAGGTTGTATGGATTGCATTATTGTCCGCGTGTAAGCTCCATGGGAATGCTGACCTGGCTGAGGTGGCTGCGCAGAGGGTGATCGAGCTTGAACCGGGGCATTGTGGGAATTATGTTTTAATGTCTAATGTTTATGGAGAAGCTGGAAGATATGCAGAAGTGGCAGAACTGAGACATAAAATGAGGCAACAAGATGTGAAGAAATCGCCCGGTTGTAGTTGGATGGAACTCAGTGATGGTAATCATGGTATGCGTGTGTTTTGCAATGGTGACCGCTGTTATCCTGAAGAATGCTTCGTTTATGACGGATTAGATTCGTTAACTGCGTGTATACGCGAGCATGGACATGCATTAGATGTTCTGGAAAACTGTTTTTAGAAGTTCACTTGGGAATTGTCAAATTCTGACCATCTGCTTTTTAACCTTCACATTGTTGCAAAAAAAGGCATTTGCTGGTACTACATGGTAAGCATCTTGTTTAGAATCAGTTTTTTGAATGTTTTATAGGTTAGTTCTTGACTGCCTTTCTTGATTATTACTTGGTATATGATGGTACTAAACCGATTTGTTGATCTCAAACTGGCACAAAGATAAAAGAGTTGAGGACCTATTACATATTGTCTAAAATACAAAAAATAAGGTATCTTGCCCTGTCTTTTTCTTTACTAGCTTCCTGCATCAATATCCATGCACTATGAGTTTTACTGTGTTCTTTATTGTTAATGAAGGAGAAATACTTTTAATGAACAAATATTATCTCATAAATAAATTTTTACAATCTAGAATATGCCATGGTTAAGGCAAGCGTTCTCTTTGCTATAAAAAAGAAGGGCAGGCTTTCTCCAAAAATGGCAGACAGCGATGGTGTGTTGTATGAGGTAAAACTCGATTGCTTTCGCTCTCAAATTCTCCATTAACGTTATTCTCCATCAATTCTTATGAGTGTTCTTCTTATATGCAGAAATTCAAGCTCCCATTACTGTTGTTTCGAGAGTTCTGAGAGAGATTCCTATTCGAGAGATTTAAGTGTTCATATGTGGGACAATCTTCGGCATACTCTGTTTTTACCTGTTATAGCTACAAACCTGTTATCGTGTTTTATTCTAGCTGTAATTCGACCTTCGTATCTCAATTCAATCAAAGCTTCCCCAGTGTTTTGTTGTTTGGTTTAATTATTATAGCGGGATATTACTCCCTCCGTCCACAATAACTGTGCTCACTTTCCTTTTTCGTCCGTCCACCAAAGTGTGCTCATTCAATTTTAGGAAAAAAATACTATTTATTAAATACAATATTTTATTCCTTCTTTCATTACTTATTTACCATATCTGCCACCCAATTAACACCCCATTTATTATTAACACTCCACTAATTAAAACCCTAACCCAACTAATTAAAAACTCAACAATTAAATTAACCCAACCCCAATCATCACCCCAACACCCCCATTTGTCTCTCATTCTCTCTCGTCTGTTCGTCTCTATCGTTTGTTCGTCTCTCTCAAAACCCTAATCCGCCGCCGCTGCGATCTACCCCATCCTTTCTCAAATCCTTCTCTACCTTGTTCGATGGACGCCAAATCGTCCCACACAAACCCTGATTGTGAATCGTTCATTGAGATTGAGATGGTTTGTTACGATAGTGAGAATTCCGAGCTCGATTCCCAAAATCTCGATTCGGTTTTGTCTGAGAGTGAGTTTTCGAACATGGTGGTTCCCGATTCTCTGGGTTTCGACACTGTGGTGCCCGAGAGTGAGTTTTCGATCATGGTGGTTCCCGGATCTCCGGGTTTCGAGAATGTGGTGCCCGATACTCCAGGTAAATCAGTTTGTAATTGCATGTTTCCCTTTTTTCCCCCTTTTCCAGTTTGAATTTCGATTTTTCTCTGTTTTGGGGTTCTGATGTTCGATTTTTTGATTTTAGGGTGTTTTTAATTGTTTCACATTTGTTGTTTCAGGTTATGAATCTGTTGGGGTCATAGATCCTGCCCCAGTCTCTTATAATGACAATTATGCAAAAAAAATTGGAGAATTTGGTGGACCAGAAAGCCCAGATCTTCGTCAGTATCATGTGAGAGTGTTCTTGAGATGGGTGCCACTCGGGAAGTATCTCCTTGATAGGCCTTCTCTGAATCTATACTCAATTCATTAGCATTTATGTATACATTGTTTATGTGTAAGCAAGAATGTTGTGGGTTTTGTTGGTTTAATGAATTGGGTGTTGAAATGATGATTGCATGCACCGTGATGTGTAGTTTATGTGATTAATGAGTTTAATGTCACCCATATGCATATATTTAGGAGACTTAAACTCTATATATGCCCTATGATGTGTTGTTTCTGAGGGTTTTGTACCTAAAATCTACTGTCCAAAGCTGGAATATCTATGTTATATGCTCAATGAGTGTAATGTCACTCATATGCCTATGTTTAGGAGACTTAAACAATGTGTTTGCCCTGTGGTGAGGATTTTCTGAGGGTTTTGTGCCTAAAATCTACTGTCCAAAGCTGAAATCTCTATGTTATGTGTTTAATGAGTTTAATGTCACCCATATGCCTATGTTTAGGAGACTTAAACAATGTGTTTTGCCCTGTGATGAGGATTTTCTGAGGGTTTTGTGCCTAAAATCTACTGTCCAAACCTGAAATCTCTATGTTATGTGCTTAATGAGTTTAATTTCACCCATATGCCTATGTTTATGAGACTTAAACAATGTGTTTGCCATGTGATGAGGATTTTCTGAGTGTTTTGGGCCTAAAATCTACTGTCCAAAGCTGAAATCTCTATGTTATGTGCTTAATGAGTCTAATGTCACCCATATGCCTATGTTTAGGAGACTTAAACAATGTGTTTTTCCCCTTGTTGGGTTGTCATCCTTGCTGACAGATTAGGCTTGTTTATGCTCATTTTGATGTTTAATGTGTATTGATGATACTGGTTTCAGAATTTATGGTGTTAGTTGGGTATTAATGGTGTATTTATTGTGCATTTGAAGGTGGGGAACTTTGAATTTGTAAATTTTGGGGGGAATTTGGACCATTTAATGCAGGTTTAGGATGGATTTTCTGAGGGTTTTGTGCCTAAAATCTACTGTCTAAACATGAAATCTCTATATTATGTGCTTAATGAGTTTAATGTCACCCATATGCCTATGTTTATGAGGCTTAAACAAGGTGTTTGCCCTGTGATGAGAACTTTCTGAGGGTTTTGTTTAATGTCACTCATATGCATATGTTTAGGAGACAAACCATAATATGTATACCCAATGATGTGTTGTTTCTGAGGGTTTTGTGCCTCCCTCTACTGTCCAAAACTGAAATCTCTATGTACTGTGATTAATGAGTTTAATGTCACCCATATGCTTATGTTTAGGAGACTTAAACATTGTCCAAAGATGTCCAAAGTTAATTACACTGCAGCTTTATTAATGTTTCAATGTGTTTTACCAAATCTGTCTTATTGGTTTTGTTGGTTTGATGAATTGGGTGTGAAATGATGATTGCATGCATTGTGATGTGTAGTTTCTGAGTGTTTTGATTCTGAAAAATCAGTTTTGTGTCCCTTAATGAGTTTAATGTCACCCATATGCATATGTTAGGAGACTTAAACATTGTGTATGCCCTATGATGAGTTTTTTCTGAGGGTTTTGTCCCTAAAGTATACTGTCCAAAGGTGAAATTTGTATGTTATGTGCTTAATGAGTTTAATGTCCTAAACTCTATTGTGTTTAAAGCAACTAAAAATATTAAATGCTCCCATACATGTTTATGACATAAACAAGTTTATAAAAACTTAGCAAAAGGTGCATATAGCATAGTTAACATGCTCCCATTACAAAAAGTGTCTTCTAGGAGATCTTACATGGTTCCACACATTTAAGCATTTCAAAAAGCATTACAAAAAGTGTTTCTAGAAGTGTTTACAGTTTAAAAATTGAACTACATGCTCAATATTTATGCTGTAAACAGTCCCCAAATCATCCAAACCACATCAATTGCTGAGTTAGACTGTTGACATCATAAGTAGACACAACCTCATTCTCTGGTTGCCTTATGTGATCAATGCAGTCTCTAACAAACATTTCCTCCACTTGTAGGCAATCTGGTAATCTTCTTTCTCTTATGAGTCTTTCCTTCTTCATATGTGGTTGTTTGAATGCATTACTCCCCTTCACTTTCATTATCTCAATCATACCAGCCTGTAGACTAAGAAAAACAGTGTTCAATGTGATGTGTGTTAGTTCATCATATGCAATGATAACATTTTTAAGTAGATCCTCTGTGGTGTATGAAGCTGTCTTTTCTTGCAAACTCTGTATTGCTTTAAAAAAGCCCAAATCATTGATGTTGGTATCAGGGGAGTTAGCTGGTTGACAAACCAGATTGATATTGAATCCATTTGAGTTTGCACCAGCTCTAAACATAGAATCATTATTGTTGATATGTGGTGTGGCATTGTCTTGCTGAATAATGATGTCCTTGCTTGCATTTGATGGCCATTTAGACTTAATTGCTGGTAGAATCTGTAAAAAAATTGTAATGTAACCAACATGGTTAATTCATGTTTTGGATACTTGCAATATTTAACCATTAAATGATGAAATATATTCTGACAGTGAGTGTTTATTTGAGTACCTGGTTGATTAAACAATCTTTGATCACTTCTTTGTTGTTTGCTTCAATTGGTTTTGTCTCCAATGTGCCCTTGGGTCTGTTCTTTGAACTTCTCTTGGCTGGCTCTTGTTTGGTGAAAGGAAATATACCTATCTTTCCATCAAATATAAGATCCCCATTACTTGCATACATTGGTCTTGACACTGAAGACATGGACATTAGCTTGGTAATGAATATCTTGCTCTTGCATGCTCTGTAAGGCTCTATTTCCCCTGGAAGCAAGTAGTACTTCTCATTCTCCTTTGTAATGTAAAACCACTTTTCATCAATGTGAACTATGTTGTGCATGCCTTTGAACTTGATGATGTTGAGTGCTCTATCATAACACAACTGAGTTAAACATAATTGGATCCTTAAGATTTTATTTTGAGTTGTTAAAGCAGGTTTGATAGCATTCGTGTGTGCATTGATCAACCCCTGTTTAAACCATAGTCCCACTAAACTCTTGTTTACACCCAATTCAACTGCTATTGTTCTATAAGTTGATCTTTTTTTCACAGGAATTGACATAAATTTCTCTATATTTAGCTGAAATCTATCAATGTGTCTTTGACCTTATGTTGGGATCAAATACAACAACCTGACCTTCATGTTTCTTCTTTTTTGTTGCAGACCAAATTGATGAAATTGACCTTCTAGATATGTTGAAGAGAGTGACAACTTCTTTAAATTTGCCCCTTGTTGGTTTGCCATCTTTCAGATCCATCAAGAAGTGTGCTACCTTGTTCTTCAATGTGGCTGACAAATTAGGCTTTTTCTTGCTCATTTTGATGTTTAATGTGTATTGATGATACTGATTTCAGAATTTATGGTGTTAGTTGGGTATTAATGGTGTATTTATTGTGCATTTGAAGGTGGGAAATTTTGAATTTGTAAATTTTTGGGGGAATTTGAGAATTTTAATCCCATCAATGATCATTCGACCATTTAATGCAGGTTTAGGAGGGAGCTTTAATACTTTTATTTAAATTTGTTTTCCCTCCTTCAGATTTTGGAGGGAGTACTTAAGCCTAATTATCTTGCAGTTTTATTAGTATTTTAATGTTATTTAATTTAAATTTCATCAGCAGAATACTTTTTCAATATTTAAATTAGCTGCATTAAAATCTGTGCCAAAAGAAATTGACATAGTTATGGTGGACGGGGGAGTACATCTTTCATCTAAAATATCTGCATGAATCATCAGTAATTGAGATGATTTCCAGAAGTTTTGGTTTCACTTTTGAAAATGTCACAAAACATCTCTCAGTTATCTTTCAGTCCCATTGTATGTTGCACAATTTAACTGTGCATATCATTTGAACCTATAATGATGATTAATGCAAATTATTGCAGGTAGTAGATACTACACATCCACGTGGTGGGTGAATATATTGAAGAAAATGAAGATACATGTATCTTTTTATTCGAGCCCCTTCCACTTGTAACTTTAACCCAAAAATGAGACGTATGAATTCCTCATTCTAAAATCATCCCGATCTGTAAAATTTGTATGTATTAATGATAAAAAAAAAAAAAAAAAAGGAGTTACAGAAAAAGTGCCCATTTTTAATTGAATACAGATCATTCCAGAAAGCCACTCGCCTATAAAGACTGTTAATTTACCTTCAACTCATTTTTGGAAATGATGCATCATCATAGTGTGCTGTCAGTCCACGTGTTCCTGACTAGAGTACACGTCCCTTACTAAAAAATTCCAATTTTTTTGACCCAATCTGTATCTTCTCCAGAACCTCCTCATACTCATGTATTCTCTCTCTCCATGCATAAACTTGGTTACTGTTACTAAAAATTAAAATTTTCTTGAAACTGTAGATCTATCTAGAACAGGGCAGAATCAAGAACAGAGCAGAATCATGGCACGGAGGAGTGAAGAGTTTTCTGGATACTTATCAGGAAGCAGCGATGATGTGGAAGAGATTGACAAAAAGATTGTTGATTCTAACAGCATCAGTGATGATGATGATGATGATGATGACGAAGAAGAAGAAGGGGGTGATACTGAAAAATCAGCCTCTGCCTCGTTCAACTCTTCTCAGCACTGGCCTCGGAGTTTCTTGTAAGCATCTTGTTCTAATTTTAGCACCGAGTCACATTAATCTTGAAGATTTATCACCAATTGAATGCTGACAGGGGTTTTGCTAATAAATTTGAACGAATTTGTGAATTTAAAGATAATATTGTAGTAATAACTGAGAATACATGAAATTTATATATATTGTGGCATATAATTAGTCTGAAGCAGGTTCAATTTGTGCTTTTTTCTGGTTCATTAACAGAATCTGATGAATCTAGAATCACTTATTTTAAGATTGGAACAGGGATAGCCGCATCTTAAAGCAAGAACTGATATGAATTCTCTAGTGCAGTTCTGAATGAAGAAAGAAGGCTCAATTGCAGAAAAACCACCACCTTTTTAAAATTGCAATTTAATCTCAACTTTTGGATTTTGTTAAATAAAAACTCAATTGACAATGAGTTTTCAGCATATGGTATGCCCGTGAGCTCGATCTGCAAAAGACTGTCAATGGAGGATTTACCAAAATTCAAAAGTTGAGATTAAATTGCAATTTTCTTAAAAGTAGTGATTTTTTCTGCAACTAAGCCAAGAAAGAATACTAACATACTATAACTTTTAAGAAAGCCAGAGCTGTAATTAGTTTGTAATCTTGGGCCGTTCAGATACAATGGTTTGCTTGCAAAACTCAGTTGATTCAAGTGGTATTTTGTGAAAAGCCATTATATCAGTGTAATGTGCCTACATCTAATTCAAATGTAGATTATTGTGTCTATTAGTGAAGATAATGGATGATGATTGAGGTTCCTTTGGCTTCCTTTACTGTCCATTCGACTGATTTTTTCGTTTCTGGGGCAGGGAAACAACCGACCCTTACACAATTTCTGCATGCCCAAGTTTTGGCAACCTGAGACAACGTCCCGGCTCTAGATTTTCGTTTTCTGATGACTATCTGGGATCTGATTCAAAAACAAGTTTACTTTCAAAAGAAAACATGGTTGAGGAGATAGAAGACGTGGAGAACAATTATGTAGCACGGTTATCTGCGTCAGAGAAAGCTTCGATGTATGAACAACCAGCGGGAGAACTTCCTATTGGGCATGGATGTAGCTTTTCTCAGACAATATTCAATGGTGAGCAAGCACATACTCTAGATAAAGGCCTTCTATATTTTTGTGATATTTCTATAATTATTTTGTTGTATAGGGGTAAATGTGATGGCTGGAGTTGGACTACTCTCGACTCCCTATACGGTGAAAGAAGCCGGGTGGATTAGCATGCTCGTTTTAGTCGTCTTCGGTGTTATCTGTTGTTACACAGCTTCTCTCATGAGATACTGCTTTGAGAGCAGGGAAGGCATTATAAGTTACCCAGATATTGGGCAAGCTGCATTTGGAAGATTTGGTCGAATTTTCATATCGGTAATTCATTTATGAATTGGTCTTATGTAAAACAGTTTTATAGTGCAACTGGCTCGCAATTATCACCTTATAGTAAATTAACTAATAATCTTTAATGAAACAACTAATACTCTTTGAAATTACAGACTAGTTGCACGGTAAAACTGATTTACATAAGACTTTGCCTTCACTTATATAGCACACAAGAAAAGGCTCTCTTTTATTCAATTATTTGGCTTTTCAATCTTTGTTTGATCATGACTAGAAATATTCTGTGCAGATCGTCTTGTATGCAGAATTATACGTAAGTGCAGATTTCCAGGTTCGGTTACATGTTGTTAGTTATCAAAGCGCACCCCTTAACTTGTTTCTCGTCACTGTAGTCATACTGTGTGGAGTTTGTCATTTTGGAAGGCGACAATATGACGAGGTTATTTCCTGGAGCAAGCCTCGAGTTGGCAGGGCTTAAGCTTGATTCTGTTCACTTGTTCTGTATCTTGACAGCTCTTATCGTTCTACCGACTGTCTGGTTGAGGGATCTTCGACTCATATCATATCTTTCAGGTACTAAACAACTCTAACTAATGAGCAACATTTTGGTGCATCAGTTGCACCATGCAACTGGTGCACAACTAATATTGTTAAACGAAAACAAGTAATTATGTTCAGTAAAACAACTAATACTGACCAACTAATACCTTTTGATAAAAAAAACTAATACCATCTAAAAATGCATTTGATTTGCACAGTGCAACTGGTGCCTAGAAGTATTTGTCCTAATTAATCTGTTAAAGACGCCGGTTATGAGCATCCTTTAAGTCTTGTTTCTCTACGTTTCTCAGTTTGTGGTGTGGTTACAACCCTAGTAATCGTTATCTGCTTACCTTTACTCGGGGTCGTTGATGGTAACGGTTTCCATCACACCGGAGAGCTAATAAAATGGAGTGGGGTCCCTTTTGTAATCGGTATGTATGGATTCTGTTACTCGGGCCACTCCCTGTTCCCAAATATATATCAATCAATGGCTGATAAAACACAGTTTACACAAGCAATCGGAACAATGTAAGCAAACTTTTTAAAACCACTATGTACTTTATTACCATTTTTCTCTTAAGCCCGATTCTTGATACTTGGGAAATTTCATTCAGCTTTGTGTTATGTATTCTGTTATACGGAGGTGTCGCTATCATTGGATATCTCATGTTTGGAGAGAGCACATTGTCACAGATAACTTTGAGCATGCCCAAAGATTCAATCGTCTCAAAAGTTGCAATATGGACAACTGTAAATATCCACTCCAGTCTCTTTTTTTATATTTACTTTTGGGTATGGTTTATTATACTGATGATTGTTTCTGCTCTGCAGGTCATAAGTCCGTTCACCAAATATCCTTTACATAATAATCCAACTTATAATTATCATATTCTTGATATATAATATATATGTATGAATTTTCCTTAATGCTGTGCAAATTTGCCTTGTTGATGAACCCTTTGGCTAGGAGTATAGAGGAATTGGTGCCTTCTACAGTCTCTAGCAGTTTCTGGTTTTATATTCTTCTAAGAACAGTGCTCATCTTCTCTACTGTTTGCATTGCTTTTGCTCTCCCTTTCTTTGGTACGTAATTTACTCACTGAGTCCCGATTTTGAGTACTTCTCCAAATCATGCAAGTATTAATCGGGCATCGATGAATCAATCACCTAACTATATAAGTGTTGATTTTCTGTTTTGCAGGTATTATGATGGCTTTGATTGGTTCCATTCTCAGTATACTCGTGGTAAGCATCGATTCAATACCTTCGGTTAACATCAGTAAACGTTATATCCTAGATTACGCTTTCTTGCAAAATCAGGAATCTGCACTAATATGTTAGCTTCTATCCTAGAATGCTTGGTTGAGTAAGACTTGGGAAATAGACACAATAACTGAACAGTGACTTGACAGGGATGACGCAGGATAAGTTATCTATCTTGAAAGACAAATGTTTTTTCCCTTCAAGGAAAACAGTATTTGGAAAATAAGGAATTATTTCAAGACGAATGTTATTATAGAAGAGTATTTATAAGCAAATAATTCCTTAAGAAATCTGAAATGAACTAGCAAAACTTAAATGGACCAAAAATATAGAACTTGGGCTCCGAAGTCTGCACATTGTTCCAAAGGTGTAGGTTTCGTTGTTACGGTCAAGAAAAGTTGCTTTAATGCAATCTGATGACAACTTCAAAAACTATGCTCGATTCTTTTATCCCAAAACGGGTTGAACCAAAACGTGTTTTCAACCCGTTCCATGTCAAGGGAAACTAAAATGCTTGTTGGCGCCAACAAGATGCCCGTGTTCTTATGACACCTTTTGCATCAGTAACCTAGAATTAACAGTCTAAAGTCATCCCAAAACTATCTTGTAAAGAGATCATATAATTATTATCTTTCACTGCATTATGAATAATACCAGATTAGAAATGTTTGGTGAGTTTAGGTAATGATGTGAACATTTGAGTTGGTTAAGAGCTCATGATAGAATGTCCATATGGACTGCGTACAACTTTAATTAGTGGAACAAAAAGTTCCCTTTCATTGTTTATTTTTCTTAACTTTATTTGAGGATTATGTCGAGCCATCCAATGCCAATGATGCAGAATGTGCTTTTCTTACCAGGCGCTTATCATGCCCGCTTTATGTTTCGTGAAGATTATGGGGAAGAAAGCGACGAGAAGACAGGTGATTTAACTACCTAACTATAAGTCCATTCGACGTTAAACACGTCTAGTTTTTATTTTTATTTTTTCATATGATCTGAGACTGGAATTTTACCTTCTTGAGCAGGTGATCACCAGCAAGTGCATAGTTGTGTTTGGAATTATTAGTGCAATTTTGGGGATATATTCGTCTCTCTCAGAAATTGCAAATAAGTACTGAAGTGTTCCAACTAATTTCTTGTCAACTCGAATTTAAATATAAATTTTATATATAGGCATGAATGATATTGTTGTTGTTATTATTGCTATTATGTTATTGTTATATTCTTTTTGGGCATGAATGTTACTAATTTTTTGCAACAAGGCATGAAAAACAACATAACATAGAGGCATGAAGAAAGCATGTATAACATAGAAATCATGCTTGTGCACAAAGTGAGATATTTCCACATTTTCTGAGATATTCATAGCCTGATAAAAAGATGATATTGCATAAGATATTGGATTAACAATCATCTCATCAAATAGATGAGTATTGCTTCAAATATAATAAATATCAATTTATAAATGTAATGATATTAATTAATAAGTTTTATAATATTAATATTTATATTATTAATATAATTATATTAATTTTGTACCCAAACAAGTTTTTCAGGATATTTACTCTAATTTCAAGAATTAGAAAAGAGGCAAATGTTGGGATTGTTGGAGTCTGAGTTGCGGAATGAGTCCAGGGAGGACAAGACTTGCGGAATGAGTCCAGGGAGGACAAGACGTTCGACCTAGTTGAGGTCGTGCACTTCCGTTGCGGTGTCAGTCTTCACGTTCAGTCTCCAGGTGGGAGATTGTTGGGTTATGGAGCCTGAGTGAAACGGGATGCAGGGCGCAAGAGGCGCTCGACCAGCGCTCGAGGTCGAGCAGGTGTGCTCGGTTGAGCGCCCCCCCAATCCAACGCCATGAGGGCGCTCGAGCAATGTATGTGATCGAGCAGAACCGCTCGACCAAGGCCCGTGGTCGAGCGGGTTCCGTAGCTGTGCGCATGAATTAGGGTTTCGGCCAGGATGGGTCAAATCTAGGGTTTTGACCCAGTTTCCCAATTCGGGTTTTTTGTATAAATAACCCCCTGACTCCTCCATTGTATCTTGCACTACTTGCACTATCTTATACGATATAGTAGATCTCTTCTGGCTTGGTAGTGCCCCCAGATGTAGTCAGTGTGACGAACTGAGTAACCAAATTATTTGTCTCTAAATTCCGTAATTCCATTATTTTTTCCCATAATTGCTTGCTTAAATTCCTAACAGCAAATGCATGTAAAGCAGAATCTCGTCAAACACTCCATCCTTTAATTCAAAATTCTCTACTCATAAAAAAGTTATTTTAGGTATATTGTTTTAATTAAATTTATCACTCTTATTCATACTTATCATTTTAAATGAGAAATCAATAGTTATTGCATATATACATTTAAAATGCAATACGTACAATTAAAATTAATCGAAATAAATCATTTTTAAAAATATATTAATTAAATACTCCTATAACAATATACAATAAATCCGCTTATTATGGGATTTTGCACCAGTTTTAACTTTTAACCAGGAGTGATGAGTGTATAATGACGTGGCACCGATGTCTTAAATCTAAAATTGTGGGCGATAGCACCCGTGTAAACCACCCTACCGAAATTCCAGAATTACCCTTTGCTCAATCCCAAAACCCTACACAATCCGTCGAAATTCACGGGCGAAAACGTGAAAAAAATAAAAGTTGGGTGTAATTTGTTAATGGTAATACAATACTGCTATTTAACCGACCTTTGAATTACGATCCACCCCCTAAATTGACTGCAAATTTGCAATTCTTTACCCCTGAAACATGCTCCGATTCCTGCGCTGCCCTCGATTTTGTTTTCTTTACTCTTCCATGAAAATAATGTAAAAAATTAGGTCGTTTTTTGTTTTAGTTTTCAATTTTTTGATGAAATTGAAGATTTCTTGGAATTGTTACTGTTTTGCTTTTTTAAATCCGAGAGGCGTCATCTGATTCGCGTGTGTGTATATATACACACAGATACGCATTAGAGAAACTGATAGTATATTTGGTTTGATTTTGGAAATAAATGTCTGAATTGGTGGCTAGAACTGGCCGGCAACAACAGCGCTACAAGGATGGTTACCGCCTCATTGCTGGGTAGGTTTATTAATTGCTTTTTTTTTTTTAAAAAAAAAATTTGGTTATTTTTCTGTGTGTATGTACGTTACATGCATGGGTGTGTTTTGATTTGCTTTTGGTTGCATGAGTGATAAAGTTTCAATTGGGTTGATGTGGGAAGTTGGAGTAGCTTTTGTGATCTTTTTGTAATTGTTTGGGAGGTTGAATGTGGTTTTTATTGTTTGATAAGTGGGATTTCAAAATTTCAGGTTCTTTTGATTGCCTTGGTGTTTTTGGCTGCTGGGATTTGTTTAATTAGGGGAAAGAATGGGAGAAATCTTGATCACTTTTATGTGGATTTAATGTGGTGCAAGTTTTATCGAAGTGAGCAGGGTTTGTTATAGGCAGGCCAATTTGGATTTGGGATTCAATCTTTATTAATTACATAGCAATAGTTACTTAAGTTTCGTTTTGGCTATAGAGAGGATGCATTTCCAAAACTCGAGTATTTGGGTTTCTTTTTAAGAAAAAGTGTAAAGATTATCGTAAGGTCAAAGTTCCGTTTTACTCACAATTCATGAATGCTGCCATCCGGCAACCATACTAAAAAATCTTGTGGCTGTTTCATCATCCAAACTGTCATTTAGTGGAAGCAAAATGGTTATTAATAAAGGAAATTTGGATCAGGTTTCTTGTGGGACGATGAGATAGTTGACAATGTGGTGTTTGTTCTGCAATTTAAATTTTTTAGGAGCTTGTTGAATTTAAATGTGAATTGTCGACTGCCACTTCAATGACCTCTCTCTAGTGGCCTAAAATTAAGTACTTAAATTCCAATTTGTTAGTTTCTTTGATATCAACAGGCACTAATACGATTTATTTATTGCCATCCGGTTTCACTTCTCCATCGGAACATACCCCACTATGTCGTTGGAGGTGGAAGGACTTCAATGGAATATTCGCTATATTTGCTGTGTTTGTTCCTTAAACAGTTGAACTGATAATATGCATGTATAACGGAATCAGAGAAAAGCAAAATATATTGAGATTTGTCCTGATATTCTTCTCTTTTATATCTTGTTCTGTGTTCTTAATTAGTATAATCATGCATCACTTAGTATCTGTTCTAACCAGTAATAATCTTCCAGGTGTATTCCCTTTAGATATAGGATTGCAGAAGATGGTGGTGGGAAGATAGTTGAGGTACTGATGATCAATTCAACTAGTGGACCGGGTCTTCTATTCCCAAAGGTGAGACTTTTGCCCTTCTGCATATGTAGATAAGTGGTAGTAGATGGATAAAGAATTTTGTAGCTTGTTTTTCTCTTTGTATAGCATAAATGTTCTGCTGTTACTGAAAACATTATCTGATGTTCATATGTGATCACTGGATAGGAAGTATTCTAGTTAACACCACCACTTACATATCCAAACATTAAGTGATGCATTACTGTTGTATGATTCTTGGCATTCAGTATCTTTTAATTCTGATTCCCCTTATGCCCTTGCACTCCAGCCTCTTGGTTGTGTGAAGAATGGGTATAGCATTAATTGTGAAATGTGGGTGAGAATAATGCAAGATATCATTGCCATGCCTTTGGCATATTATTTTGTTTATGCATTGTTTGAATCATTTACTGAGACATCCGTCTGACTTATGTACTTGTAATATTTCATTTAGGGTGGATGGGAGAATGATGAGACAGCTGAAGAGGCAGCGGAAAGGGAAGCCATGGAAGAGGCTGGAGTACGAGGGGATTTAGTGGTAAGAAACAGAACTGATTATCTTTTTATGCTTCGTCATAGTTTTTATTGCTTTTATATTCCAGTCTGTTCAATGCACTTAACTTTAAGTACCCCTTCTTCATGGAGGTATTGCATCAGAGTTGTTTGTGATGTAACATATTCAATAATATGATGAGGAATAGATCTAAGAATACATTGTGCAATGACTCGAGCAGTTTCTGGATTCTAGAGAAAGAAAATAAGGAAAATAGTTGGCAAATTTGGCTGTTTTCCGTATATGGTTGTGAAGCACTTGCCTGCAATATTTTTGGATGTTCCTTGCATCACCAATATACCTTGCGTACAATACATTTATATTTATTATTTGATTAAGAAATTTTCAGATTTGATATCCTTTGTTATGGTTGTTCTGTATAATCTTATTTGAAGAGTGAAATTTTTAGATTATATCACAACATATATCCTGAAAAATGTTAATGATAGAGATCAAATAAATAGGGACCTGTTTAGGCTAAAATAAAAGCTACACACAAATACGAACTCCGGATAAGTTGGTTAAGTTAAATGAAAAACATTTTAAGTTTCGGAGAAGTTGAAAGGATAGTAATGAGAGCGCCAAGATGCTTGGTGAGTCTTTTTCTGTGGCAACAAGGCAACCAAAATATTGGAGCAAATGGTCTCAATCTGCAGCCCAAGGCTATTTTCAGATAATTTGACTATTTTTTCTAGTCTGCATGTCCACAATTGTAAAGAATACTTGAACAAGAGATGCACTTCAATTGTTTATTGGCCGGTGTATTTTGTAAGGTTATTGTTGTTCTGGGTACACTAGTATTTACTCCTGTTGAATGTGACTTATACATATACGGTTTTGTTATGGAGCCCAACAATGGGTTTCTTATAGAGCCCAACATAAACATAAACTACTTGTACATTGTAGCATGGTACAAGTAGTTTATGCTGATGTTAGGCTCCATGTGAAACCTACCGTTGGGCTCTATACCATTACTCTATATTATATACATGTTGCTGTTGTTGAAACTTTCCCACATAAATTCGTCCAACCCCTGCGTTTTTTTGTTTTGTCAGCATTTTCTTGGATGCTATCCCTTCAAGAGCAAAACCCTCCAAGATGAGTGTAGCCCAGAAGGTTTGTGTAGAGCCGTGATGTATGCTCTACATGTCAAGCAGGAGCTCGATTCCTGGCCCGAAAAAAGCCACCGACAAAGAAGTTGGCTGACAATCCCTCAAGCCATCGAGCATTGCAGACACGTGTGGATGAGAGAGGCCCTCGAAAAAGGCTTCACCAAGTGGTTCGCTGATGGTATGGCCACCACTTTGCCTAGTAACGACTTTCCCAATTCGTCCTCAGATTAGCGTTGTATTTCCAGCGTGGTTACCATATGTCAAACTGATTTTGGTACCACTTTTTTTTCTTAGTCTTTATATTTCCTTTCCGTGACTAGGAATTGGGAGATGTGCAATGATGTTTTAGGTGCTTAAATTGTGTGTGGAACACCTTTTTTGGCTACTTTTATCTTAATCTCTGCACTCAAAAGAATTGGAAGGGTGCATCTGTCATTTTCTGTCTAATTGTATCGCCTTTTCTTTTGAGCTCTACAAACTACAAAGTACAAACTACAAACCACAAAGATTGTTATGCAATTCGGATTTAAATAAAACTAGGGTATGTTTGGTTAGATACATATGTTACTGCACCATCGATTTATTCATGACTTTGAGCATCCCATGAGATAATATTTCCAGAATTACAAGTGGAAAGAAAGATTGTAAATCTCAATCTCGGGGTCTAGAAATTTGTAGCAAACATGGCTTAGAAACACAATAAAATACTCCATTAAATTGCGAGAAAGTTTGCAGTTTAAGTTTTTTTACCCCCCTTTAAAAAAGAACTTTTTTAGTTAAAATATAAATTAGATAAACCAATTACATGCATTTCTGCTTAAAATTTTCTTTTTAAGAATATATTTATGCTTAAATTCTAACTGAGAATTCGGCCCATTTAATCCATAGGGCCCATTTAAGATGTTCTAACTTTTATGTCCAAGAGTGAAGTCCATTAGTAAAAGACTCTAAAAAAACTCTAAATTTATCAGTATATAGTTTTTTTATTCTGAAAAAAAAAATTAAAGAATCTCAAAATATTATAAAAATATTCTTAATGTTTTTTAAATTTCTGTTTAATTTAGTAAGTTTAGATAATTTTCAAAATATTTTTAAAATTCTAGATTTATAGATTTTACATTGAATTTATTAATTTAAATATATTTAAAATATTTTTTCTTATACGTAATTATTAGACCTCAATGTTTAATATATCATTTTCATTGTTAGGTATCTTAATTTAATTGATAAGTAATATATGTGCTAAAATTTGTAAAATATTTAATTTTATGTATTTATAGACCTTGCTGAGTGGTTTAAAGAACAAAAAAAATTGTATGCAATATTGTATGGTGTGATTTATGTGCAATTAACCAAAAAATGAGAGATATTTATTTTTTGCGGGTCAGACCCAAGGCCATTTCAGATCCGGCGCTGCTTGTTTTCTTCTTCCTCGTGATCCTAGGGTTCTTCTTCCTCGCGATTTCAGATTTTACAGTGGTACGTTTTTAGGTTTTTTCTTCTCTTCTTTTGTTCTTCCTTTTCTTTTCTTTTCTTTCTCTTTCTCTTCCTCATTCAAATTCTTTCATATTGTTCTCCCTTTTTTCAGTTTTCTCATCCTGACAAATTTACAGGTATTTCCATTCGTTTTCCTATTGATTTTCTGGCGCAATTTTTCAGATGCTTCTGCACTCTTTTCACGTTGTTCTGTAAATCTGTAATTTTGGATTGATGATTTTTTTTTTCGTTTGTACTGATTTTTATTCATGTAGTAACACTCTTTTGCTCATAGGGTAACACTTTTTTGTTCATGTAGTAACAAATCAAGTTGTTATTTAAATCTTTAATTTTGGACTGATGATTTCTTTTCGCGCTTGTATTGGTTTTGTTCATGTGGTAACACGTTTTTCTTCATAGGGTAACACTTTTTGTTCATGTAGTAACACATATTTTTCTAGTAATATGTAACACTGTTCACATATCTAGTACTATATGAATACTCATGTATTACCATATGAACAACAATGTGTTACCTTATGAATATTTATGTGTTACGTAAGATATGAAGTTTTTTCAATATAACAATGTAGTAACACTTATACATAGATGTAGTAACACACAAAAACTTGGAGAAATTTTTTAAAAAAATTATGTGCTTAATAAGGATTGAAACTGCAACCAAACACATTAACAACAGACATAAATCACTGAGCTACAACACATAGTCGATAATGATATGCATATATTATCCACCCTGTTTGTCCAACCCAAAACCTGTCCGCCCCGGCCCGCCCACGCGCGAACCGACCCGACCCGCGTGAGACTGACCTGCGAATTTTAGTCTAATTTGCTTTAATTATGCTGTATTGCACATAATCATAGTGTGCAATATTTCACAAGAGAGTTACTCATCAAACAAAAGGTATATAATTAAGAGGATCATGAATTCAGAACGTACATTTTACCTGGAATAAGGTACCAGGGCCGTGCTTTGTTTGAGTCGAACGAGACGTTCGACTCAGGCCTGAAAATTTCATCGTTTTTTAGGGGCCCAAATTTATATATACATATGTATATATATGTTATATACAAATAATTTTGTAAAAGTAAAAACAAGGCACAAGCGGCGAAGCGGATTAGGGCTTTGCATGCTACCCTTGAGGTTCAAGGTTTGAATTCTACTTCTGTCGCATTTAGTAATACTTTTTTTGAGGTGGCTGTTTTACAATTTTTTCAAGAATCGCTGTTTTGCAGTTTTTTAAAGAATTATTGTTTTGCAGTTATTAAAAGAATTATTGTTTTGCAGTTATTAAAAGAATCACACTTATTAAAACTCACACTTAATTATTTTTTAAATTGAGAACCCCTAATTAACTTACTATATGCCATTTTTTCTTTTTACAGCCGTGAGCCTCAACAATTGTTTTTTCATTCTTCACACCAGAGTGCATTCAATTCAAACTCGTTCGGGTAATTTATTTTTTATCTTTGTTTTTAAATATTAAATGATTTATTTATTTAATTTTATAATTTTAAATTATTTGTCCAGTATCATGCCTCCTTATAAATATATGTATGGATATCAAAAGAGGAAAAAAAAACAAGAATCGAAGATTTAATTCAAAAACAAGTGGGTGATATTAATAAATATTTTATGTCAAATAAACAAGTAGTCGCATAACGAAATAATGAAGCCACAAATTTATTGATTGAAGGAATGAGTGAAAAATTGAGAAAGAGTTGACTGAACAAATTGATTATGATGATGTAATTAATACTTTTGCTGCCAAAATGGTAAGAGGTTTTGTATTTAAGTAATTATTTAGAAAATATTCGTCATATTTATATAAACATGAATTTTCTTTTTAATTGTTGTGAAATATTTATTGTCATTATTTAAGTAATTATTGTTTTTAAAATCATATAATTGAAAAGGTTATGAAGGGCCTAATTTTAAACTCGACTCAGACTTTATAATGGCTAGGATCGGCCCCGTAAGTACTATATACTTATGAATAAATTAATTAGGTTGCTTTATGTCTTCGCTCACACAATAAATGGTACTCCATGATATAAAAATGAAATGCATGATGCATGGGACATAGATCAGAAAGCTACTTTGTCTGCAGTACTTATATTCAAATTTATGCAAGTAAAATAAACACCAAATGATACATATGTACTTCCTCCCTCAAATATACAGATATCTGATTTTATTTTATTTTAATTTGTGTGTAAAATCTAGCATAGCCAATAGAAGAGAAGGGGGCGGGCCGTGTTGATGGACCCCCTAGATTTTAAGTTTTTTTCTTTTCCTATTGTATGTGTATAATTTTTTATTTAAACTTTTATCTTATAGGAGTTTAATTTGCTCTTAAATTGAAAATATACATGATACACAGTAAAAATCTCCTATAGAAATACTCTATATAAGAATAAACTCTCCATAGTAATAAAAGATCACGGTCCCAACTCTGGACCAGTTATATTTAAGAATAAACTCCACATTGTAATAATACATATTTTTTTCCGATCCCGTCTTAAGGATATATGTTTCCATATAAAAATAAATTACATTATATATAAAAATTTATGTATCATTACAATTAAGATGACATAAATTATTTATCTATGGTTAATTTTGACACATCTCAAGTTCAGTTATTTGAGTTCGTTTATCAACTTTGGGTGTCATTTACTTGAAATAAAAAAAGTGTATTAATTTTATGCAAAATATACATGTATTGAACAAACATTTATACACATGTCAGCAATAATTATTGTTTAATTCCTAGATACATGCATATTAGTTGATACATGTATTTTATATACTTTGAAAGTATATGTATTTATTTTAGTCAAATTCATATTACTTAGATATATGAATTTGTTAATAAATTTACATATATGTAGTATAGTATGTATTATATTGAATGTATTATTATTTTTAAATGTAAAACTCTATTTAAGAATAACCTCTCTATAATAATATTTTTTCTTGGTCCGATAATATGACTGTATGGAGTTTTTACTGGATTATAATATAAAAAAATTCGTCCCCAATCTTTAAAGTAAAGTTTTAGATACATCCCTGGCAGCAGGGGCGGAGCCATGTTGGGGCCAAGTGGGTCACTGGGCCCCACTTAATTTTTTTTATATATATTTATAATTATTTATTTTTAACATATTGAGGTGGGTGATTTTAGTTAATTTCAAAGTGTACCTTCTTTTTTTAATGTAAATTTTCTTATTTTTCTTCAGGCCAGTGAGGAATAGGGAGCAAAAGAGAGAAAGAGATATGTATAATTCACATTTTAATATGCATATTAAATGTATTTTACTCAATTAATATAAATATTGTTGGTCCCGATTTGAAAACCCATGAGTGCGGAAAATACCATGTAATGCATATAAAACAAGGGTGAGAGCAGAGTGATTCCAATTATTTTTTGCTTTTAAGAACCGATGTGTGTTTTGTTTATAATCAAATGCATATGGCAAGTAAAAACATAAAGCAGTAAAGAACACATGATTTTATAGTGGTTCGGAGTCCAACTCCTACATCCACTCTTCCCTATCACAAGGGGCACCAACTTAACCAACTGGACTTAGTTTAACGTGTTAGTCCAACATCCAACAGATGTTTACCGAGTTCTCACTCAAACGGGACTTATCTCCCTCACGGGATCGCCTACCCTCCCTTTCGGGATTGCTTCGATGTTTACCGAGTTCTCACTCAACCTACAAACTTAACCTATCAAACTGATTTGGATAAGGTTTGTTTGGTTTCCAACTAGGTTGAGATTTTTCCTTACATTTGTTTAGCTTCAATGCTAAGGATGGGAAAATCTCTCTAAGCTTAGGATATTACATTTGTGCTTAGATCTAGGGTAGAACACTTTTGAATATATGCGTGTATTTCTTGCTCAGTGTTCTATGGTGGGAATGCTTGAGTATATGGCTCTTGGCTCTGTAGAATCTTTTTCCACATTCTCCACACGAATAATGAAGGAAGAACTTGTATTTAGTGTGGATTTGAATGTTACCGTTGGATGGAGTCACATTCAAATCCATACTATTTTGTAGCTTTTTGCAGCTTTTTCAGGCTTGTTGTCTTCCTCTCATTGGTCCACATCAGCTGAATCTAACGGCTATATTCTTCAGGATCTTCTGAGTCTTCAGATTTCTCTGAGTCTTCAGGATTCTTGATTCAGCAGACTTCTCTTCAGCGGACCTTGTCTGATCAGGTATACTGACATTCAGGCTTACTAAGTTCAGCTCTTCTGACTTCAGACAATCTGACCCTCAGGTCACTAGCACTTGGGCTAACTGATCATCAGTAGCGTTCTGATTCTCAGTGAACATGACTTTAGATGACTTGTCTTCTGATGACTTCTCTTCTGATTTCTTCTCGTCTGATCTGGTATGCAGATTTCTGGTTTTCTGATATCTGGTTTCTTCTCGCCTGATCTGATCAGATCAGTAGCATCAGGTCAGCATATCAGTTTATTTGCATCAGATTAGTACATCAGGTTAGCATATCAGGTTAGTTGCATCAGGTTAGCTTATCTGATCTCGATCACGTCTGATCTCGATCAGTCTCATCTGCTCCTCTTCTGATCTGCAACCTCCTCTTCTGATCTGGTCATCTGATCATCTGATCATCTGATCTTCTGATCAGCTGGCTTAGCTTTTTTTTTCTTATGATTTTGCACAGCTCATCAGTTTAACTCCGGAACTCATCTTACTCATCTGATCTCGATCAGCCTCGTCTGCAGCCATCTCGATCATCTTCGTCTGTTTTCGTGAGTTTTCCCTCAACTTGTTATCTTGTTTCCCCTTAACTTATTATCTGTAGAATAACTTCAATAACACAAGTTGATAATGTTTTGGCATAATTCATCAAAACTAAAATATCCCAACATTAGTCCAAATAATTTTTAGAAATATATAAAAAAATTCAAAAATACATTTAGTTGGAATATATTATAAATTGGGCCCCTCGACGCAGTTCCTGCTTCGTCACTGCCTATCAATTCTGGAAATTATGTAGATTGGTGGTTCGCAGCTTCTGAGGCAAATGAAGATACATCAACAACCTCTAAAACAAATGCATGTGCATGCATATTGTTTATAATATAATTAGTTGAATCAAACATAAAGATCGTACGATGTATATTCATTCATTAAATTCATCTACTTGATATTACTGTACTATATATATTATTGTACAATTGTACTATATTATATATATTTATATATCAGTACTGTAATCTTACTGCAGCCTAAATCAAGTTGCTATTAATTTCATCTACTTGATATTATTAGACAGCTTTTATAAATGGTTTATCTAGGGGTGGATGAAATATCGAAAATACCGGTATATCGTATTTATCGTACCAAAAAATATCGATTTTATCGAAATTTTCGGTGTATCGTATCGAAAATTTCGATACGATAACGATATGAAAATATAGAAAATTTCGGTATACCAAAAATATTTCGGTATACCGGTATATACTAAAATATCGGTATGGTATCGGTATGTAATATTGACATACCGAAAATTTCGGTATGTCGAAATTTCGGTATACCGAATTTTCGATACGACAACAGTATAATATTTTTCGGTATCGAAAATTTCGGTACGATAACGGTATGACTAGAAAATTTTCAGTATACCGTACCGTCCTTGCTAAAGAAATTATCAATATGAAAAATGAAATTAAAGATTAGCGACAAAAATGGGAGTATAAAGGTAAATTAACCTCTATATAATTGAAGAGAAAAATGTTGGCCATCAAATTTTTTAAGCAAATTACTAATAAATACAAATTAATAAGATTGCATAATCAAAATTGCAATCGAAAGTGCAAATATACCTACGTATATGCAATCATTTGTACCTAGCAAACTGTAATCCTGAAATGTGCGTACCTATCAGTAAGTCTCTCAATAAAATTAAGTTCAGGTGTCCAAAACCATTATTTTTGGCAAAGATCTAGTAAGTCTTACGATGTTTAATTCAATTGTAATCTAGTTGCTCTTGAACTTGCCCATTTAAATTAAACTGTATTTAGATACTTGTATACAGGATCTTCAGAATTAAGATTCATGAAACTAATCCACCAAATCTAATTAACCCTACTTCAAAGTTCCAACCCCAACTTTCAAAGCTTCATTTCGCATGTAAACAACACTAGCTAGACTTAATTATATGCGGTTTTGACGTGTTCTGTAGCAATTTGATCTAAATGTGTGAAAATCAAAATATAATAACTTTAGTGTCGTAAAATTAATTAATGTAAACACTACAAAAAATGTCTGATTTAAAGAGGGTTTTTAAAGAGGGGAAATAAAATACTTGTTAATTAAAGAGGGTTTTACAGAGGGATCCTATTCACGAGGGCTGCGCAAGGGATTTTAAGAGGGTTTAAAACCCTCGTCAAATCTGACGCGCGATTTAAAGAGGGTAAAAAACCCTCGTCAAATGCCACGCCAGATTAAAGAGGGTTTATAACCTTCGCCTAATTCAAAAGGCTCTCGTGAACTGCAACGGTCAAACGCGCTCTGCCCGAAGAAGAAGACGAGGGTTTTTTTCCCTCTTTAAAGCCTTCTCCAATTTCGAGAGGGTTTTCGGCCCTCTTTAACACCCTCTCCGGTTAAGGTAAGTTTTTTGTTTTATTAATTGTAAGTATTAGTTGGCCTATAGTATAGTATTACTTGTTTTATTGGTATTAGTTATTTTTATTGTGTAGTATTAGTTGATTAATTGTTTTATATATTGTGTAGTATTAATTGATTAATCGTGTAGTATTAGTTGATTAATTGTTTTATTGTGTAGTATTAGTTGATTAATTGTGTAGTATTACTTATTTTATTGTGTAGTATTAGTTGGTTTTATTGTGTAGTATTAGTTGATTAATTATTTTATTATGTAGTATAAGTTGATTAATTGTGTAGTATTAGTTGGTTTTATTGTGTAGTATTACAGTTGATTAATTGTTTCATTGCGTAGTATTAGTTGATTAATTTTGTAGTATTAGTTGATTAATTATTTTGATTATAAATATTATTTGCTTTGTTGTTTAGTATTACTTGTTTTATTGTGTAGTATTAGTTTTGTATTATTTAGTTAACACGTTGATATTAATTAGTTCTATTTAGATTAATTTAGTATTAGCTTAATTTAGCTTATTTAGCGTAGTTGTGGTGTAAAGAATATATTAATTACATTGGAGTGGAGGGATCGATGTTGATGAATATTTGTTGGTTATTGCTTGTTGTAGAACATGTGCGTTCCGACTAGATTAATTTCAATTGATTAAGTCGGAAATGGATGCACGTAGGATCTTGATTAATTGGGGAATACAATAAAATAAAATGAAACTCTGCCAAAATTTTTAGGAAATATTAATTATTAAGTAGGCTTTTGAATATAATTAATTAATTCGTAAATGTGAAACATATTAATTAGTATTATTTAGGTTAATTTAGTATTAGCTTAATTTAGCGTATTTAGTATTAATTGTGGTGTAAAGAATATATTAATTACGTTGGAGTGGAGGATCGATGTTGATGAATATTTGTTGGTTATTGCTTGTTATAGAACATGTGCGTTCCGACTTAATTAATTTCTGAATATTTGTCACATTTCTGAATACTTTGTTATGTTTTTTGATTAATTTCTGAATATTTATCACATTTGTTTGTTATGATTATTAGTTATGAATATTGTCGATGGATCTCTCCGATTAGTTTATCACACACACACACACACACATATATATATATATGTGTGTGTGTGTGTGTGCGCGCGCGCGCATGCATGTATGTTAATAGTGAAAAACAAATATAAAAGTGATTATTTGACAAACTTTTTAAAAATATTTTAATGAAAACTATCAATACAAGCGTATATACATGTGCACGTGTTACTTAATATAGTGAAAGAAAATATAAAAGTGATTATTTAACAATTTTATTAAAAATATTTTAAAATAATAATTAACAAAAAGATATAGTGTTAGTAAAACGAGTGTACATATATATAGTAAAAGAATATAATTGACAATTCTTTTCAAAATATTTTAATAAAAACGAGTGTACATATATAGTGTTAGTAAATTGTGAAGAAGAATATTAAAATATCATTTTTAAAAAATTTATTCATGTTAATAAATATATAAAAGAATATAAATTATATATTTTTAATTTTATTATAAATATTTTAATTAAACATATATAATAAATATATAAGAAATAATATATATACATATATAATATATAATTAATACATAATATATAATACATACATATATAAGAAATAACACATAATATAATAATACATACATATTATAATATGTACAATTAGAAAGATAATGATAACAAGTAACTAGTCGTGCCCAAAAGGTTTGGCGAAACACGCAAGTCCTCCACATACCAGGAGGTCGCGTGTTCGATACACCATGGGGCGAAATTTGCCCAAATTATGCTGCTACAATACCAGGTCCGCGTGTCTCAGTGGTTGTGTGGGTGCCTTAGAGGGCTTGCAACGCGAATTCGAATCCCCGCAGTTTCGATTTTGAATTTTTTTTCCAGATAACGAGGGCAGAAAACCCTAGTTAATTTGCTTCGAGGAAATGGGACAAGGGCTGAAAACCCTCGTTAATATTGCGTACAAAAACCAATTAAGTTGGCGAGGGTTAACTAGCCCTCGTTAAATGTGCTGAGGGAATTGGCGAGGGTTTTTTTGGTCGCCAATTTGGCGAGGGTTTCCTGCCCTCAGGAATCTGACACGCGTCAATCCCTCGCCAAAGCCCTCGTTAATTTAAAGAGGGTTTGCTTTTTCCTCGTTAAATGGTTTCCGACGCACATTTTAGAGAGAGATATTTTTCCTCGTTAAAACCTTCACGAAACAGTTATCCCTCGTTAAAACCCTCTTTAAATTACATACATTTTGTGGTGAAAATTAATTAACGTCCCCTTAGTTACGTGGGAAAAAAAATCAGCCTATAAAAGTAGTTTGCTTTCACAGTTCAATTAAATCACATTTTCTTTTATGAAATGTACGCCTTTCCCTTGACTTGTAAGAAAGATGGTTGGAAATGGAAGTAAAATTCAAGAAGATTTGCTTAAGTTAGATAATTAAAGACTCAAGTGAACTAAATAAATATTTGATTTTTTTATCTAAACTAAAAAATATAAAAACAAATCAAGTCTGCATAATAGGCGGATTAAGCACTTGTTTCTATCTAACAAGACAAATTAACCTAGACGACACACTATTTCGAATAGTACTATTCTTGACAAAAAGCACTAGCTAGCTAGCCATTAACTTTCCAATCAAATTTAATATCTTCACAGTTATGCTCATAGCCATAGGCCGCCGCTTACAAATTAATTTTCAGAAATGAAATTCAATCAACAAATTAATTATAGTATACAATAATAATAGACACAAATTAAGCATACTTAATTAAATCAGAATTCACAAAGTAGCATCTCGCCTTTTGAAGACATCATGATTACAATATTCTTGATGCGAAGATGCTAATCCCTCCATCATTTCTTCACTATAAAAAACATCATCATCATCTATTTCCTTGTACGACCCGAACGTCGAAAGATCCGACCCATTTTGCAACAACTCACTTTGCCCTATTTTACCCCCCACTTGTTCCTCCACTACTGCATGAACATTGTCCCCCGGCGCCGGTCCGCCACCGACACCTCCGCCGTGCTCCGCCGCCAGCCTCAGTGAGTCGGAGACGTCGGCGTCTTGGCCGGTGAGTTCCTGGACGAGAGCCCGGAATTCGGAAGCAGTGGTGGTGAACTTGATAGGGTTTGTTATGTAAACTACTTTGAGGGGCTGTTTTTTCTTGGTTTTGAGATCTTTGTTTCCCTTTTTGGGATTTTTGGGAGGAGTTTTGTCCATTTTTTTTTTGATGAAATCTATGAAGGGTTTTTTTATAATATCTTTAATTGGAAAAGGAAAAAGGTTTCCTATGAAGAAATTGGGGAGGAAGTAAGATATGTTTCCTAATAAAAATAATAGAGTAATTAATGAACCAATAAGTGTAGGCAAGAGAGTGAGGATAATCAATTGAAAAGCAAGTACACACCTAGCATTCAATTCAAATGTATTTTTTAAAATACGTAAATTATTTTAATTTAGCACTCTTGGTATATATATATATATATATATAAAAAGAGGTCTATTATTACTTCCCCTACCTCATCGGAAGATTTGAATCATGTATTGTATATCACTGTATTGTGAAGTATATTTATATGGATCTATAATGTATAGTCCAGTTTTATTTTCTACACAAACCATTATTTTTATGATTGAAATTCTAGATTTTACCAATACTATTTTTCCTGGTCATTATTTTATTGAATATGTAACCAATATTGTTTATTTGTATACTTTTAATATAAAATTACTCCATCCGTCCCGTGATTACTGCAATACTTGTCTTATTTGGACGTCCCAACATTACTGCAACACTCTCAAAATGTAAATAACACACAATATTAACACCCTCACAACATCACTTTACCCACTAAAAGTCAATATCTTCACCTTAAATTATCCACGATACCCCTTCTTTATTACACTCAAATAATCCACTTTTCACTTTTCTCCTTGACTTGCTTGCCGTTTTCAGTGTTGCAGTCTTCTTGGGACGGAGGGAGTATTATAATTTGAGATTAAAAAAAAAAAAAAAAAAAACTGTCTTTGTGGATGGATGGGGCACTACTACACATTTAAGCTTGCACAACTGCACTTGGACAACCCTTTTTTCAAACAGCTCTCCAAGCTACAGCTTGGAGAGCGGTTTTAATTAAAAAAAAATAGATAGCGGTTCAAAACCGTTGTCCAAGTACCACACTTAGAAAGCGGTTTAGAACCGTTGTGCAATGTTTTAGACAACGGTTTTGAACCGTTGTCCAAGGGCAGAGTTTGGACAGCGGTTCGGAACCGCTGTCCAAGAGTTCGGATAATTAATATATATACACCCAAATCGCGAACCAAAGGAAATTTTCCCCAAATCGTGAATTAAAACCAGCTGATATTGAAGCCCTAGCCTCCTCCTCTCTCCCCAAATCGAACCATCCAAGCGTCCTCCCTCTGCATGGCCAAATCGCCCTTGTTGCCAAAGCTCCCCAGCCTCCGCCCTAGCTTTAGCTTTCTCCTTTCATAGGTAATTTTTATTCAGTAGAAGGTATTTAATCGTACTGGATGACATGTGGAGTATTGAACTTTGGGACGACATTAAGTTTTTCATTCCAAATAACGATAATGGTAGTCGTGTTGTTGTTACCACTAGGTTAGTCAATATTGCTCTTCATTTCGACTCATCTTACCACACGGTTAACTTACTAGATGAGGATAAAAATTGGAGTCTATTTTGTCAAGAGTCGTTTGGGGAAGAAGGTTGCCCTTCTGAATTAGAGGAAACTAGTAAGAAGATCTGTGAAAATTGCAAAGGACTTCTGTTGTCCATTGTTGTAATTGGGGGGTTTCTTCGAAAGTCCAGTAAGTCACGAGAATATTGGGAGGGTGTTGCAAGGGATACGTACTCAATTTTGAATTCAGAAGAAGACAACGAATACATCATGAGTATATTATCATTGAGTTATACCCACTTGCCGGCCCATCTTAAACCATGTTTTCTCTATATAGGTATTTTTCCGGAAGATGAATCGATTCCTGTTTCTAAACTCATTAAACTTTGGGTGGGCGAGGGATTTCTAAGACCGAATGACAGTCAAAGCTTGGAAGTGGTTGGTGAGGGGTATTTAAAGGATCTTGTGGACATGAATCTCATTTTTAGCTAATTTGTTAGGATTAATTGTTGTTAGATGAACGATTGATGCTTGGTTTATATATTGTTAATTGTTTATATATATATATATATATATTGTGTGGCTTTGTTTAATTGTTTTTAGTGGCTTTGTTTAATTGTATGTATGTTGTATGTATATTGGTGTATATATGTATATCATGTATATTGGTGTATATATATCATGTTGTATGTATTGGTGTATGTATAATGTTGTATATATATTGGTGTTTGTTGCACTCAAGGTGTTTGATAATATGCTTGTGTGAGGATTTAAACATAAATTAGTGTTAATTTATTAGGATTAATGTTGTTAGTGTTAGAGATGAACAACTTGTTAGAGATGAATACATATTGTGTGGCTTGGCTTGATTTTTTATGCTAATTTAGATATGAACAATTAATGCACTCAAGGTGTTTGATAATATGCTTGTGTGAGGATTTAAGCATAGTTTTGAATATTGTTTGTTTTTTGTTTATTAAATGTTGTTTCTTCTGCTTTATAGGATCATGTCTCGTTTGCCATATCCCAGAGATGATGGAGGTGATGATGGATATTCTGATGGAGATCATGGCGCATATGATCATGGTGCATATGATCGATGACATCGATGACTTGAGAGAGTGTGTGACGATGCTCCCACCACCACTAGCGATTCAGGGAGAAGTGCACTTTCGGGGTATAGTCATCATGTCATCTATTAAGAGAGCTCGTAGCAAGGAGAAAACACTTCAGGTAATTTTATTACAATTGAACAGTTTGAAATCGATAAATATATTGATTGATCGTTGAACCTAATTAAATACTATGTTATTGCGATTTATCGTTCAATGAGTAGTTTGGGATGAACAATAGGAAAAGAGAGTGAGTCATTGTCCTTCTACATTGGAGCTGCAATCGGTGAGGCGTGATCCTATCGTCTTTTCGACCCGAAGGATGGCGTTTCAAACCGACTCCTTTGAAGGAAAGATTATGGGGACGAACTTACGGTATGTTAATTATATATTTATTGAAAGTTGTAGTATGACCCTTAAATTTACTAAATTGTTATGTTATATCGTATAAACTACATTCGAGAGGTCTTGACCACAAAAAAAAAGCAAATATTGTCATAAAGTTGGAGTAATGGCCAAGAATTTTTGGACTTGGTTGAGAAGTAACACACGAGATCCGGAAACTGGTCTTTACTCGGCTAGTCCGCCTCCGGCGTATTAGAATAGCCCTATGGTGGCTCCATACTGGGAGGAGTTTGTGAGCAGAGCTATGGAGGATGATTTCCAGGTAAAATTGATCAATGTCATTTCCTCAATTTCTAATGCCCTAAGTTTTTCATTGTTTATCATATTTCTATTATACTGTAGAATCGAAGTAATAAAAATCGCGATCAAGCCAAGTCGATGGAGGCGCGATATCGTGGATCGAACAAAGGTTATGCACGAATAAGAGAAAATATGGTGAGATCAAAATCCTAACTTTTAATTTTTTTTTTATATATTCACTTTTATAATATCTAATAAAGGGACACGTTCATCACTATCGTAGAAAGAAGAAAGAAGAAAAGCTGGAGAGAGTGAGCCTATTGTTACCCGTTTCGACTTATTTCAGACTACCAGAAAGGGTCGAGATGGGAATATTCACAATCCCAGTGCACAGCGCATCATCGAAGAAGTGGTAATCTATCCATTAGTTTATCTTTCAATTACAAACTATTATTTATAAATAAATAATTAAATAATAATATTTTATTTTTGTGATTCAGGAGCGTCTATCTCAGACCATGACGCCCGACGACATCCGCATTATCGGCCCTGATGATCTGTTTGGACGGGCTATAGGTCGTCAGGAGCATCCCTGCCACTTACGGAGTGTCGGATATGGTGTGACGAAGACATCGTTAGCAATGACACCTGGTCTTCAAGCCATGAATATGGTGGGTATACTAACGGAACAGGTTGTCAAGTTGTCTAAAGATGTGGAATGTTTGAGGTCCGAGAGAAGAACGAGCCACAGAATGTCGTCGAGTGGAGCAAGCTGTGAACAAAGTGTCGCTAATGCTATATTTTCAGCTAACCCTAGGGACGACTTTATTGAGGCACTTCAAAACGCGTCTCTCGGTATCGAGATATGCATGTCTCACATTTGTTTTAATTAAAGACTAGTGTATTAAAATTTTCTAACTAAATATCTTATTCAATGACCCAACGACCTTTTGCTACCTTTATTTGGAGGATCCCGTCGGTTGGTGGCCACGAGAACGTTACCTGGCTCCCATGGAATGATTCATGGTCATCCCGTCACTCCTGGTTTTGTGAGGGTCACACTCGATGTACCCGTAATCGGACAAGAGGATTCAGCAGTGCCAAAACCAATCGATGAAGCATTCACAGTCGGAACATCGGTCGGACACTTCATCGAATGGCCGAGCAACTTGGTCTCTAGCACCATGAGGGTAAAATATATGTTATTAACGTTCATTATCTTATTTGTGGTTCTAAATAATATTGCAAATTAATTTTAGAATCTGTCGACACCACAAATGCCTCTGAAGAAATCACCACAAAAAAAAAGAGAAATCGGGGGGTGTCATAGGCGGTCGGAGGGGAGAACGAGGACTCCATGCGCTCGAGACTTGGTTATCCCATATTTGGAGACTTAGATCACGATGATTATATGCAGTCTAGGGTGCACCGGATGGTATCGTCTAATCTTTCGAGATCGTCCACAGTTCAATGTTTGCTCACTTTCATGAGAATACTTTCCAAGAATTCGTCGATTGAGAACATGTGCGTGAAGCCTTGAATGACGAAAGTGGTTGAGTGCAACCACCATAGTCTTTACCTCGGTATGTGTTTACTAATTCTCAATATTCACTTTTTCAGTATAGTTTAATTTTCTTTTTAAATATTAATTAAGCGTATATATGTTGGTTAAAGATATTTGGGTGAGGTATATCTCTCCGAGAGATGTCCGAGCAAGTGGAATGTATTCCTTCGTCTCCCCAGGATGTCTTGCATATTGGGTGATAGGTACATGATCATGGATGGGTTAGTTAATCATATCTTTGAATCAAACCGGGAGGCGATCATCTCATTTTTTTGGCCAACAAATGTGGGGTGGGTGATAAACATTTCGTTAAAATTTGTATTCATGTTTATAATATTTGCACATATATATGCTAAATTTGCGTTAATTTTAATATTCTCAATATAATATATGAACCATTGGGTCCGGGTCGTCATACACATGAATACATTAAGTGTGTATTTTATGGACCCAAATTTCGGGATGGAGTTTATTCAAATCATACGATCTCGTTTCATATATGGAAGCGTAAGTTCATTTTTAATATTCTATACAATGATTTGTTTTACTTTTAAAATTATGCATATTTAATCTATTTTTATTTTTTAATTATAATAATAATAGTGTGATGACGATGTATCGAGTCGCCTTTCGAGAGTCAAGGTTCAAGATCTAAGTTAAATAAAGTGAACCTGGATTAACATTTAAGGTAAATTTAATTTAGTAAATTATCAAACTAATAGAAAGAAATCATAATTGTAATGTCGTGATTATAATTGTTAATCAACGAGGTTAAAGGCAACGAGATAATGACCATTGTGGACATTTTGTGTGTTGCTTTATTGAAGATATAATTCGCGCTTCTAACGAACATTCCTCTCAATGTAAGTCAATTTATCGATTTATTTAAATTATTATTGATTGAATAAAAATTCATACTATATTGATTGATTCGTTGTTTGCAGTTTGTCTATGAACGTGAGCTCAAGTCTTACTCTAAGAAAAGACTGGAGAAATGGAAAAATGATTGGACGGGGTACCTTTACAATCGATTCTTATATTCATACGATATTGAGTGATTGTTGTTTGAAATTTTGGTAGCATGTAATTAAATTATATATTTGTGATGATATATATTTCATGTCTTTGGTGTATTGGACGTATGTTTATGATTGTATGTTTATTTATTTCATGATGTGTATGTTTATTTATTTGATGTTTTGGTATATATATATGTTGTATAAGTTTTGGTTTATGGTTTTATTATAGGATTTTTGGTTTATGTTTTATGGTATTGGACGTATATATAAGTTTTGGTTTATAGTTTTATTATAGAATTTTTAAAATATAAATTAATAATTAAAAAAAAAGATATTGGATGCCAGATTAATAAATCATTTGTCTATCTAACATAATAAATGAAATTATAAAAAATTTATGTTAGGATTATTGATTATTAACCGTTAAAAAGCCTTTGGCTTGGGCGTTCGTTAATTTCGTTTAATCCAAAACTCACTTGCAATGCGGTTTAAAACCGCTTTCTAAAATCTTGATTTCTTGGACAACGGTTTTTTATCATTTGTCCAAGCTTGGGCCATTTATTCTTGGAAGTGGTTATAACTTGGATTATAAACTGCTTTCTTGTTATTTTTTCACAAAATGTTTATCAAATGGGGGGGAGTATGTGCTGGTGAGGTTGGGGATCCTAAATTAGCTCAGTTAAAGTCATTTTGGAATTATCGTCAAATAAAATTATTGAGTTGTTTTTAGGATGTTTTTAGAATTTTGTAAATTTGCTTTTTGTTTCAGAGCATTCTACTTTTTCGAATTCAATTTTGTTTAAATTCAGTATGTTTGTTTTTGACCAACTATATATATATATGAGTTGCTGACCAGTTCTGATAATTAACAAAAGGGAATTCAAGATGAAAAAAAATAAATGTCACACTCGTCAAAAGTAAAAAAATTTAAAGTGACTAAAATTTAAATTTTGAAATCTAATAATACGAGACTCAACTCGAACAAGTTAAATACTTAATTAATGTTCTGAAATAAAAAAAATGGACAAATTAACTACTAAACTAAAAAAAACCATTGTTTAATTCTCCTCTTTAAGTATAATGAATTATAGATTGAAAACAAATAATGTGACACTTTCCGATCAAGTTCTCAGAATTCCTCATAAAAACAGGAGTTAATTATGGATATTATTTTTAAGAGGACAAACATAAGAGGTATTCCCTCAGTCCTAAACTCGATTGCTACATTACTGTGTGCTCGAGTTTTAAGAAAAAATGATAAAATGTTGGGGTAAAAAGAATTATTTATTAGTATTTTATGTGATAAAGTGAGTATTTTCATTTAAGGAAAGTGATAATCAAGTATGGAACATCCGAAATATATGTGGCAATCGAATTTGGGATGGAGATATTTAATTTAAAATCAATTTTAGAGTGTGTTTATTTGGCTGTAGGTGCACGGTGGGGTTTTGGTAGACTCACTATAGACAAGACAAAGCTTTCATTTTCGTAACGCAACGGTACATCCATTATTCATTTTAACTCTCTTTATATTTTCTACTTTATGGACATATATCGTTATATTTCATATTGTACGTAAGAATATGTTTTTCTTCTTAGGAGTAATAATAAAAACCTGGGCTCTCATTATTTATTATTATATATATGACTGTATTTCTTTCTTTAGTTTAACTTTAACCCTTGTTAATAAACGAAAAAAATACAACCACCTGATTGTTTTCTTTTTTTTTTTTATTGCAAAATCTGCAAAGTAGTAAATTCAAACTCCTGGTCCTTCTTTGTCTTTTTTAATCAATGTATATCAGTGAAACGTTTCTATCAGAGTCTGCAAATCACGCGCTACACCTGAGCGTAGGCTGCTGATCATAGGTCCTTCCACGTGGCAACAGCAGAGAGGATGGAGAATAAGAGTGACGTAACTGAATTTGAAGAGAGTCACGTCACTGGACTCGCGGCATGGTCCAGAAGGTTTAGGATGACCCGGGACCGTTTTGTAGGGTCATGGGCGACAATCACGTGTCTACTACTAATTAGCTTCCCTCATTTCCAAAAATCTTGATTTATCTTCTATCATTAAATGCTGACTCAACATATTAATTTGAGACACACTTACATGAAACCGTATCACGGTGAGACGGTTATTAGTTGGACGTTGGAGCTTTAACACTTTGAGAAGGGTGGATGTGATTTGTGTTAGATTGTATCTCGTCTCATATGAGTTTTTGTCTATTTTTTTAAAAAACTAAATACATTTTTCTTTGTCTTAGTATATGAATGATACGAAAAAGATATCACAATGACGAGTTCAGTGACGCGAAGAGAATAATATAGGTTTCGACACTCGCATCAATGTAAATCACTCGAAATTAGACACGAGAATGGATGAAATTTGTAATTTTGAAGTCGCGATTCATGGGGGAGATGTAATCAAAACATAAAATTGATTGAAGATTTCTCTTCCTCGATAAGAGACAGTTCAAATGAGAGTGGTGACGACCTTGAACGTGACCAGAATAAAAAACTAGGTCAATTTTTCAGCGAAAATGATTGATATTAAAATAAAAAGTACCAAAATTGATAAAGTAAAAACTTAATGATCATTTATGATTTTTTTTTTCTCTTTTTGTGTGACTCTTAGGATGTGTTTTGAAACACTTAAAACAGCTTTCAGAAACACTCATTTTTAAAACTCCCTCTCACAACTTTTGAAAATAAATGCTTTTAGAAATTATTTTAAGTGTTTCAAAATACACTTTTAATGCAGCTCATGTGCAAAAGGGTAAATATTGCATTAAGGGTCGTACAAAGGGTTATACAAGGGACACAAAAAGAATAATACTTAAATACAAAAAAATATTTTAAGTGCTAATATTATAATAAAATATATATATTTGCATGATATTTTTTTAAAATGAACGCTTGAAAGTGGCCTTTTGCCAAATTTCATAAAAAAATACTCAAATTTTAAAAATAAAACGTGGCAGTAAAGTCGATAGTCATGTTTGGCCCCTACCTGTATGAAGCCTCTGTTGATCACTTTATGTTATTGTCAACCTTTAGAAGCTCAGGATTTATATATATATAAAACTAAGCTTGAAGTCAAATTCTTGATCGAGAATTTCAAATAAGCTCTTTTGATCAAGGGTGCAGAAATCGGTAGGCGCCAGGCGGGTATTCCTAGACCGCATAGGCGCCAAGAATTTTTTATTTTTTTATTTTTAGATATTAATTTTAATTTGAAATTTTCAACATGAAAAATAAAAAATCACAACAATTAACATAAAATCATAGTCATAATTACAAAATAAGAACTCAAAAGTAGTGTTTTTAATTTTTAGATTTAAAAAAAAAACGGCCGCCTAGCCCCGCCCAACCGCACAGCCGCCTTGCCCGCCTAGGCGTGAAAACGCCTAGAACGGCCTTGTGATTAATGCATGTCAGTTGTCCCAGTCTTATATGCCATCAAAATTGAATGCAATATATAACACTACAAAAAATGCGCTTTTTACTGACGAAAATTAGCGACGAGTTACAAAAATCATCATAGATAGCGACGATTTTTACGACGGTTACGGTCAAATGGTCAAAGTCAACAGTTTTAGTGATAATTTAGAGAACCGTCGCAAATAGCGACGGTTTTAGCTACTACTTTAGCGACGTTTTGGACTAACCCCTTTAGCGATGGTTTTTGCGACGGATTTAGCGACGGTTTTTTTTTTAATATTAATTATGTATTTTTTTTTATGTTTCAGGATTATACTAGGTTTTTTAATTGTTGTTAATGCACCTTACCGTATATTTAATTTATAGTCACTTGGAGAAGAGTTCCACCTGACCGTAGTCAGATCTATTTTGAGGAGTTTACGTAATAAAATTTAATTCATAGTATATTTAAATATATATATTGACTAAAAGTAGTACTTGTTTAAATAAAAAAAGTACTTGTTTAAATGAAAGTATTATTTGTTAAATGAAAAATATTACTTAAGTTTAAATAGAAAAGTAGTTCTTGTTTAAATAGAAAAGTAATATTTGTTTAAATGAAAAGTAGTACTTGTTTAAATAGAAAAGTAGTACTTGTTTAAATAGAAAAGTAGTACTTGGTTAAATGAGAAGTATTACTTGTTTAAATTAAAATTATTGTTTAAATAATAGAAAGTATTACTTGTTTAAATGAAAGGTATTACTTGTTTAAATGAAAAGTATTACTTGTTTAAATAGAAAAGTAGTAGTTGTTTAAATAGAAAAGTAGTACTTGTTTAAATGAAAAGTAGTACTTGTTTAAATGAAAAGTATTACTTGTTTAAATAGAAAAGTATTACTTGTTTAAATAGAAAAGTAGTACTTGTTTAAATGAAAAGTAGTACTTGTTTAAATGAAAAGTATTATTTGTTTAAATGAAAGGTATTACTTGTTTAAATGAGAAGTAATACTTGTTTAAATGAAAAGTAATACTTGTTTAAATGCAAAGTATTACTTGTTTAAATAGAAAGTATTACTTGTTTAAATGAAAAGTATTACTTGTTTAAATAGAAAAGTAGTACTTGTTTAAATAGAAAAATAGTACTTGTTTAAATGAAAAAGAGTACTTGTTTAAATCCCGTCAAAAAAAAAAAGAGTCCTTGTTTAAATGAAAAGTATTACTTGTTTAAATAGAAAAGTATTACTTGTTTAAATAGAAAAGTAGTACTTGTTTAAATAGAAAAGTAGTACATGGTTAAATGAAAAGTATTACTTGTTTAAATTAAAAGTATTACTTGTTTAAATAATAGAAAGTATTACTTGTTTAAATGAAAGGTATTACTTGTTTAAATGAAAAGTATTACTTGTTTAAATAGAAAATTTGTAGTTGTTTAAATAGAAAAATAGTACTTGTTTAATTGAAAAGTAGTACTTGTTTAAATGAAAAGTATTACTTGTTTAAATAGAAAAGTATTACTTGTTAAAATAGAAAAGTAGTTCTTGTTTAAATAGAAAAGTAGTACTTGTTTAAATGAAAAGTAGTACTTGTTTAAATAGAAAAGTAGTACTTGTTTAAATAGAAAAGTAGTACTTGGTTAAATGAGAAGTATTACTTGTTTAAATTAAAATTATTGTTTAAATAATAGAAAGCATTACTTGTTTAAATGAAAGGTATTACTTGTTTAAATGAAGAGTATTACTTGTTTAAATAGAAAAGTAGTAGTTGTTTAAATAGAAAAGTAGTACTTGTTTAAATGAAAAGTAGTACTTGTTTAAATGAAAAGTATTACTTGTTTAAATAGAAAAGTATTACTTGTTTAAATAGAAAAATAGTACTTGTTTAAATGAAAAGTAGTACTTGTTTAAATGAAAAGTATTATTTGTTTAAATGAAAGGTATTACTTGTTTAAATGAGAAGTAATACTTGTTTAAATGAAAAGTAATACTTGTTTAAATGCAAAGTATTACTTGTTTAAATAGAAAGTATTACTTGTTTAAATGAAAAGTATTACTTGTTTAAATAGAAAAGTAGTACTTGTTTAATTAGAAAAATAGTACTTGTTTAAATGAAAAAGAGTACTTGTTTAAATCCCGTAAAAAAAAAAGTACTTGTTTAAATGAAAAGTAATACTTGTTTAAATAGAAAAGTATTACTTGTTTAAATAGAAAAGTAGTACTTGTTTAAATAGAAAAGTAGTACATGGTTAAATGTAAAGTATTATTTGTTTAAATTAAAAGTATTACTTGTTTAAATAATAGAAAGTATCGACGTCTCACAACACTGGTCATGTTCAGGCATAACTGCCCCTTTTTTTGGCTTCTTGAGACAAAATGCTTTTAGCTACGAAAAGCGACGCAGAACTCGCCGATCTTGCAACTTGCATTCGAAATTATAAGAAGATCCGGGTTCTGTTGGATCAAATTTTCGAAGATTTCTTTGGTGGGGAACACGATTAATTGTTGGTAGAATTATTCCAAGTATTTCAGCTGGAAGAGCTATGTACATTTTCGATTTTCTATTCACTCATGATCTGGCCTGGTCGACCCAATCATGATATTGAAGGATGGGACCTTTTCTCGAAAAAACTCTGGATCCTGTGTCCAGAAAGTGCATCTCTTTCTTTACCATTCCTACTTTATTGATAGTTATAATCTATTAAAAAGGTCGGTTCAGTCCAGGAGACTATTTTTAAATCTAGATTCGCTGAGGAAGCTTCGAGGTCATACAACGAAAGATTCGCTCATCACGAGAAGTAGTCCTTTGGTTCTAGATTCTCTGGTCTTCCTTACCGGATTCCCCCTTCAGGGCCATAAAAACTTAGAAGGGCTGCAATCCCTGCATTTCTTAATTGACCTTTGACTCACTCGGAAACTCTTATAATGACCTTTCGATCCAAGTATGCTACGAACCAGAAAAAAGAGAGAAAGAACCGATCTTCCGGATAAAAGATAAGTGAAGTCAACTCTCATTCCATTTTCTTGTAATAGAACGTTGCGTGGATCTAAACGTGTACCCAAAGGAGGGTGGGTTTGGTTCTATTGAGAAATGAATCGAAACACATTGAAATGGTACCAGCCGTACTTAATAATAGAAGGATTTGGCAGAAATATGTAAAATGGTCCCTCCTAAAAAGATTATTCCAGAATAAATAGGCAATAGTTAGGAGAGGTGCGCCAGCGGCGAGCAGAGTCGGAAAGGAGCTTCCTTATAGAAAGGTTTTAAACGAAAGGTCTAAGAGAGACGCAGCTTCCAAATAAGCGCTTTTCCGCTGGCGTGGGATCTTTGAAGGTCCCAAGACCATTATCGCGATCTTAAATGAGGCCACACTATTGGCCTTCGACGATTACACCAAGGAGAGATGCATCGCTGCATTCCTTCTATCTCGTTAGAGCATCAGCGGCTTCGTGCCGCACTGGAGTGATCCAATATGTGGTTCCGCACGTTCCACCACTTCTCCGTTCATTTCCAATACTAATCGTGAAACACCATGAGCAGCAGGATGTTGAGGTCCGAAATTCAAAGTGAAATTATGGATTTGCGTTATGTTAGCTTCTTAAGAGGCATAAACTTGGATTTATGCCACACCTTTCTATTGAGTTTGCTGAATTTCAAAGAGAATGGATCCGAATCCTAAAATGGACCGTGAAATCTCTTATTCTATCATTCAATCTTGGTTTAATTCCTTCCTTCTCTCTTTCCGAGGTAACAATTCTTTGTTGTGAGAACATGATTTTGAGATTCATTCCCCCCTAAATTAAGGACCAGGTAACGGTTATAAAGGAGGCTCCTCTTTACTAGCAGGTAACAAGGGTCCTTGAAAGCCTGCATCCTGTAGACCACAGTCGAGAATTGCCATCGCTGTTAAGAACAACCGAGATCCAATGAGAATTTGCGCGTAGCTCCTGGTCTTTGACATCAAAAAAGTATTTTCAAAAACAATCCATCGAAAAGTATTACTTGTTTAAATAGAAAAGTATTACTTGTTTAAATAGAAAAGTAGTACTTGTTTAAATCGAAAAGTAGTACTTGTTTAAATGAAAAGTAGTACTTGTTTAAATGAAAAGTATTACTTATTAAATAAAAAGTATTACTTGTTTAAATAGAAAAGTAGTACTTGTTTAAATTGAAAGTATTATTTGTTTAAATGAAAAGTAGTACTTGTTTAAATATAAAGTATTACTTGTTAAAATAGAAAGTAGTACTTGTTTAAATAGAAAAGTAGTACTTGTTTAAATGAAAAGTATTACTTGTTAAATTAAAAGTATTACTTGTTTAAATAGAAAAGTAGTACTTGTTTAAATAGAAAAGTAGTACTTGTTTAAATGAAAAGTAGTACTTGTTTAATTAGAAAGTATCACTTGCTTAAATGAAAAGTTGTACTTGTTTAAATAGAAAAGTTGTACTTGTTTAAATGAAAATGTATTATTTATTTAAATGAAAGGCTTAAATGAAAATTACTTGTTTAAATGAAAAGTATTACTTGTTTAAATAGAAAAGTAGTAGTTGTTTAAATGAAAAGTAGTACCTGTTTAAATAGAAAAGTATTACTTGTTTAAATAGAAAAGTAGTACTTGTTTAAATAGAAAAATAGTATTTGGTTAAATAAAAAATATTATTTATTTAAATTAAAAGTATTACTTGTTTAAATAGAAATTATTGCTTGTTTAAATTAAAGTAGTACTTGTTTGAATAAAAAATATTACTTGTTTAAATAGAAAGTAGTATTTGCTTTAAAAAAATGAATTTGTAGGACATATACAATTTGAAAAGAATATAATCATTTATTTATAATTTATAAATTAAAAAATATATATAATTAGTATTTTAAAGATTATTAGATAGTTAAATTAAATAAATTAAATAATTTTTTTTTTAAAAAAGTGTAAAAAAACGAATTAAAAATAAATAAATAAATATAATTTTAATATAATACAATTTAATTTAAATTTATAAATAAATAAAAATTATAATTATTATATTAACAATGTGGTTAAATCATTAAATTAGATAATTGAAATAAATAATTTTAAAAAAAAATTGAAAAAAAAAACAATTTTTAGGAAATATAGAATTAATTTCATTAAGTAAACGCAAGAAAGCAAATATCCGAACGGTTTGATCCCCGCTCAGGCGGCCCATAGGTCCCGTGTTCAGTCCCCCTTGGGAGCGAAAATTTGCCTCATTTAATTGGGAGACTTGATGACTTATATATAATATGCTTGGTGGTTAGGTTCGGGTGGTTCGGTGCCCATCCGGGCGCCCCCTGGACTCGGGTTCGAACCACCGTGAGCCCTTTTTTTCGTAAATTCATGCTTTAGTGACGGATTTAGCGACGATTTAAGCGATGGATTTATTAAAAAAATTTAAATTAAAAAAAAATGTCGCTAATCCGTCGTTAATCAGCGACGATCACAAAAAACCGTCGCTACGGTTAGCGACCCTCGATTCAACGACGAATTTTTTTCCATGCTAATGTCGTTAGCGACAATTTTTTCCGTCGTTGAACCCCGTCTTTTTTGTAGTGTAATATGCATGGGAAAAAAAAATTCTTACTACATTGAAGAATATAAAAAATGCGATTCACATTCTTATATACCATGAAAAAAATATATACCAACAATGCGATTTTTTTTAAAAAAAAATAATAAAACATAAGTGTATAATTTGCAAGAAAAAGTATATCCACGCAAGTCCATATATTACAAGCACGTCCGTTGATATATTCAACACATGTATGCATAATATGTGCATGTATATATAATACTCCGTGTATATATATACACACTCATGTTAATTACTCTCTCTGTTCCGATATAAATTTCTAATTTCTTTTGAATATTTAAATTAAAGAATAATAATAAAATAATAAAAATGAAGAGTAGTTTATGATATTGTAAGAGTGAAAAAAGATCTGTGGAGTAGTGAATAATATTTTTTATAATGTTGTGTGAAAAGTAAGGATAAAAATTATGGATAGTGAAGTTACTTTTTCCATTTATAGAAAGAAAAAACTTATAGTGTGATGGATAGAAAAGAAAAATGAGAAACTTATAATGGGACGGAGACGGAGGGAGTATTAATTATATGCATGTTGATGTAAAATTTTGGGCTGCTAAGTTCTATGTTTGGGATACTTTCTCTACTCGCTTGTATTCCTTGTATTCTTTGGGTACTCTCTTACCCACTTAATAATAAAATTTCTTTATTGATAAAAAAAATCCAAGTAAAATTATTGGTATTCTTTTTTGTTTACAATTTTTTTTTCAATTGATTATTTTCTTAATTCATCATCTTATTGTTGATATAATATATTGTATTATTGTTATAAGTTTGAAATCACAAACACTAATAGTTATAAGGTTGGAAATGGAATTTCATTTGAAGTGGCCTTTTAGAAAGGAGGCATACTTGGCCATAGGTAGTACAAAAAACAATCTAACAATAAATTATGCGGATAGATGCACATTAATTTATAAATAAGACAAAAATTTATATGAGACGGTCTCATACATGATGAAGTGGAATAAATCAACTGATTAGAGCATCACTACTTATACCGTGAGGTTATGAGTTCGAGCCATTATTTGTTCGATCAAAAAAAAAAAAAAAACGATTTCATGCTTGAGAAACCTAGCACAAATTAAACACACCCCTCCCAAAATGTTAAAGCATCAATGTCCAAATTATGCCCCGTCTCATAATGACATATTGGCATTGGCTGCAACTCTCTCTTGTTTCCATCATCCCAACATGATTATTCAATAAAATATTTATTATTTCAACCTCCATTTCAGTACAATTCATGTAATATTGCATTCAGTGATATTCTTAATTCGCCAGCTTCATTTATTCGCCAAAGCTTCCTCTTAAAACTAAAAATACCAGTGCTTCATCTTTTCCATAAAGATAGTTCATATTTTCTTATTTCATTTATATATATCCCATATTATAGTAGTCTATTTTCTTACTATAAGTGTGGAATTCTTTTAAAAATACGCTTATTTAATAGTATATATTAGAATTAAACAATGTTATTTTAGTGTTTAATAAATTAAACAAAGGAATATTAAGAATTTTATAGGTAAGTTATATAATTGTCGATAATCTTACAATATTAGCAAATTCCCTCATTAAAAATGACGTGTATTATTGTACGCCATATGAGTGTTATCTTACATTATTACTACGTTACGCATTTATTTCGAATTCTGTAGAGAAACATGAACGTTGAATGCAGTTACGAGTGGTAGTATTATATAATATTCATGAAATAAATGAAACGTAACATCAATTCGAACTGCGGAATTAGCAATCACAAGTTGCTGTCCAAAAATAATACTTACAGGTGTCTTAACATCATGTCTTGTAATAGGATATATTTTTCTGAAGAAGAAAAATAATTTGATAGATTATTAGATGCAAGCAAATGGCCATGTTTTATATTTCTCAAGATAAGTTGGGGGCAAAAAGATTATGACGTTAATGGGGTTGATGTCTGATTTACTCTATTTTTCCAATTTCTGAAAATGTTGAATTTTTTAAAAGTTTTTTGAAAATAAAAAGTAAGAAAAGACTTATTTTAACTGTTGTGGGTAAATTTATTCTTAACATTTACTCCACAAATACGTAAACAATACATGTAAAGTAATTTTAAGAATTTTTTTAAAAATTGAACTTTGACATATCTAAGCTCACTAAAATAAATCTTGTACTAATTTTAACTCTAATTATGCGTCAATTTTTTTGTAAATTTTTCATTAGAGTCGATAGATTTTGGGAAGGCCCAGGTTATTTGCACCCAAAATTGGTAAAAAAACACACTCGCGGACAGCCCGACTACGAGGCCAGTAATTTGACGGCCCAGCCCAGACCCTTGCCAACTTTTTTGGGCCATTTGGGCGGGCCTTCCACTTGGGCTGGATAAAACTTTTTACGGTTCATTTCTTGTTTAAATGTAGTACTACAACTATAATTCACGCATCATATAAATTCTCACTTATTATTATTTAAAAAAAAAAAACTACGTCTTACATATAAATTCATCACTTATTATAAAAAAAACTACGTTTAACAACATCGACGTACAAGGGATGTCCTTTCCAAACTCGGAGTTTCATAGAATCGAGAAACATGACGAAACAGTTGAGATGCCTATTCTGAACATGTTAAAGATTGCACAATCTATGGCTTAATCGAAATGATTGATTGCTACTAAAGCTATAAATAGACCATATTACCCTTCCAATCCATAGGTCACCTGATTCTCTCTATCTTGTACATAATATACAGATGTTGTGAATTGATACTGGTGAACTAATGCTCATGCTTAACACGTGCTTTTAGTATGCCAGGAAGGGGAGGTGAGGTTGGGGGCCTACCTGAAATGTTCGAAGGATGAGGTGTATGGGGGTGGTATGTATTGCGCAAACTTGAGCTTTCACCTCCATCTGTTGCTATCCTCTGGATCGCACCATCAGCTCGTGTTTTTCTAGAGAGATTCATTGCCTTGAGAACGTAATTGTCATCGTGCAGCTCAAAGGGAGTGCTGTAATTTCATCAAGATTGAAAAACGACTCGTTAAAATGGCAAATATTTAGTTGAATGATTCTTTGAAATGTAAATAAAAGTACCATTTTGTTGGATATCAAACATTGATAACAGCACACACTGAATAATTTCATTACCTGTTGAGATCAAAATGAACGAGCTGCATATCTTCTGATATTTCCACCTCCACAGTTGCATGAGGCCGAGTCTAGGGATGAACATGCATCAATGAGAAGAACGAAATGATTTCCAGGAAAATACAGCTTAGTCAAGGCTCAAATCATATAATCTTTTCAGAAGAATTTGTTACAAAAGCTAGATATGATCCTACCATACAACAGTTGGGCATTGCATCTGTTCCAAAAAGTTATCACAATTACACTAGCAGTCGTAAAGGTGCAATATGGTCAGACGTAATCTCATAGCGCAATGTGTTCGTTACAAAATCAGCATCCTTAACAAAATATAAATTTCAGGAATTTCCTTTTTACTACACATTGTAGAAACTTGGGTGCAGCTTCATTCCATGCAACGAGAAAATTGATATCATCTCTTTATTCACTTTTCAGATCCAAAATATCCAATTGATCTTATTTTCCTAGTCCTCTCTCTTTTTCTCTCTCTCTCAAAAGAATTGTTGGGCTCAAAATTCGCATTATAATTCATATACTACTTTCCTCTGCCCATGTATAATGTAAAAACTCTATACGGTTGCAAGAAGAAAATGAGAGAACACAAACATTTATTCGAATATACCACAAGCACTATGGAAAACACAACTGACTGAATATGTATCAATTAACTGTACCTGCACCAATATAAAAGGCAATGCCACTCCACCACTTGGAGCATTTCCCGAGCCATATAGTTTCTCATTACGCTCCATTAGGTTTTGAAGACCAATGTACTGCAGAAAAAAACAGGGACGAGTGGTTAAAAACATTAGGCATGCCACTTTTGGTTGGCATCAAGATGTAATATACACATCAGGGACCAATTTCTTGCCAAGCTCTGAAACCATACAATATACTCTCAATATTTCATACTTGTTCCTCCATCTCTTCCAGATATGCTACTTTCTTTTCAATTCTGCTTCTAAGTCCAACGCGTTCAGTCTGTAATCAATTACATTTGGATTAGCTGATGCAATTGTTAATATTTAGTTAATTTTTTTAATGGAGGCAAGAGGATACTTGAAAACAAAATAGTAAGGCATAGCAAAAGGGAGGAACAGAACACTAACCTTCAATTCTTCTATGTCACTCAAGCTAGTTCGAGGTAGACCCTTCCACTGTATTTCCTTTTTATCTTTAGAAAGTATATCCATTGCCATAAGCACATTTAAAGCATCATATACCCTTCGACGTATATTTTTCTCATCATATTGTTGCTGGAATATAATTCACAATCAAAATTTAAGCTTGAATATTCAGCTTCAAAACTATAAGCAGAAGATATTAAAAGTGAATGCGTATTAACCTGGTCCGAAGATGAAACATTATTATTGGGATCTGCAAATTCAGCAACAAGTTCATCTGCCACCTGAATAGACCAAAACCTTGTCAAAATTAGATGGTAAGATAAGTAAATAGTTCAGCGGTTAAAACTTGTATCGAGTTGCAAACATAATACAATGTACCGATATTAAATAAATAGAAAAACAAAAGATAAAAAAGGAAATATAAAAAGCATCGCACGTGCACAAAAATATTACATAATCTAGTGTGTGTGTGTGTATATATATTGTGATTATGAAATAATGTTCAAGCCATATCTTGCCGGCTTTTGGGGGTTGCACCTTATGAAATTAAAAGTTGTGCTAAAAAAAAAAAAGAAAAATGAGAAGTAGAGAAATTAGCAATTGAACCTCATTATATGTAGTTCTCCCTTTGCTTTCCACTTTCTCGCACACTATCCACAAGAAGATCAAAAAGGTTAAACAGTCGCACTGCATTAGAAAGCTAAATTAACCTCGCCTGGACCAAGCCTACCGCTTAATAAGAAAATGCATGTTGGAACCATAGTGACGACAGTGTCATAATTTTTTAATTGAGGCATACTAGAAAACAGAGCTGTAATATTTTATCAATTCCCTTCTAAATTACACAGTTCTTATGACTAAGGTAGCAAAATGGGTTGGATAATTGATACCAAGTAAAACTAACAATATGTGGATTCACCAATCTAAGCATTAATGACATACCATACCAACTGTACTGTTGATTGTGACCCTTCTTATTAATAAAGTCAAAAGCGACAAATACAATTTAATGACCAACAAACAAAAGAAGCATTCCTTTTTTGCAAGTTTTTGATAGTTCAATAACACCAGCTATATCTTGGCATGACGACACGTGTGCCTCTTCGAAAAGTTTGCTTCAAAACAAGGAAGGTAAAATATAAAAGTCTAAAGTGATTTACTATGTACAGGCATCGGGCTACATCACATGGAACCTAGTTGGGGGAATGAAGAAAAAAAGATAATTTCTTAATCCCCTAAAGCACAAGATTGTTTTTCTTTAGAGAATGGATCATTTATTATTCTCCTCTTCGAAGCATTTTGCGTGTTTAAAAGAGTATTACCCATAATCTAGAAAACATTGTAAAATAATTAATCCTACTAGAATAGAATATATACCACTCAAAACCTTCAAACCAACCCACTGATAAAATCATGACGGCACATATTTATTGCTAGTGCATGATTATTCTGCCTAGCCCACAACAAACCTTCAGTAGCTAAAGTCGCAACAATTCCTAGTCATTCATCGCCTGGCTGTCAATGTAATAGACAGGAAGCGCCAGAGTTTTCACTAAGGTGTTTGCACAGTCATAATTTACGTGATGTTAACCGTGTTGGTGAATGCAATTACACTCATGAGCTCATTTGGGTGATAGCACATATCACAATTGATTTATCTATCTTTTGTAATAAAAATGGGGGAAGTAACTCAATGGTAAATAAACTAGTTATCTGCTGATCTAATACAGATATAAAGGCATCTCAAAGGGGATGCTTTTGCAATTTGGTCAAGCTTCACAGAATGTAAGTCGAAAGCACATCCTCAAACAATGTTTTCTAACACTGTCTAGGACTTCAAATATTACTTGGGTAACCAAACCAAGAATAAGATGAGAAAGAATCACAAACCTTTCATGCTAAATTGACGGAGCCCTCGACCACTCTTATCACCTCCTGTTGCACGTTGTGCTCTCTTCTTCTTCCTGTTGCAGTCAAGATGATTTTAAGAAGAAACAATTTTTGTCACAAAAAAAAAACACAGATGCATCCTCTGATCATGTTAATCTTTCCAGTCATTTTAAGACCTGATAAAAGAAAATTTCTTTTACCTTACCACTCTTACAAATCTTACTATCAAAACCCACCTTTTGCCACTATTTTCACCTGAATAATCAAATCCCATTTCACAAAACAAATCAACTTGGAAAAGTTTAGATCACATTGCATGTAATTCGCAACATAAAACATCAAGACTAACACAATTCAAGCAATTTCACAATCCATACCTCAAGCAAACTCAGAAATCAACAATTAGAGCAAATGCAAACACAATTCAGAACGGCAGAGGCTCACCCAGTAGGTCCCGGAGATCCAGCATCATCTCCTTGAATATCAAGATCGTTTAACCGAGCAACTGTGGTATCACCACTAGCTGGAGTAGCTATGGCGGCTTCACTCCGGCTAGAGGGCGAACCCACGCTACCGCTAGTCGACATAGATTGACCAGAAACGGTGGTTCCCCATGACCTGGTGGCTCCTCCCTCGCCGCCACCGCCGCCGCCGCCTTTAGGCGCGGCATAATGGTTCTTATCGTTGCTACGATTCACCATTTTAACACGAAAACATAAGGACTGATAGAAACCTAAATGGCGAATCACAGCTTTTCAGAATTGAAAAAAAAAACACTAATCTGGAGACCTAACGGGAGATGAGAATTGAGTAGAATAAACTGTGAATTAATTCTGGATTGTGCTGAAAAACCTTGGAATTTATGAGACAAAAGCAGTAGGAATTCGGCCGGGAGATACCAACGTTTTGCCGCATGAATTTGTGTAACACGAGAAATTGTATTCGTATCTACGAAAACCACATGAAAATGAAACTGAAGAAATTGAAGGTCAAAACTCGGGCAAAGTAAAATAATTTCAGAGAGAAATCACTATGATTTCCCGCGGTAAATACTAAAAAAGAAGGATTAACGCTAGAAATGGGACTTCACAATCAGAGTATGACAATTGTAAATTGTGACAAGCAAGAAAAAAGAAAAAAAAAGGGGTCGCGTTCACTAGTAAAAATTGTTTTTCCAAAGGCTTTTTTACTCAATTTGTTCGTATCACAAAAAATTATGTGAACTCGAGTTTACGATGAATTTTATTTTTTTAATATCATTGTATATATTATATATAAAAAATTACTACTATTTGAAAAATAAAACATTTTTTAAATTGTGATAGTTTTTATGCACAATCATAATAATTTTTGTACATAATAATAATAATAAAATTTATGTATAAAAATCTTATTCACAGGAGTGTTACCCTATTTATATTAGTATATACATATAAAAGATACTCATGTGTCTGAGATGGTGTTCCACTTAAGTATTGAATTCGTATACATATTTGTTGGATTGAAACTCCATAAATTTATGGGTCATGTGATGTATATATATATATGTATAAGACACACTTGCATGAGATCGTTTCACAGTGAGACGAAGTGTAATTTGAGCATTGATGTTTTAATACTTTGGAAGGGATGAATGTTGATTGTGCTAAGTTGTACTCCGTCTCATGCATGAGACCGTCTCATACGAGTTTTTGTTTATGTATATATAAAAAATATTCATTTCATACAAATTTTTATGTATATAATATTATATGTTTTAAAGTAACTATATATTATAATTTGGATCATTTAATTCTGTATATTTTTTTAGAGTGTCACTAAACACACCCTAAAATCCTCAAACACACCCCATTTGTTAGGCACACCCCAATAAAATTTAAAAATTAAATTGTATTACTAAACACACCCCATTTATTTCCTATTATATCACTTCTCTATCAAAATTGAAAAATAACACTTTCCTAACTTTCATTTTCTCATGAATATTTCTCCTAAAAAAAATCATTTGATTCTTTCATATTCATTAATTTTTTATAAAAAAATTCTTAGAATTTTATATAAATTCAGAAATATATTATAAAAAAATCAATTAATTTTTTTCAAACATAAAAAAATTTATAAAATTAATTAAAAAAACTCCAAAATCATAAAAAAGGCTAAATACAAAATAAAAATATTAAAAAAATCGACTAAATTTAAAAAAAAATTAAATTAAAAAAACTGAAAAAATTAAATAAAATCTGTAAAATATTTAAAAAAAACATCTATATCTAAAAAATATTTAAATTAAAAATATCAGTAAACCTAAATAAAATCTGAATTTTTTTAATTAAATTAAGTTTGGAGATTTATTTTATTTTTAATATTTTATTTAGTTTTAATTATTTTTCAAATTTTCTTAACTTACTTATTTTCTAAGATTTCGTTGATTTTTATAATATTTTTAAATTTTTATTTAAATTTTTTCAGATTTTTTCAGATTTTTTTTCGATTTTTGCTTATTTTCTTATTTTAATTTTATTAATTTTATATTTTAATTTAATTTTTTCAAAAATTTCAATTAATTTTTTCATGTATAAAATTTAAAAAATTTGATGGATAAAAAATAAAGGACCAATCAAAGTGACAAAAAATTTAGAGGACTAAAATTAAAATAAATAAAACTTAAAAGACAAATAATATCCAATATTTATATAGGGTAACTTAGTCATTCTATATATGTCTATTTTTGTCTTAACAATTATAGGATGTGTTTAGAGGATTTTGGGGTGTGTTTAGTGACACTCATTTTTTTATTTTAGAATCATTTGGAAAATTATATATAAAAACTTATAAATAATATTGGTGCATTCTTTTCCTAACTTGTAAGGTAGGTCAAACTCGTCTCATGCCCATTCATTTTGGTTGGAAAAATTTGGGAGGGAGGGAGGTATGAAAATTAAAATCATAGTACGTATTTAAAATTATATTATTATAACTTTAATTATTATTCCAAAGTAAAAAAAAAAAAATTCATAAATTGCCCATTTGAAAGGTGTAATTATCATTTATTTCCGTTCCCTTTTTTTTCCCTTCTTTCCAATTTTACCAAATACTTAAATTCAGTTTGATTTTGCATTTAAGTGGAATATTTAGGGCATTTTTTAATTATATATGAACTTTATCATTACCATGCATAAAAATTATTATTATCTTAAAAATAAAAATATTTTTAAATAATAGTAATTTTTGTGAACAACAATATCAATTTTTATGCGTAACAATGAAAATAAGAAATTAAAGTTCACCATAAACTCGAATTCATCCAGGTTTTTGTCAAACAAAATAATTGTGATTAAACAAATTATTGCTATCATATTATGTCTTCTTTTTTTTTTTTTCAAACACATTTCAATACCTAAACTTTTTCTAGTTGTATTTTGGATCTTAAATTACAGCTTATCTACTTTTTTTTTTGTCAGATAAAATTGAGTTTTCTGAAAATCATCTACTTAGGGTTAGGGGGCGTTTTCAACTTTTAATAAATAATGTATAATTTTTTTTTAAAGTTATTGTGACCCAACTTATTTTAAAAATAAGTGTTTTTTTGGGCTTGAATATTGGTTCAAAAACATGCACTTAGATTCCATGGATTAGAAAACAAATATCCCGTTAATGTAGCCCAACCTATATGTAGAATAGTAGAAACAATGTTGATCTCTTTCAAGATCTGCCTTATCACTCTAACAAATCTTACTATTTTTACATCAAAGATCTAGTGCACAGGCAGATCCCAATCACAAAACAAAACAACTTGAAAAAAGTTCAGATCATATTACATGGTATTCACACAACTAATCTATCATAATATTTTTCTTAGCACAACTAAATAATTATTTCTTTAACAATTGCTGTCATATTCACTCAGTTACATATATGAAACTTCCATGATAAAACATAACCACTTACACAATTCAAGCAATTTGACAATCCAATACCATATTAACATCATAATAGTAAACTCAGAAACCAATAGTTACAGCAAATGCAAACACAAGGTGAAGGAAAAGAATTCCAAAACAGAGCAAACTCAAGAGAACATCTCCAATTTACTCTCACCATCTTACCACGACTTTCAAGATTTCTGGCAATTGAAAGTGAACTCAATGCTGTCAACTCCTTTGTATAAAGACATGAACCTTGGAAGATCATACAGGTCCAAGAATTGCAATTTTCCCATTTGACGATGACTACTTTGTCCATTTTCTTCTTGTTCCATCATCGAGCCAGACCGGATTATAATCCTTTCGAGCCGTGAAAGAAAAATTCCCGCCATTGCCAACGGAAACAGACTGCGTAAGCTATGACACTTCACAACATGCACTGAGATTGCGAAAAAGTGGAAAAAGCTGGAGTTTTGGCAAACTCACAAGTAGTATTTCTTGGAGATTGTTGAAAGAATGTGAAGAAATCGGATTGTGTATCTCTTCTAAGTCATCAATGTCTTTGAGGCAAAGAGACTCCAGGGCTGGAAAAACACAAGTAGTCCCGTCGCTTAATCTTGTCATTTTTGCATTCTGAATGATCAACCGCTTCAAACTGTGAAATTCTGGTACAAGTAGAGAGATTTTTTTTTGCTCGAATCTTGTCCTTGTAGAACTAAACTTTCAGTGCTCTTTAGAAGTCCGTGAATCCAATCTTGTATAATAACATCTCTTTTCACCGGCCACCAGCTGCATGTCTCTTCCATGTCTTGTTGATGTGTGAAACGACGTAGTCGGGTTCCCAATTCTTACGGGTCGAATTCTACTAAATTTGACGAGAGATGGACATGTTCTGCAACCAAAGAATATATATATATACATCGTTCCTCTCTTCCGCCTCTACTTTCATCTGAAGCTCAACCTTAGCATCATTCAATCTTTTAGCTTCATTCCTTAGATTCTGAATGTTACTATTAATATTGAAGCAACAAAGATAGTTGAACTGACGCTTAATTGATCGCCTCAACGATGCATTTTCCGACTTCCATTGCTACTCCAACAAATTCTGCTATTTTCTCTTCTTTTCTTAATTTTATTTCAGACAAAAGTAAATTAGGGAAAGAAAAAAAACCTCAGTAATCAAAAAATATTCATGCTACATATCAGCGAATGGACATATTGTGACGATTGTGAATGTTTCTAACTGGAAAGTAACAAGATTTCTCTTGTGAAAATTGTAAATCATTGGTAATGCATGGATATATATCACTACCTCCGTCCTAACTCTTTGCTCATAGTTACTGTTATTTTATAGTATTTTAGTGAACAAGCTTTTTATCAGTATTTAAAATGATAAAATAATTTTAAAGGAAAGACATATAATAGAGGAGATATAAATCTATCATACCTCTTTTTAAAAATCGATTTTATCATTTTAAATACGGAGTAATAATTTTCGAGAACATTACCCCAAATTCAAGAAAAGTGATCGAAGAAATCAAAGCAAGGACGTTGGGTCACGGGTGACGATGAAGAACACTAAGGCAAATCATATTCCGTTTGGGTATTGGTGATTTAATCCTAGAATTGAGTAAAAACTGTTGTGGTTTCTGTCATCTCTTTGTTCACATGTAAGGATTTGGAAATCTTTCGTTGCAAGGGTAGGAGTACTACCCCTTGTACTTCTTATTCGATTTTAATATATTATCCTTTGTTGGGTGCTAAAAAAAAACTCATTCGCTAAAATAAGAAAAAAAAGTGGTGTGAAGAAAGTGTTAGGACGAAGGGAGTAAATAATATACATGGACTTTTAATAAAAATAGTTATTTTATATTTTGCGACGCTGCATAATACATGTTGAATAATTAGAAACAGGTTGCCCCATTAGTTTTTAGTTTGTCCATTTTAGAGTGGATCTCATTTACATTCAGGTGTATCGTGCATTCATAGTGCATTTTAGAATTATACGATTTGTTATACTGAAAAATGCAATTCATTTACACTGAACCGTGTAACTATTTTTTCATATTAATAGTTGCATGATTCAGTGTAAATAAATTACACTTTTTAATATAACAAATCGCAGTATACTAAAATTCAATATGAGTGCATAGTGTACCTTGATGCGTACAACCCCATTTTAAAATGATTTGAACACTGCAAAATTCATTTGCATATATAAATAAGACATTCGTAATAATAATATTGATAAATACTAAATATTTACAAAACCACTTAATCATAAAATGGAAGAAATAAGTAAACATTATTTATTATTTTACAAAAGCAATTATATATGATTTTCTTCGGTAAATATAATTTACTAGGTTATAATCCCACGAATTACCCGAGTTGAAAATAAAATTATATTATAAAATAATATTAGATTTCTTAATAATCAACATGCTACACAATTAAAAATATATTACATTTAATAATACATATTTTCTCTAATTTTTAGAAAATGTCTTTTAATTTAACCTACTGGATTATTTATATAATAATGTCATTTTGTCATTTTATTCCTCATTATCTCATATATACCCCTAACATAATTTTTTAAAATTTTAAATTTCTTAAAAATGTGTTACTTAAATAATTTTCCAGTCAATAATAATTATTATTAAGAATTATTTAATTATTATCAACTAAAATTAATTTTGACATAAAAAATATCTTTAGTTTGTCTGAAAAAAAAAATTAAGAATGACATTTAAAAAAAATTGGAGGGAATATTATTTATAATTTAATAATAAAAATATAATTATATATAAATTGAATAATTAAGATTTAAACATTAAAATATTATAAATAACTTTTTATAGAATTCTAAAATTTGAAATAGAGGCTTTATAGAAATAGAAGATAATTCACCTATCGTAGATAAGGGATAAGTAATTCAATAAATAAGAAGAGAGGCATATAAATCAGCACTTGCGCCTTTTTATATTTAGCTAGTATACATAACTAAAAGCATAAATTGTATTTTAGAAAGAAAAAAAAAAAAAATTTTTGGCAAATTTTTGTGTGCACCATTTGCACCAATTTAGAATTGGTGCAAATTTCAATTCAGTATTTTTTTACCGGGCCCGAATGGTTCACAGTTCACCCGGCTCGAATGGATCATGATTTAGTGTTTATGGTGTAGGGTTTAGGGTTAATGATTCATTCAAATTAAAATTGAATCCAATTGCACCAATTGCAATTGGTGGACACAAGTATCACTCGATTCATTCATCGGAGGGAAGAGTATAATAATTATAAATACCTTAATTAATTAATTAAGCAGGTTGATGTAAATTACCACTAAAATATACTGAAACATACAAATATTTTAAAACACACAAACAAGAAGCTAGAATGATAGAAATAATCGGTGAATTTAATTTCATGTATAATAATGGATACAGCCTATATTATATATTTGTTAATATGTATACGTACCAATCGATATATATTCAAATACTTGGTTTGAACAAATGATGTAATTCCAATTTCCACAAATTATTTTCTAAATGAAAAAGTTGGATGTAGAATAAAATTATATAAAGATGTTGATTCCAATATTCATGCATGTACGTATTCTTTTTCCACTTTACTACTTTGAAGTTTGAAGGAACGGATGATAACATGCAAAGATAAGGAGAGAGGTAAAAAAATAATTGAATCAGAAAATGATCGAGTAACCAATGTATTTCGTTATATATGGGTGTGGTTACTTAAAATGTGCTACTACTATATTACAAATTTAAGTTTTATTATTTCTATTTTACTTAATTCAATTTTTATTGGAATTAATTCTTATTATTATATTGTAATCACATTTATATTTATATATTATTTTATATGTGTTTTTTATTACACTAAACTATCCAAGCTTTGTATTATAGCATTAATAAAGAGCATGGCTAATGAACCCATTTATTAACGGATTGAGATTTTAATAAATGGGTCGGATATCTTGTGAACACAAACCCAAATTGCTTAACCCATAGTAATATTTTTCTTTTGAACACTGCTATCTCATATAATTAGGCATATCATTATTATCATTTTTTACTAGCATCAATGTCGTTTATAATTCTTCACTAATATAGTGTATAAACTACTATATCACTCCTTTAGTACCGTAATTAATTAATTATAATATCCCTAACTTAAAATGATTAAATAATAAATATTTAATTTGTGTGATAGTAGAACTTGGGTTATAAGAATTGTTTGGGCCTTCTGTCAGCTAATTTGGGCCTAGAAGTGAGCTAGCTCCCTTCTCGAATTTTATATAGTCCATTAGTGGAATTACTTCTCGATATATTATTTTATTTATTTGTATATATTTCTTGTAATTTGCATTTCTGGCGCAAGAGTTGGAACTCAAACTCAGAGACAGAAAATGCGAGCAATCACGAACCCTTCCTTTCTTATCCTCCACCACCGTCCCTCCGCCGCATCCGCGGTGTTCCGATCCATCCGCCACCGTATCCCATTCTTCACTCCGTCATTTGTTAAAGTCAAAGCTCAGTCCACTTCTGCCTCCTATGCCGAACTTGATAATGCTCGTGCCGGTCGATCCGGTTCGCTTGCTTCCCCTCCGTCCAATTCAGATGTTCAACAGAAAATCGATGTTAATCCGCCCAAGGGAACTCGAGATTTTCCCCCTGAAGAAATGCGGCTTCGCAATTGGCTGTTTCAGAATTTCAGGGAGGTAAAATTTTGAGACTGTTTGGTTATCGACACCGGGTTATCTGATGAGTAGTAGGCTTTGATCTTAATTTTATTGGAATTGTACCTTTGATGCTTTTTTACGATTGTGCTGGGAAAGGTGCAACTGTCACTTTTATAGCGTTTGGATTCTGGTTTTTGTGCTTTAGGGCTTGCACCTTGTTGTGTAGGTGACCGTCGCGTAGGCATGTTTGAGGTATTTCTATGTCCATGCTGACAAGGTTACTTGGAAATGCCTTTTAGTCCATTGCCTTTTTCTTTTTTTTGAGCTCCAGTCCATTGCCTTTCTAAGCTATGCTTCCTTAGTCTTAGTGGATCCCCTGTTAGTAAATTTCGTGCAGTGATGACTGTTAAGGAAAGGTGCAATTACTGATGCTGTGGTACAATGTGTTTGGTGTCGGTACAGTGCTATGTTGTGCCTTATATTGCAGGTTTGCTAAACAAGGAAATATGAAGTCTAGTTTGAAGCATATTGCATATATTGATTCGAGAAGTCACCTTGATTATGCTTGTTTTATGAGGTGACAGATTATTTATCCCATGTATTAGCTTTTGTTCATATATAGGAAGAAAGATGTTGATTGTCATTGTTGGTGCATTATAGAAAATTTGGCGTGCATGAAAATAAATACTTAATTAGTTCAGTTGTTGCAAGTCAGTCAACAACAAATTCTGGAGGCACAAAATTGGGTTCCCAAAATTAGAGATGAAAATTTTGGCTACATTATAGCCATAAGTGAATAGTTTGTAGATCAGACATAGAAACTAACAAAGCTGGTTACCCATGTCTTTGTGCATAGTTGTTATTCCAGTTCTTTAGGTTTGATTGATCTGGCAGGTTAATAAGCTCATTAGTGTTAAAAGATGCTAGCAGCCTAGCTTCCAATTAAATTAATCCAACATTTGAGGTGGTTGAGGTATGCACTGCCAAGAAGTAGAAGTGTAGTTTGTGTTTAGTTATGTTGTGAATTCTTTTATTCCTTGATCTTCGCTCTTGTAACCTATACAATATATAATTTTGTGAAGGAACAATTATTTCCCTTTATTGCTGTCTTATTCACCTTTTAATAGTTAATTTTTCAAAAAAAATAAGCATGAAGGTATTGATAATATGATTTCTCAAGGTTTTTAGTCATACTACCAAAGCATAGTCTCAATCTATACACATATTGTTGGTTGTTTCAGGTTTCTCAATTATTTGGCTTTGAAGAGGTTGATTTCCCGGTACTAGAATCAGAGGCTCTATTTATTAGGAAAGCTGGGGAGGAGATCAGGGACCAGGTTAGTCTTGGACATGATTATCTTGTTGATATATGTTTTTTTTTTCTCCAATGGATGCTATTAAAATGTCATTTGAAAGAGGATTTAATGGGCAGTTAGATGGCATGCACTTGACAAAATTTTCCTGATGAATTTGATACTGAAAAATCTAAAAAAAAAAAAGTAAAAAAAGGTATGTGCTGATTAACCTTACCTTTATTGCATGTTTAGAAGCTCTTTTGAGATTGTAATGTGTTGAGTACCCTCCTGAATTCTGCATTTAAGTAGCACCCACAACCCATTTTGAATCATAATAGGCATACTGCGGGAACCTTTGAATGTAAGATATATGTTATCTCCTATTACCAATTGTTGTTTTTTTTCAGGCTACTTACAATGATTTTTTTTCTTAATTAATGAAGCTTTACTGCTTTGAGGATCGGGGAAACCGTAGAGTTGCATTAAGGCCAGAACTCACTCCTTCTCTAGCAAGGCTAGTGATACAGAAAGGGTAATTTGTTGACATCTATCTCTCTTTGTTTCTCTATAGTCTGCATGAAGTGATTTGCGGATCTTTAGCAATTTCAAACTTTTCTTCTTGCAAATACTGTCTGCAAAATATTCATTTGTTACCCATGATTCTTGTATCCAGGTACGGTGCCAGATTTTGATCTCGATGTTTTTTTCTGTCCAGAAAATCTGTATCACTTCCACTGAAATGGTTTGCCATTGGACAGTGCTGGCGATACGAGAGAATGACCAGGGGACGCCGTCGAGAGCATTACCAATGGAATATGGATATTTTTGGTGTACCTAATGTTACAGTAAGTCTACTGCATTTGTGTTCTTATTACATTTTATGCCTTGACCAGCGCATGTCAAAAAAAATTATTATACCGGTAGAACTAGTACCTTATGTTCAGGTTAATGATTAAGAATCTCTTTTTGCTTAAAATACAAAAGTAAGTATTCTTTTATGTTTAAGATGGAAGGAGTTTTCCTCATTTTCCATTCCTTTCAGGCTGAGGCAGAGCTGATTTCCTCCATTATCACCTTTTTCAAGCGCATTGGAATTACAGCATCAGATGTTGGGTTTAAAGTTTCCAGTAGAAAGGTATGATACTAGTGTTTTTTTCTTCCCCTTCTAAATATGTACTTCAAATCACTGAATTCAATATTATTCTAATTAAAAAAAAAAAAAAAAAACTGTCCTGCTTGTGTTTTAATTTTCTACATGGCAAAATATTAATTTGAGGATTAAATTTAGGATATTGACAGTTACCATTTCCAACAAATTAACTAGTTTTTGCTTGAGCTACTACAGTAAAATTGCTCCATGCAAGACTTTTAGGACTTACAACAATGAACATTAATACATTTTAATATGCTCATCCTCTGGTTTTAGGTTTCTGGTAATAATGTTTATGGTTAGAGCTATTAGGCTGCCATAAGAACCCCAATTTTTTGAAGAGAAGTCATGGAAGAAATAGGAATAGAACTGAAGCATATGATTTTTTTAGTAATTAGGGCCTTTGCGTAGAAAAGCTTGTGGAACTACTTCAGGATTCTCTCTTTCTCTCTCTCATGTATTAGAAGTTGGGACTATCTTTAATGGAAATCAGAAACATGCTTTCTATTTTGACTTGAGAATTCTTCTGGGGACCAAAACATGAGATGTTTATTGCACTAAACACAAGCAAGAAAGGCACCATTTATCGACTATAAAGGAAACCAAGGCATTTACCTTTGAATTTTAAATGAGGTGTAAAAACTGTTTATCAACCCATCGTTCAGAATTAGTTATAATTGTTTCTTCCCATCCTGTGTGTTGCATATACTAATAGATGTATAATGCAATAAATTTTACTTGAGGATAAACAATTGTTCAAATGTTGCCCTTAGTTACTATTGTTCTGGTACATTGCAGGTTTTGCAAGAAGTGCTGAGACGCTATTCCATACCAGAGAATCAATTCAGCAGGGTTTGTGTAACAATAGACAAGGTTAGTTGGACAATGAGGTATCCACCATATGGACCAGCTTGATGTCATTGTTTTATGCTACATTTGTGCATCTTATATATGCCCTTCTCTAAACTTTTGTTATGTTCTCTACTCTGGCCTTTTTCTGTGGCCTTTGTTAACTTTTCTTTTCAAACAGTTGGATAAGATTCCCATTGATGATATCAAGACGGAGTTGAGGTCTGCAGAATTATCAGAGCAGGCAGTTGAAGAACTGCTGCAAATCCTTGCAGTGAAATCTTTGACAGAGTTGGAAGGTCAGTCATTATGTACTGATACCGAATTTTACTAGTTCTGTTGCATCTATAACCTAAGAAAAAAAAATCACTTTCAAGCAGCCAGATATAACGAGTGATTGGGTGACATAGGAACTTATATTTCGTTATAAGTTCACTGTCTTAAAAAAGAATTCCGAACTTGAACTCTTTGTTTTCTTATAAACCATTACAGAGAAATTTGGTGCTTCAATTGAGGCCCTTTCTGACTTAAAAGAACTATTCACACTTGCTGAGAAGTATGGTTATTCTGAGTGGATCCAGTTTGATGCATCCGTTGTACGTGGCTTAGCCTACTATACAGGGATCGTTTTTGAGGTATATTATATATCCAGGACATGCATATTTTGCATGTTATTAGTGGGACTAATTTTAACTGATATTCATGGAAATGCTTCTTCAGGGATTTGACAGAGAACGAAAACTGAGAGCTATTTGTGGTGGTGGACGATATGACAGGCTACTGTCCACTTTTGGAGGTGATGACATCCCAGCTTGTGGCTTTGGCTTCGGTGATGCAGTCATTATAGAAGTGAGTACAATTTATCACCTCATTTCTTCTATAACTACCTGAATTATGCTTTTTTAGTTCCTCATTTCCACCTAATCTACCCCCGCACGGGGTTATACAGTTGCTGAAGGAGAGAGGACTTCTCCCAGAACTTAGCCCCCAGGTCGAAAACATCGTCTGCTCGTTGGATCCGAATCTTCAGGGTGCAGCATCTTTGGTTGCTGCTAAACTCAGGGAGAAGGGCCAAAATGTTGACTTGGTTTTGGAAAATAAACCACTTAAATGGTAAGTAATTTCTTGATACATATCTCTGATTTATCACTCTTTGTGTCCAAACGTCATACTTCTTCAGTACCTATATGTATTGTTGCCTTGAATTTTGCAGGGTATTTAAAAGAGCATCAAGAATAAATGCCCAAAGATTAATAATAGTTGGGAGTTCAGAGTGGGAAAAAGGTATGGTTGGTGTTAAAATTCTTTCATCAGGGGAACAGTACGAGGTTAAAGTTGATGAACTTGAATGAATCTTTTTTTAAATAGGCAATAACTTTTATATTACTTTAAAAAGAAAAAAAAAGCAAATAAATTCTTGTGGCCTTCATGTATGAGTATTATTATATCTATACTTTTAGCTGTTATGTAGTTCACTAGAAAGTATATATTTTGTTTTGGCCTACTCTCTTCTCTTTATCAAAATTCTGTGTCATAATTAAGAAAACAATTAGATTGTCTTTGAATTAAAGGTTTGCAAGCAAGTATTTTGAGATGAAAGAATTTTAAATTCATCCATGTTGGAGTTATATTCAAATTTACCCATCATGTTAAATCAAATTACCCTTGGTGAGTTTATCACTATAGATTTTTTTATTTTTTTTTTCGATCTGCAACCCTTTAAAAACATCAATGGAATGTACTTTTGAAGTCATGTAGTGGAATAATTATTAATCATTTTATGTCTCTTTATAGTAGTGGAAAATAAGTTGTGGAATCATTTGAGTTTTTTCCATAAAGACAAGAAAAAGGTAACAAAAGTATCAAAGAAGTGCTTCTTGATATGTCAGTGCATCATCTCAAATTACTGTTCTACCCCTTGCCAGCTCCTAAACTTCATTTGTACACCAGGGATATCTCGAGAATCTGTAAAACAAAACCTAATTTTCCCAAAAATTATATTCCCACCTCTTTGCATTTTATTTGGTAACATATTGTATGATAAATAAATAAATATATTAATATGTACATTGCTTTTAACTTTCCGAAACATAACAGTGTTAATTAATTAAGAAAGATTAAAATTTTATAATGGTTGACTCTCCCTTGCAACCTCATTCATATATCTGCTCTCAACCACTACAAATCATTTATTTCTCTTTCATAAATGCAGGTTCTACTATATTTTTATTACTTATTGCATTTAATTTAACAATTGTTAGGGGACAACAATCTCCACATTTATTGATGAGTCACACTCCTGTGCATCCCATGCACCAATTCAAATTGATATAATTGAATTTGGATGAATTATGCATTCTAAACTCTAACCCTTAACCAATGAACCCTAAATCATATATGAACCATTCGAGCCGGATTTGGATTCGGGCCGAAAAAAAAAATTGAAATTGAAAAAAAAAAATTAAAACTGAAAAAGTTTAGAAAAAGAACTTCTAAAATTAAATTATTTGGTGTAAATGATGCATAGGAGAGTAGAAAGGACATCTTGTTTTATGCTCATAATTACCCAATTATGTATTGATGTATAAACTTATTGGTAAACATCTTACATAAATATGTTAATTTAAATAATAAAAATAGAACATGACTGAGATTCATGGTTCAACTAGTCACCTTCTCGATTCTTTTAATTAGTCAAATATACAAATTCAAACTTTGTTAAATTAAAATCTCAATCATATACACATATGCTTGCACGAAGTAGCAGTCCAGTTGTATAGCCCATTATATAAATATGGAGTATCAATTATCAACACTTCTTTGATGAAAAATAAAATAGGGGTTATGCAATTCAATATTATGGCATCTGAGTTATTTTTATGGAAATCTTGGGGAAATGCCATCTTTTTATACATACTTTAAATCATGCCATTCTGTTTTTATTATATATATATATAATTTTTTTTATTAGGCAAAAATAATTATATATATAAGGGGTATAAGAAGTACCCGAAAATACACAGTTATTTACAAAGTACTCTCAATGACCATTCTAAGATTTGAGGTGCAATTGCTAAAATAAAATTAGTAATCGCTTTATCTTTAACAATTAGCAACTTCAAATCTTCGCCTTAAGCTATTCGATGAACTTGAAGTTAGAGAAATCATGATTTCTAAAAATGGCATCGTTTCTTAATTTCCAATAATATTTTTAAAAAATATAACTTAAAACATTTAATGAAGCACCATCAGATTTAATTCATTAAAAATGTGAACAATCCATAAAAATGTGAAAAATCCATTTGCATGTCAATGTTGTTCCCCCGTATACAACCTCCTCCTAATTCAAGATATATATGGTCAAATCTATATTTTGGGTATACGTCAAATTTATTATAGAAATTGAAGACTTCAAGTTATACACAAAATTCTCACTCTCTCTCCCCAAATTATTATTTTGAAATAATGTAAATAATTGAGCTATATTTCAACAAAGGGGTCAAGATGGTCATTTACATAGAAGAACCTTTATGTGTCGACGTTCCAAATAGACGGCGGAGGAAAAGGAAAGTCAGTCTTAATTATTGTGTTCATTCCAACGCAAATCTCTTAAATTATCATCAAGCCCCTAAACAAGTGTGAAATTCCATGAGGACCCACAGACTCATTGCCATTGTTTAAGAAAAAAATATGAAAGATGTTTTATAAAAACAGGGCATGACTATTAATACATAAAATTTTGTTCATTGCATATATATACACAATATATTTTAGCATATTACCATTAAACTCGGTCATAATTTGAATATTTGGATTAAAACTCGAGTGTTGATAGTTGCGTGCCAAAAACACGTATTTTGACCATAAAATAAAATTAATGAAAATATTTTATAAAAATTTAGATATATAATCTTCATCTAACGAACTAAAATAGGAGTACAAAATTGAAAAGAATAGAGAACTCTATGTGCCTTCCCCTAATAGGAAATTTCTTTTCCAAGAAAAAATGACTCTCAAGTCTCAAGGCTTAATTAATAAAACTTTAAATTAAAAAAGTAAGTGGAAAATATGTTTGTACTCGAGTGCAATTACAAATAACTAGAGGGGGTTGTTGCACCCCCAAATAAGTACTAATATATAAAAATAATCAAGAAAAGCATAAAAAAATGGGTGAGGCTTTGAAAATGGGAAATGCTTACAATGAAAATGACGCAAAGCTTGGAATGGTCTGAACGTCACGTCTCTCAATCGCCATAAACAAATCCCAAAATCATTAAAAAAGAAGCTGAAAACAATTACTTGAACCTGGAAATTTGTGCTTAAACAGAGCCTCTTTTCAAAGGGGAGAGATTTCGTCTCGAAATCAAATAATACTACTTCATTTATTAACCTTTTGAAAGTCAAAAAATTCCAATCTTTATCCCTTGTAGCTTCAAAAATCAGCTTTTCTTTCGCTTTGACTAGATATTATCATCTGGGGTTTGCTCTGTTTTTCAAAATTCAGCGATTTTAAGCGTTTTTAAGGGTTTATGGGGTTTTTTGGTTTGTGGTAATTTTGTTTATTCAAAAGGGTCGGCTTTGCGCGTTTGATTTGTGTTTTGAGTTGAGGTTGAAGTTTTTTCCTTTGTATTTTTTCAATTTTCTTTTTTGAGTTAATCTGTGGGCCAAAACTAGATTTCAGGTACTTTTTTCCATTCTTTTAAAGGAGTTTAGTGGTTTATTTATAAACTTATGGGACTATTGAAATGGTGATGGTGATTTATGGGTAGCACGACGATCAATTTTGGTACAGAAGATAACAGAAGTGTCACTACTGGGATGCCAAGCTTCATTCCTCAGTCATCTGTTTCCAATCCCATGTAATTTTCTTCATCAATTATTTAGTCTTTTTAAGTGTGTGGATTAACTTTTTTTCATTGAATATTATGGTTGAAACAGTTCATTTTGTATCCCTTTCTTGTTAGGATGATTTATGATTATTTAGTGGTTATAGTTGTTTGTTTGACTTTTATATGTTTTGGAGGTGAACTGTTATATTTTAAAGATTTCATGTAAACTTCATGGATAGAGAGTAATAAAGGATTAAATGAATGAATTTAAAGTGGTTTGTAGTTTGAAAAAAAATAAAATTGGTTTGTAGGAAAGGACAAGGATTAATGAAGTTATTAGGTTTGTACTTGCAGCACTTATTTGCCTACTATTATTAACCTGGTTTAATGCTATTTCATTGTGTTGGTATTGAAGTTCATATTGGCCACAGCCGTTTCATTGAACTGTTTGTAGACTTGTGGTTGTATTGGTGTAGTCATTATTGGAGTTGGTTCAATCAAATTTCTTTCACTTCAAGTGATTTTGTTCTGCATTTCTGTTTGTGCCTTGTCCTTGAGTTAGGAATAAAGGTTTGTTTTGCGAGATTTATCCCAAGAGGTGAACTTCATATGATTGTAGAGTCAAATGGTGATAAAGACTAAGTTTAAATAGTGCAACAAGATAATATACGGGGCCACCCTTCTTCTGCTTTAAGTCCCCAGCAGAGCAGATCTAACACAACTAAGGACTCCGAAAAATCATAGAAGGATGAGTTTTTGACATATTAATAGCAGCACAATGGCTGGCGAACTACAATGGACTTCCTCTTTTACCATTCTTTTTCTATTTGTGTATTTTGTGAGATATAAAGAAAATGTGACCTCGAAGAGACATTATTTAATGCTAATATAAGAAGCGACATTCACATATTAAGAAGCTAACTTCGATCTCCTGCCGTTCAGCGTGGTCACTTAGTTGATGATGGTATACAAACAATCAATAAACTCGAATAAATTTGGATTATGTGGCCGATTGTTGTTTCAATTACGATTCATATATTTTCACATGAAAAACTTTATTCATAATTTGATGATATACTTTGGAGATTAGAAGAATGAATATAAACCTCATGTTTCAATCTTTTTAGGTTGAGTGTTTGTATTTTTGCTAACTGACTGTATCGCTGCTGTCAAATTTACTTGAAAACCAAGTGGATTTAGTGTTCTAAACCAACTGGACAGAAATAAATTTTGTATATTTGTTAAAATTGTCTAGTTCTTTGGGAAAATTTAGCAATGCTGGCTGGCATCTTGTTTGCAACAATGCATTCTTATTTCTACTATTCTTGTTTGATAGCTTATGGGAAGTTAAACTTTTGGACTGCAGGGGTACAGAAGCAAATGCAACGCAATCTTCCCAAGTTTCTAATTATGGGGTCCTTGAGCAATATCTAGGATTCCGAATTGGAGAACCTGCTAATATCAGCCGAAGTAAGTTCCCTAACTTCTTTTTTGGGGCTTATTTTTCCTGTTCTTTTTCGTTATTGTTAAGACTTGCATTTAAAGTGATGTTCAATAATACTTTATCGCTCGTCTTTCTCTAGTGTAGATTTTCATATGTCATCTAAACATGTTTGTGTAATTCAGGTCCTGCATTTAATTCGAATATGAATACCCAAACAGTGGGCCCTGATCAACAATCTGCCATATTTAATAAGGTAATCATCACTTCTTTTATCCATTTGTATCTTTTTTTCAATATATCATTTTGAACTTTTGTCAGTTTCTACATCATCTGATCCGTTTATCATGCAGAATTTTGCTACAACCAACCCAAATTTTTCAGCAGCTCTTCTGGGCTCTCAAGCAATGCAATTGCACAAGGGACCACAAGCAAATCTCGTTTCTACATCTGGGGCCCAACATGAGAACTGGGGAGAATCCAACATGGCAGAATCCAGTTCCCGCACTGATACTTCGACTGATGGGGATCCAGATGACAAACACCAAAAGGTAATTGGTCTCAATCAAACAGAGTAATTGAAGTTAAGCTAAAAGTTCCATCTTTAAGACCCTGATAATCATCTTTATGACTATAGACAAAGTCTGCTTTTTTTGTCGAATTTTGTTCCTGATGTTTTGTCCTCCCTCTGCAGTATAATATGGGTCAATCAGGTGTTGCAGTTTCAGATTCCAGTGATAAATCAAAAGAAAAAACATCAGATCAGAAGGTTACACCTTTATACTTGCTGTCAGTTCATCATGTTCATAAATTGCTCTTTGATTCATTCTCATACTCTAATGATATGATATTCAGACCCTGCGAAGGCTTGCCCAAAACCGTGAAGCTGCTAGGAAGAGCAGACTGAGAAAGAAAGTAGGTTTTCTCCCTTGTATTGAAAATTTGGACACAGATTGATTAAAATATTACTCACTAAATTCATCATTTACTTCTCAGGCATATGTTCAGCAGCTGGAGAACAGCCGACTGAAGCTGACACAACTCGAGCAGGAACTACAACGGGCACGTCAGCAGGGCATTTTTATTTCGAGCTCAGGAGACCAATCTCATTCTGGGAGTGCCAACGGTTCAATTTGGTTTACTGCCTAGTTGTTAATTTTGTGTTATTAAATCCACACTACTAGCAAGTTTTGGGAACTTGAATTATATTTTTGTCTTGTTTTCTACTTTTTAAAATTCGAATGAGGGACAAATTTACTATCTTATCACTCGTAATAATGCACAACGTCAAACACGAGATAATAATACCTCGAGATATCACTTGTAGCTAATTTCTTGTAGCAAACATTGAATAAGGCTACCACTTGTTAAACAATCTCTTTTTACATTATCCCACCTTATCTCACACAGTAGAAAATGAGCCCTTAGTGAATTCTTGGAACTTGCATTATTTTTCTGTCTTGTTCCATTAATCTCTCTCTCTCTCTCTCTCTCTCTCTCTCTTTGAGTTTTTCTGAATATGACGACATTTAAGTACGTGATAATGGAATTAATTGCTTGACATCAGGGTCTCCATTATAATGTTGGTTGTTGAACTTGAGTTATAATTCTTCGCAGGGGCGTTGGCTTTTGATGTAGAATATGCACGGTGGATGGAAGACCAGAATAAACAGACAACTGAGCTGAGAACAGCAGTTAATTCACACGCAAGCGACTCAGAACTCCGTTTGATTGTGGAAAATGTGACAACTCATTACAACGACATTTTCAGGCTGAAAGGTAACGCAGCCAAGGCTGATGTATTCCACATCTTATCTGGAATGTGGAAAACACCTGCTGAAAGGTGTTTTATGTGGATTGGTGGTTTCCGTCCATCCGAGCTTCTCGAGGTGTGTTTTCCCCTAATTTTGCAATGCTCTATGCTATCAATGTGTACTATTGATTTACGTCCAATATATATACAATATACATTCTTGAAGAAGAATTATTTCTTAGCAACACAAAAAAAGCAACATACTCTATCTTGAACTGCAACGTACAATGTTTGATGATAGTTATGTTTGGTGTGTTCATGTTCGATTATTTACCTGTATTTGATGGCAATGCAGCTTCTCGTCAACCAGCTTGAGCCTCTCACGGAGCAGCAGTTGACCGGTATTTACAATTTACGAGAATCGTCGCACCAAGCGGAGGACGCGCTTTCACAGGGTATGGATGCATTACAGCAATCACTAGCTGAGACATTAGCCAACGGTTCTTCGGGACTCACCGAAGGTTCGTCTGGAAATGTGGCTAATTATATGGGTCAGATGGCCATGGCCATGGGGAAGTTGGGGACTCTTGATGGTTTTCTGCGACAGGTAATAATAAAATTCATCCATTTCGTTATGAACTTATGAGTAGGTCTCATTCGAACCAGGTTCACGTGAACTCTCTTCTTCAAATAGCATACGAAGTAATACTATTTAGCATACAAAGTATCACTTTTGAAAATGCTTGACTTTATGTGTTATTCTTCTAAAAATTATTAAACTGTGATAATTCGTATACTAAACAATATTGTCGAGTTCACCACAAAACTTCAATGAACCAAGTTCCTAGAAGTCTTCATCTTTCATTATACTCATTCCAATGCAGCCGCCGACTTTGGCTGAAGAAAGACTAAAATACCCTTGTTGTGAAAGACAAAATTTTGTTTCTCAACATGTGTTCCAAGAACTGCAGAAGCTCGGGATCGTGGATTTCTTGAGCATCTGAAGACATGCTTGTATATATCATTAACTTGTTTTCATTTTCTTGTACTAGGCTGACAACTTGCGGCAACAAACACTACAACAAATGCACCGGGTATTGACAACCCGACAATCAGCTCGTGCGCTGCTCTTGATACACGATTACTTCTCAAGGCTTCGAGCCCTCAGCTCTCTTTGGCTAGCTAGGCCACGTGAATGAGATGCGCCTGAAATTGCTTGACGTAATTTCAGGGCTCGTTGGTCTTCATGAGATGGACATTTATGGAAGATGATGTTGACATGATACATGGCTCGTCTCGTCCAAAGGTGGAAAACGAGCTGAGGGTTCGTCGCCTGTCTGTTGTAGAATATCATGTAGAATTCATGTTAAAGGTGGTGTATTATGATTCATGGGTCAAAAGTGGTAAGAGGAATCAATAATGCTATTATGTTTGTATTTGCTAGAGCTATAGGAGGATCTTGTTCATTACAGTCTAGTCTTGGATATATGTAAAGGAATTTCTGATTATAAATCATTGCTTTAGGGTTCAAAATTCAACTGAACTGAGTGTAATATACTTTCAGTTTTTTTTTTTTTTTTTTCAATTTCCAAATTCTTGGGGGTGTTTTTGATTCGGGGTTTTAATTTTGTAAAACCCGGAGTCAGCAATTATGCAATGCTTATTTAACATCGAATAGACAAAAAAATACCCCCGAATTTCCTTGATATATGCATTTTATTTTTAAATATATATTTAAATGTATAGTATGATTTATTTATTTGATACAAAGTCTAACTCAAAACTCAATTAGACTTAAAGTTTGCAATTTTGCCATTTAACTCAAGATTTACGATAATTAGTCTAGAAATCTTTAGGCCTTCTCACTTAACATCTCTATTGAATTTTTTTTAGATAAATCAATCAGCAAACAGTATATTGCATCTTATAGTAAATAAGTTATTGAAGTAATAGTCATCATAATTCATACATTGTCTTTTTCCATTTAACAAAAATATGTATATATTATCTTCATTTCATTTAGTGATCCTTAAAATTATTTATTTTCTTAATGTAGTAATTAATATTAATTGTTGGCAACATAACCCTATATGATATCTTATTAATTTAAAGTATAAGTTATATTATACTCCATCCGTCTCGGGATGATTGCAACACCTAATTTGGACCACAAACCAAGAAAAATGGGATAAAGTGGATTTGAGTGGAATAAAATAAGAGTGTTGTGAGTGTAATAATATTATATTTGTTTCCATTTTGGGAGTGTTCCAGTAATGTTGGGACGTCCAAATAAGGCAAGTGTTGCAGTAATGTTGGGAAGGAGGGATTAACATATATATAAAAAAAAAAAAAAAGTTAGTAAGAATTTTATGTACTCCCTCCGTCCATCAAAAATGTGTTCATTTCATTTTGATATGTTGTACGGAAAGGTAAACTACGTACTTTTATGAATAACATAATTGATTGTGAGTAAAGTATAATGATAACTTGAATAATTAAGTGATTGTTGGACGATGAAAAAAAAATTGTGTCCATAAACGTACTTAATTTACCTTTCCGTACAACATATCAAAATGAAATTAACACAGTTTTGGTGAACGTGAGGAGTATTATGTTATTGATATTAGGATATAATTTATTTATTTTTCGAAAGCATATTAGGATGTAATTAATATAAAAACATAATTAAAGAGAAAAATAAATGCCCTGAGTTGGAATACTTGATAAATGCAAAGTATAGAGTGAACAAGTTTCATGGTGAAACTGGTTAAAGAGTGTGACTTATATTATTAAAGAATGTTGACTTTTTATTATAAAGGGAGTGATTTTTTACTATAAATGATATTACTTATAAAAATAAAGGGTGTGACTTATATTACTAAAGAGTATGCCTGTAAAAAAAAAAATCAATTTCACGGTGAACAAGTTTCACAACATTAACTCCTTGATAAAAGGTTCGGCCCATTTTTAAAACTGAAACAAGCCCAGAGTTGGACTATTGAACTGAAGAAGCCCAAGCGCAGGCCCAAACCAGTAAATTTAATTCATTGCGGAAAAGACTCTTTAGACTAGCTTCACACCAGAGAGAACAAACCCTTGTGATTACGGCTTACCGGAACCGGCGAGCCATCGGCGGTAATCCTTTTGATTCCGACCATAATCTGTTGTCATTTTTTCAATTATTTTTTGTGTAAGATATAATTGGAACTGAATCCTTTTCACATGACATTCATTTTTCGATTGTTGTATATGCTGATGAATGGCTCAATTCCCATATAAATGTATGGTGTAGAGTTCTCGAGAATATATCTTTGGTGTTTCGACTGCGAACGTTGATAAGTTGAAGTATTTGTTTATCTGACATTAGAACTTAACACTGTTAATTTAAGTTTAGATTGAGGTAAATATAATTAGACATAGTATTTAGACATTTTTTTGTGCTGTAGAGATAATATGAGGGCAATTTCAGGTTTCTTCTGTAGCATACAGAGAATTCTTATGGTTAAAGTGCTGTAATTGCATTAGCCCCCAAATGAACTAAACTAATCCTCAGCTTTTTGTTCACAGAATATAAAATTCTCCCCTGTAAACAAGATGCCGATCATGCATCGACCTATGGCTGCACTTTTGATCTTTACTGGGATTAATGTTGTTTTGATACAAACAGTAGAACCTGTTTATGATTTCGTTTGCTTTCTTCCGTACTGGGAAAGGAGGGTACGTATCTTGTTATTTCTATGCTTTTGCCCTTGCTGTCAAATGTTGAGAATGAAAATGATATTACTCTTATCTATGCAATGCATTTGTTTTTGTGGCATCTCTAGATTTTATCTTCCTCTTGCCTAATTTATGTCTTCTTCTTTGTTCATCTGCCTAGTACTCTTTCCATGCTTCATTCACCTTGTTTCTAGACTGATTATCATGCACACTTATTTTTCTGAAGAGTGTTATATTGTGGCACTTGAATGTCTGATCATCTGAAAACTGAAGTTTGAGTAGTATGTAATTGCAATTCATAGTTATGTTCTATAGCACCTGGTATATTCATAGTGGTATTTGTCTATATTTGCACTGTTAAAGTTCAATGTGGTGTACATTGTTATATAGATTCTACAGGAGTTCTTATTGCCACTTTTTAAATGTTTTTCCATCCTTTCATTTTCCCTGTTTCACTTGCTTATCCTTGATCTATACAGAGAGAACGTCGGCGCCAAGAACGTGAAGCTGCCTCAGCCAAAAGTGTTGGATCATCCTAAAATCGCAGATTCAGGGACTGCTCTTTGTCATTGTTCCTAATCTTTATTGTGTATGAATCTAGAGGTATGGATTGCTGGTCAATGCAAATGAATGTAAATGTATTTAAGTTCTCTCACAAGAGTGGAATATAAAGTCCCTGTATAGCTTTAAAAGAAGCTGATTAATAATTTCTTGAGATATTTCAGTGACATGAGGGTACTTTATACTGTTAAATTAGAGTGATACATGGATGTACTGGATGGTGGATTTGACTCACATATTCCATAACTTTCTTTACCTGATTGCAGGTTTGTAATTTATTAGGCGTCACTAATGAATATAATAACGGCTACTCATCGGCAAAAAAAGGTATCATGTGGAACATCCGGATTCAGTTCTGAATAGTCTGCTCATTTTTGTTTCCTTAGAGTTGTTTGTAAAAGGTGAATTTTGGAGCTTTTATTTGCATTTTCTGATCCTGAAATCTTTTACTGTTCCGATTCATATATATTAATCTTCTGTCAATTATCTTAGCCCTCTATCATGTGACTCCGTCATTGATATCATATACTGTAGGGCTCTCCTCCACTTAGGTACACATGGTGGTAGTGGCCACTCTATTATTATCAATCTTTTGTATTCAACTGCTTGACATCAATTGTTAGCTAGCTAGCTAGCGCCATCTTTTTCTGATTGCACTTTTTGGATCTTTTGTATAGTTGATATTTCATTTTGTCAAATAATTTGTCCTTGTAAATTGTCTCCGTTCCCTCTCAGTTGAGACACTTCAATCTTAGGTTTGCACTTTTTGGATCTTTTCTATAGTTAATGTCTCATTTTTGTCGAATAACTTGGCCTTATACGTTATCTTCTGTCTTCATTTGGCATTCCCCTCTCAGTCGAGTCGCTGTCATCTAAGGTCCCCATTTATTATTACCCAAGTTGCATGGACCGAAATTGATATTCTAGTTGGGCAGAGTGGGGGTGGGATGTGGATTGCCTGAGTTTTCTTTTTTTCCTTTTCTTGTCTCACTAGAATCACTAAAAGAAATGCAGCAAAAAGTTGCATTTAATCTGCTCATACTTACTGGTGCATGTAATATGCATCCTAGTTTCTACAGATTCTATTATGCTTTCTATCTCAAGATTCATATACTTTATTAGGGTAGGTCTAGCTTCGCCTCGAGTTTGACTCGCCTGAACTTGATTTCTTATGTAATTAGTTCAAGACATACTGTATAACTTAGTAAAAAACTCTTATATGGCTTGGTTGCTTGTATATATTGTTAAATCTACTTAAATAACTGCATATATTAAGGATGAGCTTACGGTGTTATTTGATTAATTTATTGCATAAAAGTCTATTTAACTCTCCCCCCACTCAACCCAAAATTGGGGAACTTTGTTTTGTGTTCAGTTGTCATTTGTCAAATAGGACAACCATTTCCCTTTGTCTTTAATACTAGTGTATAATAAGCGTAACATGGGTATGTATTATTGGGAAGAAAAAGTAATGAAAATCAGTTCATTGTGAGAAAATTTTGTTTTATTTCAACTTAATTTGATTAATTTGCATTGGTCCTACCTTAAAACATGCATTAATGCTTTCAATTAAAGCTTCATCTGCGGTGTTTCTGTGTCTCGTTGTTCCTTCAAATTCAAATTATATATACATATATGTATATCTAATCCTCTTTATTATAATACATCTTACTTTCTTGTTTCGTGAAAATTGACCTATAGGTATTTTCACTCATATTAAGAAATAGAATACAACTATATGTTTACTCGTTTTTCAAAACAATTATTAGTATTTAGATATTGATTTGAAATAAAGTAAGATACATTAAATAAGACAAAGATGAAAATAAAAAGTATATTAAATAAAAATGAGTGGCATGTCCCTTGTGGGATGGAAGGAAATATAAAATAAATTTATCTTGGCTACACTATTTTCTGTCCCACCATATACTTACTACTATTATACAATACCTGAACTTCACATTATCAGTCCTTAGCCGTACGCGTTTGTCATATACAAGAAAATGGATAGTACGTTATTATTATAAAATTTGTCTTAGATTCTGATTTCATTGAATACCATACTAGTTCGTAATTTATGTACTCTTTAGGCTAATGGATTTTGGAGTTCAATTATCGAAGCAACAAGAATGTGTGGAATTAGATTTTAGAATTATAACTTACTAATGAGTATAAAATAATTGCATATATGTATATACATTTATACTTTCTTGTGCGATTTTAACTAAATATGTAATTTATTTTATATCTATTATTAAGTTGATTTTAAATTTTGTACCTATTAATAATTTTTTCAAAGAACGTAAGCCCGTTGATAATTTATTTATATAATATATTTTTTTTTTTTCATAAGGAATTTTAGTGTAAACGTGGACATATATAATTGAGTAAATTTTCTTTGACTCACATATATATGTATGTAATTTTACAATAAATGCTAGTATAATTTTTTTATTTAAAAATTAAATAAAAATATAAAGTAATGTTAGTTTGGGGGTGCGTGTGGAAGAGCATAAGTAGATGAGGATAGTAAAAATAAAATAGGACCCATTTTGGTCTGGGGAATGGAATTAGGAATGGGCCAAAGTCTTTCTATACACCAAAGTGCGTCAAGCATTCTATAGTATATTACTATATTTTAAAATAATTCAATTTATTGCATTAGAATATATAATTTATTTCCATTTAAATGTGTAGTTTTTAATATAAAAAATAAATTATCTAATTCAGTATAAATAAATTATATATTCCAGTGCTAACAATTTACTATTATATAATTCTAAAATACGTTATGAAGTTTATGGACCCATGCTTAGGAATGACGCTCTCTCTTTACAAAGCATCGCATGTGCGCTTTCCACGCTTTCTCGCATGTGCGCTTGTCTCAATTTCTTGCTTTCTGTATCAATTTCTCTCCCATTTTAATACTAATATTAATAATTAATTCCACTGATTTATTCCCTGTACTTCCACCCACTCTAGTTACCATGTTGTTATCTCCCCCACATGCCTTCAAATTATCATTCTTCACATGCATTCTTAATACTCCATAGCTGTCTTGATTTAGTTTGTTAGACTCATCCCCATTCATTCCATAATCACTTTCGTGGTGTAAATTGTAACAGTGATTAAGTTGCAAAATCTATAGTAGTTCTATTTTGGTTAGATGCACTTAATTATGGTTGTGTCACGTCACTCTTGAAGCACATGCTTGTGTTTCCTTGTCAAATTGTCCAATTATGATTCTTGATTTGTAATTAAGTTAACACTTAATAGTCTAATTGTGGTTTAGATTTGCTATTATGTGAAAGTGCATAGTAGGAGATGATTAGGTTAGGGTTGAGACTCTATATATCTAGAAAAAGAGTGGGTCTGCACTGTGCGCTCATAATGTATTTTAGAAACATACAATTTATTATATTGAAAGATGCAACTTGTTAACACTGAACTGTGCAATTACCTTTCCATATTAATAGTTGCATGACTCAGTGTAAATAAATTGCATGTTTTCAAAATGCACTATTCAGGCACGGTGCTCCTGCATGCATACAAGATTTAGCCGACTCTATATATCTAGAAAAAAATTTAAGTTTGGTATTGAGAGCATGTAAAAGGGAATTATTTTACTTCTTATTTTTCCTAGTGTATTTATTTTGGCACTATTTAAAGCAAAAGTTTCGAACTTTACTCTTTGTCTATTTAGAAATTGCAACGGTAAATTGTAGGTAACTTTTGGACCACATACATTGTGGGTTGCGACCGTTCCTAAACAGAATATTGCCGTTGTTATGTCACATTATCAACTTGTCAAGGAACGAAAATGACTTGTTTGGATTGCTTTTGGAGAAATTCTGTTTCATGATTTTTAAAAGGGAAATCCAATTATAAAGTTATTCAAAAAAAAGTATACAAAAACCTCAATTTCATAGAATCGTGGAATTTTTCTTCTAGTATGATTTGTAGTTTAACGTGCGAAGAAAATAATAATTTAATGTGCATTATTAGATATTAGATAATGACAATGGCATGTTCATTTTCAACACAAATATATGTAGATAAGTGTGTGCTTAATTATTCTGGATTTTAGCATGAAAAAAAATTGCAATTTCAATGGATATCTATAGTTATTCAATGGATGATTCATGTAAAGGTATATATTTGTTTTGACTTGTTAATACTCCCTTCATCCCATGATATAAACACGACGATTTTTTTTTTTTGGTCGGTCACGATAACGTCAGATATTTTTTTTTTTTTTTTTTTGATCAGTAAAGAGAAGGAATTTTTATTAAAAAATTATGCATATTTTCTAAAATGACAAAACACTCAAAACTTATACTTTCACAATATCATTATAATTGACTTAAATAATATCAATAAAATAATTTTTTTTTAGTTTTTATTCCTGAATAGGGATGTTATCCATGTTATCCGGGACTGAGGAAGTATATATTAAGGTATATTTATTTTGGGATTTTGTGGGATTTGAATGAATAGTAAACTATGTATTGAATTTCATTTATATTTGAGAGAGTAGATTTTATAAGATAAGATTTTGAAAAAATAGATGAGTGTAAAGTTATCATTTTATAAAAAACAATACAGTAATAATTTAATGATTGAGAAACGAGTCAAAGAGAGTTGACTTGGATACATAATACTAATTGAAAAGTAAGTGCTATATGATTATTTTTGTATTTTAAATTTTATTTGAAAAAAATGAAATATGTGTATTATACTGTATAAAATTTTAATTATAATCATATATCGAAATCAAGTTGGATTAAAAAAAATTGAAATACTTTAGCGAAATCAGGTTTGATCAAGTAAAAACTAAAATTTAAAAATCCAAAAGAAATCTAAATTAGTAAAATTACTATATTATTCGTTAAATTTTTTGATAACTTTGTATCCTATCCAAATATCAACTAATTTGAAAATCATAACCCATCATCCATTAGCAAGACTCCATTTCAAGTCAGAGTTAAGCTCTATGACTTGAGCGGACTATTTATTATTTTAATTTGAGAAATTGCCAACCAATTGACTATTATTAATGACAAAGTTTAATGTGCAAGTGGTGCATGGATTTAAGCAAGGACGGAGCCACATTGGGTAAGGGGGGCAATGGGGCTTGGACTCTTACAAAATTTTATATATGTACACACATAAGTTCTCTTCTATTCTCAATAAGTAGTGTTATGCATGTTTCAGTATAACAAGTTGTACGTTTATAAAATACACTATGAAGTGCATCGTGCACCTAGTGCAAAGGAGACTCACTCTATTCTTTTTTATATTTTTCTATTAAACTGACCCCCCTAACTCAAATTTACGGGTCAAAATTATTGAATTTAAGATCCAAGACTTATTTCTTAACTCTACCTAATGTATATCGGAGAATATATCTAATATATTTAAGGAGTCAATTATTTTTTTAAATAGATCATTTTATTGTATGAGTGTACAATGCACTTGGATGCACAAAAAATCCACTCATTATCAATACTCATGTGCACTTAATTTTGTGGCAATATTAATTTCAAGGGAGTTACATATATTTTCTTCAAAATCCATCTTCCTCTGTAAGTAATAAAATCATCATCTTCCTAAATTTACAATTATTTCGTAATTAACCATTTGGTGGATAAGTAGACGTTCTTTATATATCCAGTGAAATTATTGCTGTACTATTGAGTATTGACAACATATCTATCAATACCCGGTGGCCACGTGGACAAAGCACAAGATATTGACTACACCGCGTCACAGAGAATAGAAACCTCTCATAATTAGTGCCTCAGTAAACCCCCGCCTAAACTGCCTCATTTAATCCTAGCTCGCTCTATATAAACCCAGCCATCAAAACCCCCTTCACTTTCTCTCTCTACAGCAAATCACAACACCCGTTTCTCTCTCTAAAAGCACACGCATTCACACAGAGACGCACGCGTATATATAATCCAAAGATTGATGTACGGCAATCGGAACAAATCAGGAGAAATTATGGTGTGAAACGGTCTCAGGAAAATTTTGGGGAGTTTTGATTGAATTAATTGGTGGTATTATTCTGTATTTGTGCGTGTTTGTGATTTGTGATTCAATGGGGAGTTATTCGAATTACGTTAATGGAGAATTGGAGCCGCAGAGGCTGACGCCGTCGGGTTCGTTCAAGGCTAAGAAGAAACCGGCCGCGGCCATTTCCCGTTCCGGCTCGGAGATGGATGACTTCATCACGCTGTTGCATGGCTCCGATCCGGTGCGCGTCGAGCTCACTCGCCTCGAGAACGAAGTCCGAGGTCTGTGTGTGTTTTATGTGTGTGGGTAATTTTTTAAGGTGTTGGTTTCTGAGTTTTGGGTAATTTTGGCTAAATGTGTTAATCTACGATTCTGTTTAATTATTTGTTTATGTTGGCGTATTGGGAAGGGGGGCTTTGAGTTAAGCGGTGGTTGATTTATTGGAAAATTAAGCGAAGGTTGCTTGAATAAGGGTTCTAATATTCGTTTTTTTTGGTGGCCGTTTTTTTTTGTCCCGATGGAGTACTTTTTCATTTTTCAATTAGGAAAGCTTTTAGACCTTGATTTTTTAATTCCTACTTTTAGAGCTTCGGAATGATTTAATTATAAATGAATTAGTTAATTATGGACCTGTAGTTTTAAGCTTCCTGAAAAGTTCAATATTTTGCTGTGGATGTGGGTTGTGCTTTGGTTCCTTCATCGAAATGTAAAATAAAGATGGAATTTGGAATATAGAGCTGGCAGCTAATGGATGCAGTTAATGGACAGAGTAATAGCTGGATTTTGGTGTTGATAAAGAGAGAGACTGTTGTTACGTATATCTAAAGATAGGAAAAAGGAGGATAAAAGAAATTGGAAAGCATGTGGTGGTGTGGGGTGTGGACCGTGGACTCTGAATGAGTAAATGTAAAGCCAATTCTGAAGTCCCCACTCCAGTTGCTCATGGCCTTTCTTAAAATACATCTTTCCCATTTAAAGATGCTGTTCTGCACTCTTTTTAATGTGTCCCAGTATTTATTATAACTAAAAATACATTACTTGGCATTATTGGTTTAACAAGACAATAAATTTCCTCTCACTCAGTTGTGGTCCTTGATTTTTAAAACTAAGACTTTTATGTCTATGAAATTATTTAGATAGTTTGGGGATGAAATTTAAATAGCAATTAAACTGAGTTTGTCTTGCTTTGTGAATGGATATCGTGTAGTATAAGACTGTAAGTTGTGCTCAATGGCTGGTGCATTTAATAAATCTTTTCATCACCTTCAGTTGTGTATCACTGTTCTGGTAGCATATGAGATAAAGATCTATGTTTGTCTTAATTGATTACCAGATGCTAAACAATAACTGATTCTGTCGATTAAACAAAGGTATGCCTACGAATTAACATTTTGATTTTCTTATTGATGACGGTGAGTACACCAGTGCTCCACTTGACCTAGTTGAAAACATTGTGTTCCATTATGTTTCCATATAAAGTGAAAGAATGGTCTATAAGAATGGCTAAAGCTTGTTAATGGTTATGATGTTGAGTGCAATAGAATGTATGGTCTTACCGTTACTCTGGTCTTTAAATTACCCAAAAAGGTGATCCATTTGAACTTTGAAGTTTGTACCATCATAAAGCCATTCTGAAACCTGAAGAAGGCTAACAGTTTTTGTTTTTAATCAAAGTAAAAATAGGCTGATTTTGCTTGGATTTGTTTTGAAATAAACATGTCCATGGATTTTGATCCTCGTTCATTAAAATTTGTGCAGAGAAAGATCGAGAACTTGGAGAGGCACATGCAGAAATCAAAGCATTGAAGTTTTCAGAACGCCTTAAAGAGAAGGCAGTTGAAGAGGTACTGACACACAATATGTCGAATTTTAATATGCTATGCACACATGCTGTAAAGTCAGCAAGTAATTTGCTTCATGTCGGTGAAAGGTCTCTTATAACATTTATTATGTTTTTGTTAGCTTACTGACGAGCTTAAGAAAGTTGATGCAAAATTAAAAGCAGCAGAATCGCAACTTGAAAGCAAGGTACTTCGTTGTATTTGTGCCTTTTCCTTTTCTGTATTATCTTTGTCTCTTTCTTCTGTTAGTTTCATGCTTCAATATTCAACAGCATATTTAAGGAGAAGCAATTTGAGAACTTTGAAATTTTAGATATAAATTCTATTGAATTTAAGGTTATGATATCATTTGTGAATTTCAGAATCTAGAGATTAAGAAAATAAATGAGGAGAAGAAAGCTGCTTTGGCTGCACAATTTGCTGCAGAAGCGACACTCCGAAGAGTGCATGCTGCACAGAAAGATGATGAGATGCCTCCGATTGAGGCAATCATTGCACCTCTGGAAGCCGAGTTAAAGTTGACAAGAATGGAGGTACTTTGAGCACAACGTTACCACATTGAGTTTCTTTATCTTTTATTATTATATGCTAGTTCATGGATAGACTTTGTTTACTGCTGTATGTTCAGATGGAGTTCGTAAAGATCTTTAATTAACATGCCTGGACTCTGTATTTCTTAGGTAGCAAAAGTACAGGACGACAACAGAGCACTTGGTCGACTTACTAAATCTAAAGAGGCTGCACTGTTAGAAGCAGAACGTACTGTTGAAATGGCTCTGGCAAAAGCAGCCCTGGTTGATGATTTGCAGAACAAAAACCAAGAGCTGGGTAAACAGATTGAGATATGCCAGGTTTGCCTATGTTAGAGCATTTGTTATTAATAAAAAGATAGTAAAATTATTATTGGTTTCTGATACATATGCTTATCGTATCAGGAAGAGAACAAAATATTGGACAAAATGCATAGACAAAAGGTTTCTGAGGTTGAAAAGCTAACACAAACTGTTCGTGAGCTTGAGGAGGCTGTTTTGGCTGGTGGTGCTGCGGCCAATGCTGTTCGTGAATACGAGAAGAAAGTGCAAGAAATAAATGTAAATGACTAAAAACTATGGTCTTCTGTTATCTTTTATCCATAAATAAATGCTTATTTTATACTTTGTGGTGTATGCAATGATGCATATTTCTTGAGGTGTTGCTAATTTCAAAGCTTGAGCAGGAAGAAAAAAGAATTCTGGACCGTGAATTAGCACGTGCTAAGGTTTCAGCAAATCGTGTAGCTGTTGTTGTTGCAAATGATTGGAAAGATGCAAGTGATAAAGTGATGCCAGTAAAGCAGTGGCTTGAAGAAAGAAAATTCTATCAGGTTTGTCTAGATCACCTGATTATATATGTTATATTAAATCCTGGTGGCAGTATAAAATCTAACATATAGGATCTAAATTGGCTTTTATTTGGGTCAAATCAGGTAGAAATGCAACACCTGAAAGATAAACTGGCAGTTGCAGAGCGTGCTGCTAAGTCAGAAGCACAATTGAAGGTAAGGATCTTATGATTCTGTGTTCTTTCTGCTTCAATTGATTTTAATGTAGATATCATCTTGACACTTTTCATTTACTACTAGGAAAAATACCAGTTACGTTTTAAAGTTATGGAGGAAAGGCTCAAAGGGAATCCAAACAGTCTAAATCGTGCTTTATCACAAGGAAGAAGTATGAGCAATGGGACTCCACCCTCAAACGGCACTCTATCTAGAAAAGTAAACTCATCAGCATCTTCCCGGATCATTAATGCTACTTCATTGTTAAAGCAAGCAAGGAATTTGTCAGGTTCTTTTGAAAGTGATAGTACATTAACCAATGGTGATATGAATGAGAAAGAAAGTCAACCCACCCAAGTCAATGGCACCTTAAATAATGGGATATCTGTTCCATCTGAGAATGGAACTGAAAAGTCGAGAACTGAACATGAAGACTGTGTTTCTGGAACGCTATATGATATGTTACAGAAGGAGGTTATAACTCTACGTAAAGCCTGCCATGAGAAAGATCAAAGCCTGAACGACAAAGATGACGCAATTGAGGTTTGCTGATGAATAATTAGTTGTTTTTTTCTCTCTCTCTCTCTCTCTGTGCGTGTGTCTTAGTTGATCATTTTTGGAAATTACTCAGATGTTGGCCAAAAAGGTTGAAACATTGAACAAAGCAATGGAAGTCGAGTCCAAGAAAATGCGGAGAGAAGTAGCTACCATGGGTAAGGAAGTTGCTGCTATGCGTAATGGTAAAGTGCAAGATCAAAAGAACGGACGTCCTAGTCTCACCAGAGGAGCCGTCAATGGCTCTCATACAAATGCTATAAGGTACCTTTCATACCAAAGGCTAAACTAGCAGAGAGTGACTATAATTACATATGTTATGGAACATTTTAGTGATTAATTTGGCTTAATCTTTCAGGAACGGGAGACATCCTTAGGTGAAATACGCTTTTTCAGCAAGAATACCTGGTTCATCACGGCCTGAGTGTAGTTTTGTAAGCATAGAGCTGAACATGTAAAGAATTAGTTTTTACAATTAGTAACACCATCATATGATTGTCTTGTTTGCAATTTGTCTGGTTTTAGGGCAGGGTGAGAGGGTTTGATTTCTAATTGTGAGCTAGTGTGGAAGACCAAACTTGTAAAAGAAGCTATAATTTGAAGGTATCTTGAAATGTATAATTTGTGCTCTGATATTTCACATTATTAGCATGTGGAATCTTAGAGAATATATTCTCGATGAGATAATCGAGATGATGAATGGTTAATTTTTTTAATATTTTATTTATATCTGCTTTGTATATTAACGTGCATTAAAATACATTATCGCGCATTATCAATTAACACATAACATGTTATTTTTTCTGAAAGACGTTGTTGAACTTAATAAAATTGGATTCATGTATATAAGACATTATGATGGTTAATGAGAATAAAAAATGATAAATTCACATTCAACAAACTTTGCCGAGATAATAAGTCTCAAAATAAATTAATTATTATTTCATTTGGTTAACTACATCATTATTTATAATTATTTTTCCTCAATTATTTTCACTGTTCTTCAACAAAACCACTATTTTTTATGTTATTTCAAAACTAAAGCAATATGCTAACAATTCAATCAATATTCTGACTATAATTTACTATTTATAATTTTATTACCATTCACATGAGATAATTTGAATCAAGCCCACAATCTTTTAAATAAAATTGGAGTGGTGAAAATTAATGCCACGGGACTTTTATTTAATTTTGTTCCAAAACTAGCGGGGTCACTTTGTAATATACAAAAAAAGTTTTGCCTGTCATTAATTTACCATTAGGGTTTTGTACACTAGAAAAATTTCAACCTAATCCTTTTCCCGGTTTCCCCCCAACCAAGACTGTGAAGTGTGAATGAGGTCTGCGTATTCTATCTTGAGTTCACCCGCCTCTTTAAACCTCAAATCAAAAACCCCAAATTTCATCTGCCAAAAAAAGACAAAATAATTTCTGAAAGCGAAGCTTAAAAGACCTTATATGAATGGCCCTTCTTCTCAAGTCGAATACTTCTGCTAATCGCATGGCCGCTCGTTTTTTCACTTACTCCTGTTCTTCCATTCACTCTTTCCATTCCCATGGCCACTGCAATTTAGCCACATCTTCTTTTTCTCTTGCGCGGCCGTCCTTTATACTTCTTAGTAGCAGGTGATCTTCTCTTCAGTTGTAATGGAGCATGATTGATATTTGAAATGTTATGTAAAAGAATTGTTGATATCTGGGGTTCTCGCATTCTTTCTTTCCTTTTTTTGTATTGGTTAGAACATTTAGAGGGACCTTTTTTTATGGGTAGCGTAGTATTCATGCGTGTGTTTAGTGTTTATTTGGTGGGTTTTTGTTAAGATGTGGGAGAAAAACTGAATAGAGGTGGTACTGTGTGTATGTTTGGCAAAGCAATAGAGTAGGGAGAAGGTTGTGAGGTATAAAAGCTCGTTCTTTTATATGTGAAGTGTGTTAGCTTTTCTTGTCTTGATAATTGATGGGTTATGGAGAAAGGAAATTGTACTTGGATTTTTTTCATGGGTATTCTAGCACATTATTTAGATACATAACTTTAAATATGTGTAATTGTTTGTTTTGTTTGATGCTGTAATATTATAAATGCTGATGCAGAAGTTTTATTTCATCTTTTTCATATGTTTGTGTTGTGTGTAAAATGGTATATTGGATTAAGAATATGAGGTGGCTCTTGTTACTCCTTTTCATCAGTTATTTAGTTAGTTTGACTGAATGTTAAGTCTTTAGTGTGCCAATTATAGTATCTCTTTATGTGCACAAAGGTTGTTACCTCTCCATTTCAATTTGTTGAAATTTCATCTAGGGTGAAACTGCGAAATTTAAGCTTTATGTTTTTATTGCTTTTGGCTCCATGTGGATACTATGAACACAAACTATGTTGTAGGCAAGTTTTTATTTCCTTAATATTAGGCTCTGCTTATGGTTTTGTTTGTTTCAGAGCAAGTGATAGGTTGAAGAAGGTATCAAGCAACCATGTACCATGGCATGCGGTGGCTCCAAGAGCATTCATGTCAAGCCTCAGCACCGAGGCTGTTAAGGAAAGTAAAGCATCAAAAGAATATGGTTCTGAGCAGATTCAGGTGCAGCTGCTTGCCTTGATGAATATATACTAACGGAACTGTCTTGCTGCATAGTTCAGTTTGAAACATCTATTGCTCATTAGCAGTCAAAATTTTCTTCTAGGTATTGGAAGGGTTAGATCCTGTTAGGAAACGACCTGGCATGTACATCGGAAGCACTGGACCTCGTGGTCTGCATCATTTGGTATGTTCTTCAATCTTCCCCCCTTTGTGCTGGCTGATAGGATGTTCAGATTAGTGTTGCTCAATCTGTTGATTTTGCTTCTGTAAAGGTTTTCGAAATCTTGGATAATGCCGTTGATGAGGCACAAGCAGGATATGCTTCAAAAATTGATGTCATTCTACTTGAAGACAATTCAGTGTGCATCACTGATGATGGACGTGGGGTATGTGTCTAAATCCTAATTCTGTGCTGATAGCTGACATTACTGGATTGTATGGCTTGTTGGAAATAGATTGGTTTTTGACACCATTTGGCATGTCTCACACTATATTTTATAGTGTACATTGTAGCTGTGGGTTGATCTCATTCTCGCGTCCTCTCTTATTTGCAATCCTGTTTTTTGACCATATTGAAAGTTTTGATCGCAAGATTCTTAATTTTACACTCTTAGTAGATCTGAGTAAATAAAGATGTTGCATTTTGGCTGATCTTACATAATTGGGGCAAGGAGTTTCTAATCACCTAAAATTTGTTTTAGACATCCTATCAGAAGACTTCTTATACTGCTAGCTGACTTTGGATGCATAATAGAATTGCTTTCATTGCTTATATTGCTTTTTTTTTGCATTACAGATCCCAACGGACATGCACCCAGCTACAAAAAAGTCTGCTTTGGAGACAGTCTTAACGGTACTTTTCCTTTTCATAGCGTCGGTTATAAAATATTTGGAATGTGTAGCAGGTTACTCAACTCTTAATGACCTTTGCTGCACAGTAGTTGATGTTAGAAAAATTCATAGGCCGCAAGATAAGATAGTAACACAAACAGAAGGTTCAAGATTCTGCAAAAAGTCTAGTAAATAAGATAGAATGTGCTCTAAAAGAGAGACTTCGGCTTCTAATTTTACTTTTACTTTTTAGCTCCTTTTGATTATATCAAGAAGGCAAATAATCGAGCAAATAGTTTTTTGAAGAATCTATATATTTTTTTTTTTGAATGCAAGGTCTTCTATCGTAAACCAGAATCTAGAAAATAAGTACTTCTATAACATTTTTCTTAAATTTGATTGGCCTGGCTTATAAATCTCTCCTTAATTGACTTAGAATTGAGCCCAGTGGCTTATAAACTGACAATAACTTTATATGTACATTGGACAAACATTATTTTGTAATGGAAAAATAATTGTCTCCTTTCTGAAGTCTGCAGATATTTTACACTCAAAAGTGTTATTGCAGGTTTTGCATGCAGGTGGGAAGTTTGGTGGTTCAAGTAGTGGTTACAGTGTGTCAGGTGGACTGCATGGTGTGGGTTTATCAGTTGTAAATGCACTGTCAGAGGTGTTACTCCTTGACCAATAAAGCTCTTTAATTCGTTTTTGACTTCTCAATTTATTCTAAAGTGGAACATGTGTGGGCTTGCATACTTGAAATCCTCTATATTTCTTCTATTTTTGAAGTCTCTTCTCTCTGTAGATTACCTTGATGGTTGGTTCATAGCATATTGCTCGCCATAGGTAGCGGTTGGTTTACTCAGATATTTGTACATCTAGGGTTTGAAATAAAAATAAACATTTTTTATTTGTCAAATAACATCGAGAATAATAAAAAAATCTTTGTGGAGAAACACATCTAGGGTTTCAAGATTCACTTTTTATCAAGTATATACACTATCTAATAATCTTGATTTGGAATATAGATGAAACTAGTGGGTGGTTGGTCTTGGAAGATGAAGATGAGTTGGTTCACCAAGGTGAAATAATTTATGGGGTATTTTCTACAATGGTTAGGTTTACTAAGAAATTATCAAGGTCTTATGAGAATAGATACTATCTTGCTGGTTTACTCAGATATTTTTAGGAGCCACACTTCTAATATCTTATTTTGGAAATGTTTTGGCTTTATTACGTGAAATAATTTATATTTTCTACTTTTTGAGAATAGATACTAGCTTGTTTTATGTTATTTTTTGTAGATTAATACTTTGATAATCTGCTGTTTTCTGACAGTATGGTGTTTCACATGGCTGGCTTAGTAGCCGTTTTTTCTGCATTTCTTTTGTTACTGACCAAATGTTGTTTTGACATTGGCATAAATGGGGATCACATTTTTCTTGATTATATTCATCGCAAGTCATAGCTTATCCTCATTGGGCCTTTCCCAACCCCACTCCATCCCCAGCACAGTTTTACAGATGTTTAGCCTTTTAAACAACATTCTTTATTAGCCTCACTTAGTTTATCATCTTTGTTATGCTTATGGACAGACCCTTGAAGTTACAGTCTGGCGTAACGGTAAGGAGTACAAGCAGAAATATTCCCGTGGGAAGCCTGTGACAAAATTGGTCTCAAATGAGCTTCCAGATGATATGAAGTACCGCCAAGGGACTCGGATACACTTTTGGCCAGACAAAGAAGGTGAAAATTTTCACTTGAAATTTTTAGTTTCTTTGTGTTGGACAATCAATGATTAGTTCTTCGGATCGATTGTATATCTACCTTTTGACTTACATTTTCTTTTACTACAGTATTTAAAACAACAATTGAGTTTGACTACACCACAATATCTGGCAGAATCAGAGAACTTGCTTTTCTCAATCCTGAGGTAGATCATTAGTTTTGGTTGTTCTTGCTTGTGGGTTTCTGAGCATTTTCATTGTGTTCATCGGATGTGACAAGCTTATTGGTTGAAGTTTCTATACATTGCCAATTTTTTAATATTCTGATTACTATTGTGTACTAGCTATAGTGGTTGAAGTTTCTATACACTGCCAATTTCTTTGTATCTTTTAAAGAATGCCTCTTTTGGTAGGAAATTGATAAGGTTTACTATTAATCCCAAATTTGGCCCTAGTCTTTATGGATGCATGAAGATGACTTATTTTACTTTTGGACTGGAATTGTACAGGAGCTTAAATTGCATTTGAAGTTCAGATTTTGTAGATATATGTACCTGTTTTTTCCACACAGTTCTTCATTTTTATACCATGATGTTGAAGGAAATCCTCTGTTATGCTTTCGTCAACTGAGAATGTTTTAAAAAAAAAAAACATTGGTAGGTTACAATTGCGCTTGAAAAGGAGGATGCTGACCCAGAGAAGAGGTTGCACAATGAGTACAGCTATGCTGGAGGATTAAATGAATATGTGAAGTGGCTTAATGCTGATAAGGTATGTTTGGTGCTTGTATAACTTTCCTTCTGCAATTGAATAGGCTGTGTAACTAAGTCTGTAAAGTTTTACGTAAATATTTTTGGAAGCGTTTTATTTGTATGAAAGTGAAGCAATTGTTTCCTTGTGAATCTGAAAGTTTTCCTGCCACTATTATTCAGCCCTTACATTTTATAGTGAGATATGACTTCAATATTTTTGGTTCAGACACCTCTTCATGAAGTTTTGGGATTCCGCAAAGAAGCAGAGGGAATCTCAGTTGATATTTCATTTCAATGGTAGAAATGTGCACTTTCATTTGTTCTCTCTCCTTTTCATTTTCTTTTCAAAAGTTAATTTCTCTTTATTGATCTTAACACAGGTGTTCAGATGCATATTCAGATACATTATTTGGATATGCTAACAGCATTAGGACAATTGATGGTGGCACTCATATTGAGGGTGTGAAAGCCTCACTGACTAGAACTATCAACAACCTCGCGAAAAAGTCCAAAGTCATTAAGGTACGGTTTATCAGTTTAGATTGTTCTAATTACATGTTGCACAATATATCTTTTCTCTGAAGAGTGTATTTCATTTTCCAGGAAAAAGATATAACTTTGAGTGGAGAACATGTTAGAGAAGGACTGACTTGTGTGATTTCGGTGAAAGTTCCAAATCCAGAATTTGAGGGTCAAACAAAGGTGTGCAATTTAAACTTCACTTTAATGCTTAAAATATTTATATCGACTAATTGTCATCTTTTTATCTTCGATTTTGAAAGACGAGATTGGGGAACCCGGAGGTGAGGAAGATTGTTGATCAATCTATTCAAGAATACCTTACAGAGTTCCTGGAGTTGCATCCTGATGTCCTTGACCTAATTCTTTCAAAGTCCCTGAATGCTCTCAAGGTATCTTTTGCATCATCCATAATATATGATGCATTCACCTAAGCTGCTGTTATTTTAACTCTCTGTTCATTTTTCTTATTTATTTATTTTTGGAAATGCTACTATTAACACCCCAACCCCACCCCAACTTTTAGGCAGCTCTAGCGGCAAAGAGAGCCAGAGAATTAGTGAGACAAAAGAGTGTCCTGAAATCATCATCCCTTCCTGGAAAGCTTGCTGATTGTTCAGCTACTGATCCTGCAGAAGCTGGTATGATAATTTCCTTTTTGTTAGAACTACACCAGAAAGAATGATGAATCAGTATACAAAATATATTGTTATAACATGTGATAGAGATATTCCTATCTTTCTCATGTCCCTTGACCAACTCACAAAGATTAACTATGCTTATTGATGAAGCAAATAAACATGAAGATAAATTATATATATGATGACTTATGCACATTTATCTGTGCATTTCTGGCCTATACTGGTTGGCTATGAGCATGACTTCTTTTAAAAATTTCAGAGATATTCATAGTCGAGGGAGATTCAGCTGGCGGGAGTGCTAAACAAGGCCGTGATCGTCGTTTTCAGGTGATCTACAGTTTGTTATTTAATTTTCCCACTATACAGCCACATGCTCCGCAACTTAAGCTCGTGTAGAACGAAATCCAATTGAACTGCTTTATTTTCCTGGTTATTTGTTACTTTTCGTCCAGGCTCTGATGCTTTTGTACACATATCTACATACACTTATGTACAAAAAGTATCTCTCTGTACGTACAAGGTATGATTTTTTTTAATTTTTTTTTTTTTTACCTTTTTCCCCATTTTGTTGCAACTTTAGGAGCATTAGATCTCTTAATTGGAAGTGCAAGTCTCAGGAGTGCCATTTGTAGTGTATCAATCTTGACCTGTCAAAATTGTGTCTGGATCCATTTATTTACTACCTCTCATATAGCTATATAATTGTAGTACTATTTCACTTACTTTTTAATCTGTGTTAAAAGAGATCTATCACGCTCTCTGTTGAATTTTCCTCAATATGTACTTGAAATCTAAAACAGTATATGTTGGCATCGTGCAGGCTGTGCTTCCTTTGAGGGGTAAAATTTTGAACATTGAGCGAAAAGACGAAGCTGCCATGTACAAGAATGAGGAGATTCAAAATCTTATTCTCGGTTTAGGACTTGGAGTAAAGGTGTCACGCTCAGATGATTTTTTGTTTTTTTCATTGTCTGAATTTATCTAATAATCAATTTTATATTTGCCTTTTCTTTTTGCTAATCTAGTACCCTCTACTGTTAGGGTGAGGATTTTAAAAAGGATGCCCTCCGTTACCACAAAATAATAATATTAACAGATGCTGACGTTGATGGTGCTCACATAAGGACATTGTTATTAACCTTTTTCTTTAGGTATCAGGTATGTAATGGGAGGTCATGAATTATTTCTGTTTTATAGTTGCTTCATATATATTATCGATTGTGTTCTTGACTTAATTTTTCTTGAATTCAATTAACTGTAGAGAGCATTATTCGATGAAGGTTGCATTTATGTTGGAGTTCCACCTTTATATAAGGTATCCTGAATATGATTTCTGATTAGTTCTGTTCATATGTGTATGAATATAAATAAACGCAGAGCTTCTAATTAATAAGCTTCTTAGATTTTAATTGTTTTTTTTAATCAACGTCCAGGTTGAGAGGGGGAAACAAGCATACTACTGCTATGATGAAGCAGAACTTAAAAAACTTCAAAGTTCTTTTCCTTCAAATGCATCATACAATATTCAAAGATTTAAAGGTGAGCTTTCTTTGAAAGATAATGTGGCTGATCATTTAGTTTTTTTGTGGAATATAGTATTATACGTTCAATATTCACGTTGTGAACATCTTAGTATTATAATTTCACGTGAAGTGGACATGATTTCACATCTTCACCATGAATATATATTAATACGTAGATAATATACACTCTATTGCGACATTCACACTTATGTGTGTGACATTATAAAATGCAGGGTTGGGGGAGATGATGCCTTTACAGCTTTGGGAAACAACGTTGAATCCTGAGACTCGGCTTCTGAAGCAATTAAAAGTAGAAGATGTGGCAGAAGCCAGCGTTGTATTTTCATCTCTAATGGGAGCCCGAGTAAGCGTTTCATAATTTTCTTTATCATCATCTTTTCTACCTTTTCCCCCTTCCAAATATTGATTTTGTCCTGGCTTGCCAAGTTTATTGGCAAGACTGCAAATAAGAATTTAAATCTTTCAGAAGATGGGGGAAAAAAAAAACCGAGTGAATCCGTTCAGAAGACATTGATTTGTAGATCATTGTAGTGATATTGTGCCTTGGTTTTTCAGGTTGATACCAGAAAGGAACTTATTCAGAAATCTGCAAATCTTATCAAGCTCAATCAACTTGATATATAAATCAGCCACCAGAGCCTCTGTATGGCTCATTTTCGCCCCGGTTTTACACAAATATCGGGTTAAGACCGTGCCCGAAAAAGTTCATTACCATCTCAATCCGTCTGCTGAAGATTTACATCATCAGTTCATATTTTGTTTTGTATGTATACTAGTTGTACGTAAATAGATGATATTGCACTAATTATTAGTTAGAAATTCAAATGCACTTCTCTCAAAACTCAATCAGAAACTGTAGTTGGCATGTTGTGGAAAGATGGTCGCCACAAATTGCTGTTTAAAAATATATTTAAATGTCGAGACATTTTTGCAGTTTAGAAATCATTTTTGAAAGTGGATCGACATTGAGACGATTACATTGTTTTTTATTGAAAGTGTGTATTGCTATGATTTTCAAATGATCTTTTTTTAAACAAATGACTCGAACCCGTAGCCTCTCGGACATAGATAAATAATGGTATTTTAACCGTTTCAACTATTCAGCTTTAGTTTTTTTTTTTTATCGAACAAATTATCTTTTTCTCTTAAAGATGAACCAAAATTTTGAAATATAATTTAATTTAGAAGTTAGTTGGACCGTATACCATTATTTCCGAGTTCTAAATCATTTAAAGTACTTTAAGTTCATAAAATTCATCTCTGTGCTTTTTTTTTTTAGGGAACACACTGGGTCAGTGAATAATTTTCTCTAGCATCAATTAATAGTTGATTTATGATACATTTAAACCACTTAAAACTTAGTTCAAAATTAAGAATGATTGAATTTCGAATTCATATTAAACCAAACCATCAATGGATTTGATACTAAAGTTTCATGTTTGCCCTCAAACCAAGAGCAACAGACGTCCTATAAATTTAATTTCATCTTCAACAACTTTCAGTTTGAACACAACAAACATATGGATCATAAGCTGGATTAGTTAATTTATTAACCATTCAAAGAGCAACATTCAGTTATCATTATCAATATGCTTATGCTCTCGCAGCACCACAAGAACACAATGTAAACCCATTAAGCAAAACTGAACATTCTACTCATTGTCGAAACATCAACCCGATGGTCCAATTTGAAAAAACAATCCAACAATGAAGGAACATCAAGAAAGTACAATGCAAGTCCTGACCAAAACTCAAGATGTTCCTTTTGGCGATCCAAAAGTAAAACTTCACCAAATCACAGGACGCTTCTACGGTTTCTGAAGCAGCAGCATTAGGTGCAAGATAAAAAAGACAATAATTCAATATCTATATCAGCTTCACCCCTGCATTTCTCAGTGAATCAATTACTGCTTTCACCTTACCGTGATATCTCTGATCCCTCTTGTAGAATACCGAAACAGCCGGTATATTTTTAAGCAGCAGCCTTTCTGCAAGTATCTTACCGACTTTCCCAGCAGCAGCGACGTCCCTAGTGTTCTCTTTAGTCTTCTCCATGCTTAACCTCAGAGCTTTTTCCTGTGTGCTAGCGGAAGAGGCCACCGTTGCAGTTGGTGTGTGGATAACTTGTGCGTTCACAAACTTATTGCTAAAGTGCATTCTTAGGATATATGGCTTCAGATACTTTGTCACTCTTTCTGGCCTCACTGGAGGAGGAATAACCATTTCTGCTGCACCACAAAATTAGAGCAAATTAACAAAGTATCTGGTGATTTGGGAAGACAAATTAGAATTGAAATGAACATAAAATGTAACTTTGATGTTATTTTCATGGGCATTTTCCAATCGTCTCAGCAAGTAATCAAAAAAGAATAAATCTTGCAACAATAAACTAAAGACTAGAGTGAGTTTCACACCAAAATCATGCTGGATACTGTCCTTCATTTTTTATAATAGTTTTTAGACCATAACTACCCCTTGTTAAATTGCTTTCAGATCCTAGTTCTACAGATAAATTACCTTGGACACATATGAAATGCAAAATGTATGCTAACCTTAAAAACAATTCGAAAACGAACATGGTTTTTCTCATTTTGAAAAGGACATATGGCCAGAAGCAAGCACAACAAAATTCAGATAACAGTAATCTTTGAAGAACCTTGCATCAAATACTTGCAGCATTCCGAAAGAATACCGGTGAGTTCTTTTTCCTTTTGCCCTTTCCTCATCAAAGGAGACTTTATAAACATGGGATACATCGAGTAAGAAACTTAAAGAGCTAGCTAAAATGAGCTAATTCGAAAAACAAGTGGATAAACGAAGGATTTCAAGAAAGTTCTTCACTTGTCTGTTATGATAGGCACTCCCAGTAAAATATATTCTACGGAAGTCAACTGGATTTCTATTTACATTAAGATTCAATATTATTCCCTCAGCCACTCTACCGGAAAGCGCATACAGAAAGCAAGCACATAAATATGCACCTGAAACACCCCATTAGCATCTCATTGCACAAAAATCACACACACACACACAAAAAAGCCAATGGAACACATTACTGTGATAATGCAATCAGATTCTTTCAACAGTGTGAAAAAAGAGGGAAAAAAAAGCATCATTGCATACAGTCAGACTTAGTTCCCTAATAATGCCCAAACAATCTTTACCAAACCTGAAGTTTTGGTAATCTATGGCTACTCAAGAACAAAAATTTTCAAAACAAATCAATATCCATCTATAGATTTCAAAGCTAGCAACTGTACATCGATATCTAGATACAGTCAATTCATGATTGTAATGAACTAAAGCGCGGTTTTTTTTCCCTAAATCCATTCTCCCAATTAACACACAGCAACAAGACTCACTCACCCAGTAACTTGAGCATAAAATGAAAGAAGTAATATAACATAAAAAAACGTCGGATTTCATACGGCGGAGGGAAGCGGTGCGCACTGAAACTGTGGCGGCAAGCGGCGGCGTGAGAGAAGTAGGAATCGCAATTTCAGATTTCAGTCTAACACCGGAATTTTATAAATTGTATTTAGAAAATAGTGTAGAATTTATGTATATTAATTTGCTCGAAAAGAAAAAGGTATAAAAGATCATGTCCGACAAAGCAATTTTTAATTTTATTTATATTTTTTTATAAGTGTATTTAATGATTTGAGCTCAAAAAAAGAGTGTTTTTTTTTTTTTAATCAGTAAAACGTTTTATTAAAAGTTGTAGGAAAAAACTTCCCACATAAGGATACAACATTGGTATTTACAGCTAAATTACAGGTCTAGATAAAATCTAGGATTCACGAATCAGTTTTTATTTAATCATAATATCATATACTACCTCCGTCCCAAGATAACGTGCACGCTAATTTTATTATCGAGTTTTTGCGAGCGAGTTGTTTATTAGTATTTGATATGATTAAATAACTTTTAAGGAGGGGTATGATAGATCTATCAATCTTCTATTATATGCATCTTTAAAAAATATTTTATCATTTTAAATATTAATAAAAAACTCGTTCGCTAAAACACGTGAAAACAGTAAACGTACACGTTATTATGAGACGGATGGAGTATTTAATTGGTTTTAGGTGGCTAATAAATAATTTTTTAAAGAAATTGTAGCACAAATTGCAAAACCAAGAGTTGTCTTGGCTACTAATTACATTCAAGGACGTACATAAATAATAGGTACCAAACTTTGCCATCAAAATTTTTCCAAGGCCATTTTTTAAATTTGTCGAAATGATTACAATTCATGAAACAGACAAATAACATACAAAAGAATATACCATTATGCCAATACCAGTGTCCGAATCAGTTGCAACTTAAGTTAGAATGAATCATTCTTGACAAAAAAAACTCATCCTGAAATCATGGTGGTGTTGCTCTTTCTCTTAATGCACTAAAGAAAGTTCTGTTTTTCCTGTTACATTTTTTTTCATTATATAAATAGTTCCTCTATACACATGTTGTTGGAATGTCTTCTAAATTGTTCAAAAGTTTAGTTATGTTTGTTCTGATGTACTTACTGTTTTATAGCTTCTAATTATATATATATAGAGTGAATCAGTTTTCTTTACATACATATCAAGACATATGATCAAGAATAGGCCTGAAATAATCAATTCTACACTTCTTTACAATATGTTGCACTTTCTAAGATTTTCCAGAAACGTTTCTCCAATTTCGGATCCACTCTTGACAAAAACGGCTGGATATCCAATTGGAGTGTCGACCCAAGTTTCAAAACCTCGTTCGGGGTACAATTTCCCTGTCCAAACATGCTTCCACTCGCAGCTTTCGCCTTCTGGGAAATAAGCCTTGACAACTCCCTTGCCTTTGTCAAGAACAGGCACAACTAGGATCTCTGTCCCAACTAGAAACTGCTCGTACGTTAGCCTATGCACGTGGTCGTCTTTTGGGTAGTGAAGAATTAGGTGTCGACAAATAGGCAACCCTCGTTCGGACGCTTCCTGCATAAGCAATAACCGCGCTCATACTAACATTTTATCATCTCTACTATGTGTGTTCTTGATTTAGATACGATGTACTCCGACCCACTATAACTGACGTTTAAGGATGTTTAAAAAAGTGATTTAAATAACAATAGATATATGTGCCTTTTGTTTACTACGAAATGACAATTATTTTGGATAAAAAAATTCTCTAGAAAGTCGGTTAAAATGGGTTAAAATGGGTCGGAGGGAGTAGTTACCTTGACTAGTTGCATCATGTAAAACTTCCACGCTTTGTATATTTTCGCAATCCTTGAAAAGTGCGATAGGGTTGTGTCGTTCGAGTAGAATTGAGCGTTGCACGAAGGCTTGTTTCCCTAATCAAAACAACAAAACAACATTTATTGAACTAAACTTGTGAACATAGTGTATATAGGTTATGTTATTGTGTGTAAGTAGTTACTTACTTCATGTGTCCTAAAGACGGTGGTGAACGCGTTCAACTCCATCCAACGAAGCAGAAGCTCTTCGCTCCGTTTGTACTTGATGAACGGCAAGTTGACAGCACAGTAGCCTCCGATATCGCTATGATTGAAAGCATAACCAGAAATGCCACTACTTAACAAACCTACAACTGCACTCTTTATCCCATCATTCGCTTGCCAGCTCACCATTTGATCGCCTTCCCAAAATAAGCTGGCCCATTTTGGACTGTCGCGAAAGCCAGCCCTCATGAAGAACACCAAATCCTCTTGGGCGTCCTCCTCCTTTCAAACACGGTTATTCTTCCATTCTTCGATGAATTCTCTGTTTATTCTTGCCCAGATCTCCAGGTATCTGTTATGGGCCGTGATTGGATCTTCGCCTGAAATTTTGCATAATCGAGTAAGTTTTGAAGGTTAAGTTAAATTCATCTACGCAACTGGGAAGAATTCCGTGTGCAACCTGAATAGAGGGACGCATCGACTGGAAGGCCTTCGCCGAAATCAGCCATCCAACCTCTGACTCCATCGTGCACCATTTCTTGCAAAATCTGTTTGAACCAATTTGCTGTTCTGGGGTGTGTTAAATCCAACATTCCAACATCAAAAGCTGTGTTCGGAACCATGTATGGTCCTCCTTTAGTGTCTTTTACTAAGATATCCAACTTCTTTGATTCCTCGAACATATTTCTTCGTACGTTTTTCTTCTCATCCATCTACATTAATGAGTTACACCATTGTTAATCAAGAATATAATGTTACACATCTGATGAACATGGAAAAAAGAAACTGGTGATTCTTGCTTACTGGAGCTAAACAAGGATTGCAATACGTCATCACTTTGATATTCTGAGAGCTAAGATCTTTGATCAATTGTTTCCAACCCGAATACCTAGTTGAATCCACTTCCCAGTTCCACCATAGTTGCGATCCAATAACCGTTTTCCTTTGCCCTACCCAATCCTTCAAGAAACACGCTCGATAAGCTTCACAGGTATGATCTCTCAACATTCATATCACAGCAATTGAAAACTTAAAGAATGTCTAGATTTTGAGCAAACCTCTTGTACACAACTAATACTTTTCAGTGAAAACAATTAATTATTCTCGTTGAAAACAACAAATACTAACAAACTAATACCTTTCCGTGAAAACAACTAACACCTTTCAGTGAAAACAACTAACACCTTTCAGTGAAAACAACTAATACCTTTCAGTCAAAACAACTAATACCATATAAAGATACACTTAAATTGCACGGTGCACCTGATGCATATTAGACTAATATTATTAGTTTTTGTCCTACTGTCCTAGATTTTATGTTCGTTTAGACAGAATAATCATCTCATTCCAAGTCAATTCTTTTCTACCTGCAGCCAAAATGCCGAAATCGGGGTATCTTTGGACCGAAGTTCCTCCCAGATATCGCGTACTTTCTCAGTGCCTCCTTGCATGCCCACCACAGCTCCTGAGATTATCCATTCAGGAAGTTGTTGAGGTCTCCCTATGGATTCTGTGAATCGTTCGATGAGCTCAGACGGCGAGTTTCCGTTCAGTATTCTCCCTTCAATCATATCTCCATGCATCTACAACCATTTTAACAAATTTCAAGAAAATTAGAGGTGCAATTTTGTCCATACATAGACTAAAATTATCTATGCCAAGAAATCACAACAGCAGGTTATGTTACACTACCTGTATCTGTACACAATCGTCCTTAGATAGATCAAAGCCTGAATAGTTGTATCCTTCAATATAAACTGATCTCATCTTTGATGTCATATAGAAAGGTGAAGGAGCATAAGTTGTACTCTCATCACCCCCTGCCCTGCATTTTAAAGAAAAAGAACAAATAAATTGATAAGCTTGATTAATAACCAGCATTTTCAAGTTAATTTTGATTGTCATCTCCAATGAAACTTGTTCACCATATGAAACTGGATCCATACTAATAGCATAACATTTCGTTACTGATAACATTACTCTTATAAACTAATACTATAACATTTACACATACATAAACGCTATGATATTAGTTTATTAACAAGTTTCACTGGAGCACGAATAGCTCGCCATTTTCACCTGTAGCTAACTAAATTAGCAGCAAACGTGATCAGCTGATCGCCTCGTCCGATTCCTTGTTCTTGAACGAAAATCGGGACCCTTTTTCCTTTCAAATCCATGTGAGAGAATTGCTCTCCAAATCCATAGAATCTTTCACTTTTCTCACTTGAATAAGTAACACAAATCCTGTTAAACTCAGGAAAACTTGCACTTTTCATCACTACGTTCTCCTCTTCTGATGGTGAAATTGCTATCACCACTCCTTTCCTTGTTAAATACCCACACCAACTAAACCGAAGCCTCCGAATTCGACCAATTTTTCGAGCTAAACCTCTGTAACCATAGCTTCTTGAAGAGAATTATGGGCCCGGCCCGAATCCGGCTTCCCAAATCTCACTTGAAACCCCACTTGATCACTGTTTTTCTGATCAAACAACATCCAATACTTGGCACATGTACATAGTTTCTTTTCAACTAGCTGCAAACTTCCATTTTCAACAGAAGTTTGAGCCCTCTTTTTCCCTTCCTTCACTGTAAAAATCCTACCTTTGATTTGAACAACAGGGGATCGGGCCATTTCTTTTCCCAGGCCCGAATCTTGATAATCAAAATCTTGTATGATTCTGATATCTTCAACGGTTTGATGATTGCAAACAAGGCGGACATTCTTGTTCTTGATCAGAAATGATCCCCTGCTTTCTTCCACCTCTGTATCAGCCACAGCTGCAGAAACGAAGGCCCGGCCCGGTACCGTGGCCCATATGGATCTTGAAAGGTTTGATTTATGGGAAATTGAGAGGGACCCACCTTTGTTTGATGACCAATTAAGCTGAAAATCATGGCCGATTTCATATATTTGCTGTGAAGGAATCGATTCTGAGTTGAAAATCAGAGTTCCTTGAGTGAAAGATAGAGTCTTTGGCTTTGAAGGAAAAGGGTTGTTAATGTGTTTATGGTTTTTTGGATGTTTTGAAAGAAGCCATTGTTGAGTTTTGGGGAGGTGGAGTTTTTGTTGCATCGTCTGGTTTTATATATAGTGGCTGTTTTTTTCAGTTGTTGTATCTGTTTTTGTTCGGATTAAGTTTTACCTATTCTGAAAACACTATAAAGAGGAGAAAATGAAGGATGGGGTTTTTTTTGGAGATGTTAAAGAAGGAAATGTTTTTGAAAGTGTTTGACGTTAAAATATAAAGGATGGAACAGTCTTTGGGTAAATTTTGTGCTGCGAGATATTGAAAAATAACTGTGTATCGAATGGTAACAAATAAAAAGAGTTCATGTTATTTTAAGTCTTAAAAGTCATAATTAATCGGTGGAATATCAAAAGATTATAAATTTATTGCATTGATTTTCATTTTCAACATGGGACTGCAACACGTGGTCTTTCAAAGGTGATTATAGACGCTATACAAGGTGGTTATAGAGAAAGGCTCTGTGTTAGTAGCTTAATTTCTTGCTTGTAAGGATATCTTGAGATATAATTCGAGTTTTTATGCTAGATACAGTAAGTTGTAGTGTCGATTATGTGACATATACTTCGGCAAATGCCTCGTTTATAGTAGTGCTTATTGTTGGGTCGAATCTCGTTTTTTTTAAATGACCTGCTCAATAACTATGGTGGTTGTTGACCAAATTAATCTTGGAAACTGGAAAGTGAGAGAAGTTGAATTTTTCAATTTGAGTTTTTGATGCAACCTAAGGCTAAATCAATTATTGGTGTTCGTGGGGGGGTTTATTTCAGAAGGAAATATTTTTAAATAAGCACCAATAAATTTTCTCATTTACAGTTTACCAATAAAAAGAAAGTATGAACAAATTTATGATGGGAATAATAAAGTAAAATATTAACATACAAAATAGAAAAAACGAAGTTAGAAACTGTGTAATAATAATGCGAACAAAACATTCTATTGACCCACATGCAAATAGTAGATATGTGGACGATTTTGTTGAAAGATTCAAATACGCTACTTACATAATAGTGTATAAGGACGTGAAACTGGCCAACATTCACTTCAATGAATTGATTCTTCTACTCTTATAATCCAACACAAGAAACAACCCTCATCTAAGAAATAATTATATGCAGAGTGCATCCAAAATTTCTTTAGTCTAATAATCGACTTCATGAATGTGATGTGATTCTATTGAAATTTTCAAAATCAATTTCTAATATTACACGAATAATATTCAAAATAATACAGACAAAACAGTCTTCCATTTATATCAGAAGGTTTGGGTTTTGCCGTGTATATGGTCTGGGTTCAGATTTGGAGCTCCTTGTTATGTATGTGGCGTTTTTTTTTGGGTCAGATTCATATGCATTTAACTCTCCAGGTTCCTTGGAGTTCATTCACGTGTTTTTGTTCTTAGAAGCATCTAAAATCTCAAATAGTGATGGACATAAGGGAAAAAATTACGATGGAAAAATTAAATTCACAAACTTTCCAATAGTTCAGATGAAATAAAGACAGGATAACAGATGTACAAATCAAATTGCTTTGCTTAAGCTATATGATAATGGAAACCTTTCAAGATGAACCACCAAAATATTTATTTTCATCCATATTCCCATCAAAAGTTATTCACACCAAGAACATCTTTCTTATTTAGTAAAATTTTATTCAGCTCCATACATATATAGTATACTAATCCAAATCGCTTATGCAACTTCGTTAAAATACAATAGAAACAACAGCACTCAATACATTCGTCTTCAGTACGACGAACTTGTTTAACAGAAGTACCGTATAAACAAGTTTTTTATTGAATACACGTCTTACATACCTCTTGCTTCCCTTGATCGAGAGAGGACTGCAAAATCTCCATAAGAGGGCAATCATCTGTTCTGTTCCTTTGGATCGTTGAACATATCGAGCATAAAAAGATGCTTTGATCTTCCAAAGAGATATCCTACTCTAATGGAAAGTAGGTGTAACCCATAGCGGAAAAGAACAAGAAATTGGGGTATTGGGGCTAAACGACAGGCGTTCAGAAATTCCAGTGACCATGCTATACACACCCACGTCTACAAGAACCTCCCTATAAGGCCACCGGTGCTCCAGTTTTTTGTCAACAAAATAGATGCTATTGCCTTTGCAGTTCAAACAATCGTTCCCAGAAATTGAAAAGGAGTAGCTGTCACCTACAAAAATTGTGTGATTTCCCAAATTGCTCAACCTAACCCACCGGCGCTGGTTAAAATCGAAACTGTGAACCCTAAATTTCACCGACTCTAATCGGTTCCTAGGGCGGTCTTGGAAAACCAACCAAAGATTTCCAGATGATTCGACCAAGAATAATTGATCCCAATCCCACTGGGGAAGTGATGAAGCAACATGATTAGCACGTTGCTGGAAATTGGTATTACTAGCTGTTTGGATATCAATATCAATAACAAGAATCAATCCCATGATATTGAGAGCAAATATTTGATCTCTTACATAAGCAACGTCTATAAACCCACCACCTGATGCATCTTTAATACTTTTCCAGGAACTATAACCCGGCCTACAAAATGCCAACTGATTCAAAGGGCCATAAATTATCATAACAACTAAATCCTCTTCATTTGCACCACCTGTTGTGCATGGCTTTCTAAAGACAAAAGCTTTCTCTATGATATCAGACCAATCCAGAATTTCACCAAAATGGACTAGCAACGAGGACTTAGGAGGAAGACTGACAGAAACACGAGTAAATGGACTCAGAAGATGGATTTTAAGATCGCTTCCTATAGTTACAAGCCAACCCGAAGAAGATCCCCAACACCGCCTACTACGGGCCTCAGGTAGTACTGAGTTGCAGACCTTGTTTCTATACAAGCTAAAGAAACTTCTAGAGCTACTGTTTTCATGGTCAGAGAACAGTAACAATGGAATTTGAGGACCTGGATGCCATTGTCTTGCCAAATAAACTGATCGCCAGGAGCAACAAACAGCAGAAAATGCGAGGAAATCCTCGATGGCTATTAGGTATGTGGAAACCTTGTGAATGACGTCATAAGGAAGACTGGACCAATCAGCCATTATAACTTATAAGGCCTGCAATTCAAAAATATTATCCCGATTCAGACTGGTAATCTTCAACAAATACTCAACACTATCATAGAAAAGGTGAATGACAAGAGGACGAGTGTGGAAGCCATTTAAAAAATGGGGCCATCATACTAAACAAATGAGTCGTCTATTGAAATCTATATGCTACTGCAGTAAATAATCAGCTAAATCAGCAATGTCACATAACCAATTGCATCTCAGCTTTAAGAAAATTATGAAATTTCATGACATTATGAGCCTTAAAGCTAGAAGTCATTCGTTTTCTCCCAACATATTCAATCATTGAGCTAGGATTTGACCAAGAAATCAAATTAATTGCAATTCACGGTCATATTACAGTACCAGGTCGAGCTAATTAATCTAACGTTAAATCAAATTAGCCAAATTACAAGTACAACAGCAAATACAGGCCAATTACTTTGCCCTAGTCGTCCAATGTAAAGGCAAAAGCGTAAATAAATAAAATGATATTCAAATTTCAACTGCAAAACTTCTTTTTGAAGGCGTAAACATCATTATATCAATATATATATCCTGGATCACAAATCTTTATCTCACAACAAACAGCAATAAGCTCATCTCACCAAGCTAATTTTCCGTTCATTTTCAACCTAAAATCAAGGAAGGAAAAAGATTTCTACCAATTCACGTCAAATCTGGTGCCGAGAAATACAACTGTAACATAACAATTACCAAAAAGATTGCAGATTTGCAGGGAAAAAAACTTTTTTCAGGTAGAAATGCGCAGAAAAACAAGAGAAACGTACGAGCTGAAGTGAATAGTTCAAAAATTGGATGGGGTGGGCTAGTACTTAAAAAATTTAAATTAGATAATATTGGGCCTAGTGGCAATTAAGGCCCATCAAATTGATAATAGAGGGCCTAGTGGAAATTAAGGCCTATCAAATATTTAATATTGGGCCTAGTGGCAATTAAGGCCCATCAAACAGGTAATAGAAGGCCTACTGGCTAGGTTGGACGGTCTAATTTGTCATTTCTAGTTAATAGATAGATAGAAAATATACTTGAAGTGATACATTACAATCCTTTTTCTTTTCTTTTTTGACAGAAGTGATACATTACAATCCTTAAAATTATATAGAGGGAAAAAAATAGTTGCTAATAAAAATCACTATAATGTACTTATGAAAAAGTAAATAAAAGTTGAATACAATTAAACGAGTTAAACAACTAAGCAAATTCCTAACGTAGTAGATAGCGAAGCACCCAATTCGCCACCTCTGAAATTAATAAGATGTGCTAATTCTTTTTATACATAGAAAAGGTGAATTGTGGTCCTTGAGACTTGAGTTGCAAAAAAAAAAAAAAAGATTAAATAATATATTTTTTCTACTCGGAATTACTTCACTAATGTAGTAATGAGGTAATTTTTTTTGCTTAATTTCATCAAAATGTGGGAAGATAGTCGGAAGAAGTATTCCTTTTTGCACTTGTAATTTTGTTCATTTCTATGAGGATGTGAGAGAACAGTTTCTTCATTTAAAGATAATATGGGCTGAGGAATGAATCCGAAATAACTCAAGGCCCATTATATGGATTGTTGAAAATATCACCCAATGCCTGTTTGAAAAGATGAATAGGCTGAGATTTCACCGTGCTAATAAAGTATGGATGGAAGTTGATTTAATTCAAGGAGATAATTTAGGATGGATTTCCAAATAACTTGCATAAATGATTAAATTCACCATTTGGGCTTTTTCTCTTTTTGGTTTTGGGTCAGTTGGAATTCTAATTAGCATATATGAGCCACAGATAATGAAGATGGCAAATAGGACAACCTTGATTAGAAAGGAAGATATATATTGATCGAAGTTCTAACATCCCAGACGAAAGATAACAGCAAGAATCAAGAAACATTGTTCAACCTATTAATAATCAACTACTGCTACTGATCCAAGCAAAGTACACTTACTCAAGCAAATCCGACAACGCCGTCTTCTTAAATGGATCAGCTTGAGCCATCATAGCAGCCAACAATTTATTTGGAAACACGTTATCCGCCTTCATCCTATCACTAAACCCATAAGCTGGAGTCTTCGAATTCATATATGCCGTAAGTAGCGCCTGAAACTGCCTCAACCGTGACGAATACCCTCCCTGTCTCATCATCTGGAACACCTTTTCAGCATTGTGTACGTCTCCTTTTCCTGCGTACTTCTCCATAATAGTTATATACGTAGAAAACAAAGGCTTCCCTCTATTCTGCTTAATAGCCTTCCCTAATATAGAATCTGCTTTCTCCACTTCTCCAGCTGAAACATAAAGCCTCACGATAGCGTCCCAAGTCAGTGGGCCCAGCATGCAGCCACTCTCCCCCATTCGTCTCACCAGATCCTTACCCTTGGCCAACATCTTATGATTTCCATACACCTTTAGTAAAGCAGTGTAATGCTTCGAAGTCGGCTTCTTCACTTTCTTTATCATTTTATCAAAAGCTTCCTCAGCCTTTTCAATTTTATGAAGCTGTCCATAGGCCTCGATTACAGCTAAGGATTCGTCCATTCGGGGATTCTGTTCACACATATTCCAGATACGGTCAACTTCATCTTCCCTACCAAGGGAAGCGTAAATAGGAATCAGTGAACGAGAGGCCCAACGATTCTTTTTTAAATCGACACCTTCTATCTCTTTCAACACAGTCTCAGCTTTATCCTTTTCCCCACTTGCAGCATAGTACTTTGCCAGCAATGTCTGAATTCCAGCAGTAGTTTCCAAACCTTCATCCTTCATTGTCTCCACGATTTGTTCCATACCAGTTATATCATTAGCTTGACCTTTTACATCAATCAAGATCTGGTAAGTGAAAATGCTTGGTTTGATGTTTTCCTTCTCCATCAACAGGAGGACATCAGCGATTTTCTTCTTATTGGTCTTTTTGTACAGAAGTAGTAACTGGTTGCAAGTAAAGCATGTAATTGGGAATCCTAAATCCTTCATTTTGTTGAACACTTCCTCGCCCTTTTTCACATTGGTTGTAGATGCACAATTGGCCAACAAAGTACGGTAAACTTTTTCAGTTCTAAATGACTCAGGAATCTGCTTGATGTAGTTTTCTGCACTGTGGAGACCCTTCAATTTAGCAATTAAATCCAGACGAGAAGCGTAGTTTCTTTCATTAAATTCAATGTGATTCTTTGCTTCCGACCATTCTGACAACTGCAAAACATGAGAAACAAAAAACATGAGTGCCACTCCAAAACCTCTCAGGCACAAACAAACATAGACAGACGGTTTCTTGATTCATTCTGATACATAATTGTCCCTCAAAATATGAGTGAAACTGATACATATTATGACTTGTTGGATCAGCAATTTTAAATATGAAATGATACAACAAAACCAAGATACAGACTACTAACAGCACATTAATATGCTAAAAGGGATGAAAACAATCACCTGCAAAGCCTTGACAAAAAGTTTGCGTTTTCGCAGATTAAGCATTGTCACTGATATTTCTATTCTGGTTACTTCATTTCCTTCTTCAACCCATTTATCCAAAACTTTGCTTACTGGTAAAGCTGGAGTATTTAGGATAGCATTAGTCATTCCTGAAGGAGCTCTAGCCATGAATGACTTTTTTTCTTCAACAGCAGTATCACCTTCATCCTCTGATGAAGAACTCAGATCATCATCATTCCCATCTTCTTGAACTGCGTCTAGTGGAGTTTCAAGATCAGAAAAACCATCCTCCAAGTCATCATCATCCTCTCCATTGGTCTTAGTATCAGCCTGAGACGAAAAAGAGTGAACTTCCCCGTGTGACTTCAGAAAAGTAGATGATGAACTATAAAATCTTGTGCAACATAGCATCCCATCAGAAACTTTTTGTTGTGTTCCAATAATTTCAGCATTGTAAGGCTCCGAACAACAACTTGCTATTTCTGTTTTCCCACAGCAAATTTGACTGATCCTTGCCAATCCTTGGCTCCTAAAACCCCAACAGACATATCTCATAAATAGTTAAATACTCAATGAGAAGGATATTAAGGAAGAAAAAAAATATGAGAGACAAAAGCAGAAGTCAAAAGCCTTCGGGACTAAAGATTTAAAATAATAATATAAAGAGCAAAAATGCCAAAAACAATTTTGAGAAAGACAAATTTTGAAAAGGATGTTCTACAAATCATGCCAAATTCAAAATCATTCAGAAGATGCATAAGAAAGTAGCCAATATGGCAACATACAACAATGTATAGAGATGAAGAAAATATACGAAGGTAACACTATGGAGCACATTCGGTCCACTAGGTTTTATTAGTTTGAGCCTTCCCCAGTAACAGTGTGAATCCCATACCAAAATTATAAATTAAATTCCTGGAGTCAAACATGAAGTATCCTAAAGAGTTTACCAATAAATTGCATATGCAGCAACAAAAAATAATGATCTATCAACTATGAGAAACACAGACACTATGCTATTTGGATCTCAAAGATAGGCGAACAGGACAGGAAACAGAAAATGCATCAAAACTTTAAACTCATGACATTTCCCTTAGATAAACTTAGCACCAAGCAAAGTATTTTTTAAGTCCAAATTATGAATATGTACCCCTCCGACCATATTCGTGGACATGTCCTTTTTCTTGTTATGTTTCAAATAAGGAAGAAAAAATTGTTTCTTTATTTTCCAACATTGCATAAAATAAACGGAATTTAAACGATAAATCAGCAAAATTTTCCTCTCATAGGAGCAATATAAAGATCAAAATGATGAGTTTATATTTTTCATTACAAGTCACCAAAATCATGAGTGTAAACTAAGTCTTATTTAGGAACCATATTTTCTGTTCATAGTCCTCCCTGATATTCTTTTGCACTGAACAATTCATCAAAAGAACATAAATTCATTTTAGTTAACCTTCGAAAATTAAACACACATACACAGATAAATTAGATACATAAATTCATAGATTCCCTCCTCTGAAACTAACATAATTTCATAAATAATCAGCTCTTGAAACCAGAAAATATAAACCCAAACCCAAAAAAACATAACAGAGAAGGAGAATCTACGTTTCCCCGTAGCTTATTCGAGAATCAAGCAAAGCGAAATCACTCAACACTCCTAAGAAATGTGAATTAACAAATAGGAAAAAGAAAACATTTCGCATAAGCGATCACAGTATACGGAACGGAACAAATTAAAGAAGAACGTATTACCTAAACTGTGTGGAGGCTCTGCGAACTGCCCACATTCTTGATTTTCCAAAAGCTTCAAAATTTTTGGTAGAAATGTGGAGTAGTGACAAACAGTGAGTGAGGTATAGAACGAGTAACGTTTCCTAAAACCCAAAAAACCCTATCGGGGAGCTTATATCCCAAATCTGGTGGAAATGCGATTTTCAGGGCGCCCTTCATTAATTTCATTTAGGCCACTAGAGGTTTTCATAATTACAAATTTGATCCAATTTTCTTTTAGTTTTACATTTTAGATCATATTTAGAGTTTAATGTGTTGCATTATCCCCAAATCTGACATAAATAATCCTTGCAGCCTAGGGGTGAAAACGGATCGGATACGGACGGATAGTGCTTATACCGTATTCTAAACCATATTTTTTTCTCGAATTCGGAGTCGGATACGGAAATTCGGATCGGATCTGAATTTCGGAATATTCGATATCTGGATCTGAGATGGATATCGGATTTAATCCGGGCCGGATTCGAATAACTATAATCGGATAATATATTTCAAACGAAAATCATCAAAATGTGATTGAAACACATAAAAAAAACTACCTATGAAATATTTCATAAAAGTTTTAATGCAAATTATAAAAATTATATCTACTACTAATAATATGAAACTAAAAGTTATATATTTCGTAACCATCATCACTCCAGCACAACATAATGCCTAAGAAGACATGTATAATATTATACTGAACTTTCAAGTTGAGACTACAACACCACACTTTTCAACAAGCCATTAACTATGAATTTGGAATTAGAATTTATTTAGTTTCCGACTATTTTCTTAATAAAATTACATAAATATTAAATACTAATATTATATTATATATATATATATATTAATATAAAATATAAAATAAAATATATTAAAAACTATAGTGTAGTCTAAATGGTTGGCTTTTACTTGTTGATCCAAAATGTCTCAGGTTCAAACCTATTTGAAAACAAATATTAAAAAAAATTAATTTTTTTTAAAAAAAAAATTAAAAATCCGGATAATATCCGATAAAATATGGAAAACTCGAATACGGTCGGATATTATGTATTCCGAATCCGAAGTCAACTATCCGTATCCGAATCCGTATCCGCCCGGATACTAGTTTTTTATACCGAATTCAATACCGACCGGATACGGCTCCGGATCGATCGGGAAATATCCGATCCGTTTTCACACCTATTGCAGCCACTATTTCGAGAAGTGTAAATATTCTTATTTACTCTTCTTTTATTTGTAAAATCTAGTTTCCGGTTATTTAAATTAAAAATAGGTATTAGTGTAAATAGATAGATTACCAATATAGAGTCCAATTTTTTACTAAATAATAAAATATAAGGGTTCAATTTTTATAAACATAAGTATAGAGATCGACTTTTAATAAATCAAAAATACAAAAACATATTTTTTTATAAAATGAGGGAGTAATAACTCAATTTGTAAAAAATACAATTGTAATGACCTTAATAGAGTGGAACTCATTATATCTAAATAGAGTCGCATTTCTAAAATCCAAAAGAAATATGTCAATAAATCGAATATTCTTTTAACTTGAAAATTTTAAATTGCAAGCGCTAGTATCTTTAAAAAAAGTGATAATAAGTGATTTTTGTAGTAAAATGAAAAATAAAGAGTGTTTTAAGATAAAATGATTTTAAAAAGTGACTAAAGAGAAATGTGTTTGCAAAATAAGTGTTTTAATAAATGTATTGGGGTATTATTTTCTTGGGAGGTGTGTAGAAGTGCTTAAAGAGAAGTCAAAAGTTAGAAATTATTGTTTGACCAAAAGAGCTAATAAGCACTAAATATAGTAGTTGCAAACATGTTTTAAGTGTTTTTTTTTAAAAAAGAAGCACTTTTGCTTTTGCTATGGAGTTTGCAAACAGGACTTTAATTAAGTGTCAAAACACACTTCTTTTTTCCTTATTTCAATCAGATAGGAAACCTAGAAAGAGTGCAAAACCAAAAGCAGGCGTTCTACTGCAAATTAAACAGAACATGCATGATGCATCCATGCAAATATACAAAATGACCAAAAAGTACACCGTGACTGTGTGACTAACCACACAGGCAATCTCCAGTTTCCTTGCTCATTCCAGCAAATCATCCACCGGAGACTTGTTAAACCGGTTCATTCGAGCCAACTGACGAGTTATCGCTTGATTCGGGATAATGTTACCCGCTCTCATCCGATCAGCGAACCCATAAGCCGGAATCTTGGCATTTTCATATGCCCTAAGCAACGACGTGTACTGCCCGACCCGGGAAGTATACCCGACCCATCTCATCATCTGGAATATCTTCTCGGCGTTGTGCACATCTCCTCTCTTTGCATATTCAGTCATGATAGCACAGTAAGTAGTAAACAACGGTCTTCCCGTTTCTCCTTAACCGCCGTTCCCAGTATAGTATCCGCTTTCTCCACTTCTCCGCATGCCAAACAGAACTTAACGAGCGCATCCCAACTCACGGGCCCCATGTAGCCATCACTATCAACCATTCGTTTCACGAGATCCTTATCCTTATCCAGCATTTTGTGATTCGTGTACACCTTTAGTAACGAGGTGAAGAGCTTTGCAGGGGGCTTCTTCGTAGTTTCCAACATGTTGTCAAATGCCACCTCAGCATTTTCGATTTGGTTAAGGCGTCCCCAAGCTTCGATCACAGCCGTGCATTCGTCCACATGTGGAAGGCCAGACGCACGCACTTTCCAAATCCGGTCAACCTCATCGTCCCTTCCAAGTGAAGCATAGATAGTAATCAACTATTGATATACCCAACGAGTCTTTTTCATGTCACCCCCTTCGATATCTTTCAAAACAGCCTCGGCTTTATCTCTTAAACCAGCAGCAACATAGTATTGTGCCACCGATGCCAGGATATGAGCATTGGGTTCTAATCCATCAGCCTTCATTGTCTCAACAATTTGTTCAATTCCGGTTATATCATTTTCCCGTCCTTTCACCTCGATCAAAATGTCGTAAGTTTGAAGGGACGGTTTAATATTTTCCTTCTCCATCATCAGGAGGACATCAGCAATTTTCTTCTTAACAGTTCTCTTGTACAGAAGTAGCAACTGGTTGTAAGAACGCATGAAATTGTGAATCCTAAAACCTTCATTTTATTGAAAAGCTCCTCAGATTTTTTAATGTTGGATGCAGCAGCATAATTGGCCAACAAAGTGCTGCAAACTATTTCAGTTCTGAACGACTCGGGAATCTCCTCAAGGTAGACTTCAGCCTTATAGAGAACTCGTGTTTTAGCAATTAAATCCAAACGAATAGCATAATCCTTGTCAGCAAATTCAAAATGGTTTGTTGTTTCCAACCACTCTGACAACTGCATTATGTAAAGAAAAATGTCAGGGCCACTCCAAATCTCCTACCTTTGGATATTTAACACATCTATGCAAATAACGAAATTCAAAGCTTGAATTTGTAAGCAAAAATCAGGAGAGGTAACCCACACTAGTGAACCATTGTGGTGGGCGAGATACAAACGAGAGATGCTTGATTACAGATTTTAAGGGCCAACTGAACACCTACTATTCTACTGATTCGGTAAAAAACTGCCTATCTAATAGACTAAACCTTTAATAGTGGCAAGAATATGATACCATAATAAAATTGAGAAAATAAAAAAAGACAGAGCATTTGAAATTTTGAACCAAAAAAAGAAGTCCAGCAAATAAAGGGGCGCTTGGTTCAAAATTCTTCAACTCAAAATGGTAACCGGAACAAGTACAAGGTTATTGTGTGGTTAATGAGAATAAAAGATGAATTTACCTTCATCATATTCCGTAAGTGGGGTAACGAGATTAAAATAAGTTAATCATACCCCATTTTGATTAAATACTTCCCCTCCTATAATCATTTCTCCCCAATCATTCCACTATTCCTCAACCAACAATCATTTCTTTTATCCCAACTTATTCCAAGATTAGAGCAGCACACTAACAATGCAACCATCATTCTCACTGTAATTCAGTATTCAAGTATTAAAGGATGCAACCATGTCAGGATCAAGGCCATAGAAGACAGTCGATTAAATGAGCTAAAGGGAGGAGAAAAGTCACCTGCAAGGCCTTGGTACGCAGCCTTCGTTTACGAAGATAATGCATAGCTGATGATACTTCGGCTTGGGTTACTTCATTTCCTTCTTCCACCCATTTATCCATAACCACGCTTACTGGTGACTCTGGAGCAGCTCGTATAGCAGCAACTATTGCTGAGAAAGGTACACCTACGGGCTCGTTTTTATCTCCACCAGCAGTTTCATATTCATCATCAGTCTCATCTCCAGATGTAGCTTCTTGAGCTATATCTTGTGGAGTTTCGAGCTCAGAAAAACCACCATCCAAGTCAACGTCATCCTCTCCATTGCTGTTAGCACCGGCCTGAAATGAAAAGGCACGAACTTCCCTACGCGATTTCAGAAAGCTGGATGACGTGACATATGATCTTGTACAAGATAGCAGCCCATCAAATGTTCCTTCTGGAGATTCGATTACTCCAGCATTGTAAGTCTCCAAACAACAGCTTGTTATATCCGTCTTACCGCAGCAAATTTGACAGGTTCTTGTTACAAATCCTCGATTCCTGGAAAATACGACATAGTATCTCATAATTACTCATTTGAAAATTGAATTGAATATAATAAAAGTTCATGTTCAACTGCATCAAATAGAAGCAAATAAAGCAATCCTAACAGGACTCACCAAAATCAAAGTATAGACACACGGCACAAGTATACAGAAATGTAAGGATTCAACCTTGTAAAATTTGGAATAATTTCATAAATAATCAACTCCAAAAGCATAAATACAAACCCCAAAATAGAAATATTCTTCATCTCTGTTATAAACCTCATCCAAAAACCAGCTAAAATTAATAACCTCACGCAACACTGCTAAAATGCAACAATAAACATAACCCAATTCACGTAAGCAAAAAACGACCACAAGATATACTAAACAAAACACAAACATCAATATTAAAAACACAAAAACAGGGATAAAAAGAATTGAGAAGAATTCATTACCTGAAGTGTATGGAGGCTCTGCGAAGTGCCAACATTTGATTTTTCCGCTGGATATATATTCCTATTATGATTAATGTCTAAATATTGAATGAGATTCCAAAAAAGGAACCCGAATAAGGCGGTACGGCTAGGTTTGGACCCTACTTATTTATATTTTTAATTTAATATGCTTGATAATGGGTTTTATGGCGCCAAATTGATGATTTGGCAATTCATGTAAGCTTCTAATTTTTTTAATTATATATAGAATTTTTTTTTCGAAAAGAATTATATATAGGATTCAAAACAGTATCTTCCCAATATTTCTTTCCCTATTTAATTATATAATTATTTAAAACAGTATCTTCCCAATATTCGTTTCCTTATAAATTTTCCCTTTTAATATCTCCACAATAAATTTTTCCTTTGTAGTCACTCATGATGATTGATTTACAAAAATAAATACTCGTATAATTGTGAAAATGAGGATAGGGTGGGTCACATTGTATTCAAATCATGTGCTCCACTGCCATGGCATGACTGAATAAAATGAAGTTTTAAATGAAATGATTATTTTTATGATTAGTATGATTTAGAAATGAAATATAAGTATTGATGAAATTATTTTTGAATTATTGTTATTATTAATTATTGTATACATTAATATATGTATTATTATTGATTATTAAAAATATTATACATATTTTTAACATTGTGTTATTGTTAGTTTTTTTATTATTATATATTTTAAGGAACATATATTAAATAAAACAAGCATCATCCATTCAAGTAATAAAATGAGCATCATCCATTCATCCATAATATTAAGATGCACTACAAATATTTCAAAAAGTTACAAATTATAATGTTCCATAACATAATAGATTTCAACATTAATCAATGATCATCTAGGTTAATTATATGTATGCTTTGTTGAACTGAGCTGCTTGTTGTGGGATCAAATGTATTTATATGGGCTACAAAGTAGGACTTTCAAGATATTACAATTGGATAACAATTTTCAGACCATTGATTTACTACCTAGGGGAGAGGATGACCATTTTTAAGATGCACCTACGAGCAAATTGCCAACAGAAGTACCTACATTGCTCTCCTCGGTCGACATCGTGTTAGAATCCTATGAATAAAACCACAAAAAAATTGAAAATTATAAACCACTGGTCATTAAAAGTGACAACATTATAAAATGTCGACCACTATCACTAAAATTTATAATAGTCGGCCACAATAGCCAAAAAAATAAAATGTCGACCAGGACGACCAATTTCTACAATTATAGACCAATATGTCAACATCTTTTAATGGTCGATCAGACTGACCAATATTTAAAATTGTTGAATAAGGTGGTCAACAAAACAAATAGTCCCCCTGGTCGGATGGCTTTATGTTGTCACAATTTTTAAATGCTAAACACGAAAAAACTCTATCTATCTTCATTTAAATGGAAGAAATTCACAAGAAAACTTACAAAATATATCTCAAAACTGTTTTTTTTAATCATGCTCTTCTTTCAATACATTTGCTATGAGTTTTTAATATGTAGGATTTTTTAGGGTTAGATTTTATGATGTTTTCTTCAAGTTTAAAGAATGCTATAAATGAGCTCACGAAGATGGCATGATGTTTGTGTGGATTCAAGATTAAAATATATTGAGTAAAAAAAATAGTAAATTATTATATAAAAAATATACACGGAAGACTTATTTATCCATTTATATTAAGACATTTTAAATATAAAATTATATCGGGTGTATAGAGTAAAATTTTGTGCGGCAAACCGCGACCAAATAAAAATTCGGCGAGCCAGAGTTCGTTATATTTTCAAACTCTAGAGAACTTCGTAATCATTTATTTCTCAAAGCTAGTAAACTCATTTTTTTTTAAACAAAAAAGGTGATCTTGAAAAATCGCAGACTCCATAATCATTTGCGAATTTAGAAACTTTGTAAAGAAGAAAAACTTGAAGCAATTATGGTACCTCAAAACCAAGGATGAAAATATCACTATCGCAAGTAATATCGCAACCTAAATTTTACGGATATATCGATATCGCAAAAAATTTAAAAAAATGACGGAAATTATGTTAAAAAAATGGAAATTTGACATGAAATTTTACAGGTTATTATTACACATAATAATGCATACATTTCATTTAAAATCACAATAAAATGACATGTTTAAAAAAAAATATTAGCAATAAACTACATAAACATTGTCCATCAAAAAACAGCTGACAATACAATACATGATACAATATAAAATGACTAAAATTACATGATAAAATATAACTAGTACCAAAATGATGATCTATGAGGTTCAAAAATAGAAGATGTAATGTCATCTCTATTCAAACAATAATGGTACCAACTCATCACATTAAAGTACTTATGGATATAATTATGTACATGTCATTTATATGTTTCTCTATCTCTTCCAACTGTTTCACCATGAATTGAATATTGTGTCATGTCCCAAGTATTTTATTGATACGCATTTTGACCTTCATAACACATTTGAGGAGGTAGGCGATGAAAAACATTTTGAGTATTTCAATCAAACTATGAACTCGCTATATGTGTCAGAAGCATATGAATCTTGAGACATATCAATATGATCAGACCTGCAAGATTGTATTGAATAGAGCAATAAACTTGAATTAATTTGTATTCCACGAGTTTATTACACCTCAAAATCCAATAACCAGATTGAATCTAATTGATTACATCATTTGTTAAATTGTTTTATCTTGAGTAATAATTAGTAATTACTATTTATATTTAAATAATAAAAAAAATGTCTTCGACAGTCAGACTCAGACCCAGTTAAACTCACCAGTTAACCCCTCTCATTTATGAAAAATACGAATTTAAAAAACAATTCATGATTCAAACGCATATTCTTCAACCCCCTTTCGACTCGACCTGAGTTATTCAGCTCAAAGATTAAGCAGACCGGTGCCGTTCGTCGACCGCCTCACACTTCCGACTGCAGCATGTCGTCCGTCGCCTAATTTCTTCCATCTTTCGGTTGTTTCTTAGTTCTTACTTAGTAAATAGGTATATACTCCCTCCATATTATGCACAGAAGTTGTTTATTATTATTAAAAGTGATAAGTTGTTTTTTTGGTGGGGGTTAAATGGTAAAAATAATGATTGTTGTACCCGGTTTGAGTGTTTTTTGCACTTTTGGTCACGAACCACAGTGTTTTTTCAATTTAGTCCCACCACTGGCAGAACTAGTCCCACACGAATTTTAATTTGCAAATGTGGTCCCACAATTTATGAAGTTTGCACATTTGGTCCTAAAATTAAACGACGCTTGGATCTAGATCTCGTTAACGTGAAACGGACATTTATTAAACATATAATTAATACGTGTTAAACATTAATATGTCTTAACAAATTAATTAATCTCCACAACTTAAACAAAACATAAAAAATCAACTTACACACACTAACTCACACACAAACACACATTTTCTGAGAGAGAAAGAAAACCCCCGTCGCGGCGCCACTCTCCTCCGCCGCCGCAGCACCCAAAAACACAGGGTATCACCACCACCCTACGCGACCCTCGCGGTCGGAGAGTCGCCGGGAAATGGAAACCCTTATCGGATCATTCCGCCGTATTTCTCCTCCGCCGCCCACAATCGGTTGAGCTACACATTCCTCAAAACTCCGGGTAAATCAACGCCCAAATTCTCCTTCGTTGATTTCACGTTAAACATCAATTTCCCAATTCTCCGTTCTAAATTTTCCACCTTGTTTTTTTTTTTTTCTTCTCAGTAAATTCGCAATCTTGAGTTAAATCGACCAAATCCACCAATCGCATTCATCGCCGTTCCTCATCGCCCGCATCTCCCTCCTCATTCCGTACCCAAATTCAAACCCTAACCTTGTGAATTTGTGAGATAGTTTTGTGGGGAACATCTGGGGGTAAAAGCCGTGGAGAGAATGTTTGATTGGGCCTTTTTCGAGGGTTCTAGTTTAATTGATGAAGATGTGATGTTCTATATTTGCATTATATGTGTCTACTTTCCGATTGCGAGAGAACCTTTTAACTTTGTTTTCCTTGTATGCATCCGGATCGTTAGCATTTATGAGTATTAATGGTATCTAGAAGTTCGGTTTTGTGGGTGAGTGTGGGGATTGCCCTCTTGGTGAAAATAACTTGTCCTTGTCGAAAGAGAGTACATGAAGGGATGACATGTTCTGTGCCATTATGTGGGTCAAGTTGAAGTTGTAATAAGTTGTTGAGTTGTGGGTTTCATAGATGTCCTAAAAGGTGTCATCGTGGAACTTGCGTAACTGTGGTGATAAAGGCTTGTAGGTGTGGGAGCTTGAAGAAACATGCGCAGCACAGATTAGTTGGTTTGTTTTTAAAAATTGTTATGATTGTTTTTTAGTAAGTATTGTGTATTTTGTTTGTATTATTTGGCATTGGTGATTGAATTTAGAATAGGTTCCTTGCTACCAAGAGTTGACTTGCGAGAGGAAGCTTTTAAATTAAGAGATTGTGCGCTTTCAGAGGTTGGTTTTGATATCATTCTAATAGTCAAGGTTATCAAATGGGTCGATTTATGTTTACCTTGGACATATACTTTGTTGTACTGATTTGTGATCCATGTCATAGGTATTTCCTCTCTCTGTAGATAGGTGTCTACTCACAATTGCATTGATTCTTACATGCAAAGAATCAAACAGATTTAAAGGCCATTCATCACATATGACCCATCAAACGCATTTAATCGTTTTGGTGGAAGTCCCGGTGATAACTTTTCAAGCCGGACATGCAAGATTTAGGGAGGAAAGCAAAGACAAGGTGACTTTGTTGAGGCTCATACTAAGGTTTTGTACGTTCATAGTTGCCCATTGCTTCACAACAATTGGGGGTAAGAAGTTTCTCACACAGTCCAGTCTCACAAAAACTGCAATGTCAAAGAAAGAGAAAGGTAAAAACAAGTAGAGGAGGGTTGGGGTAGGTTTGGATAGTTTTTTTTGTCATGAAGCCACTACAATCTTATTGTTTTTTATACTTAAAAACTCAACTTTTGTGCTTATAATGATATCAGATTGTGGTGGCTTAAGATTGGTGGTATATTTTGGTAAATACTATGTGGGTAATAGATGAAAGTGATGGTATATTTTGCTACAATTAGTTTTTGCTATTGATGGGGTACAAATGATGGTATATTTTGCTATTTATGGGATGAAAGTAATGATATATTTTGCTATATAGTTTGTGCTTATAATGATATCAGTTTTTGTATTGATGGTATCTTGGTTTTCAACTTATAGCTTTATATGAAGACATGGTGTGTTTAGGTGTTTTTTTATTTGAATTTTGTGTTGAATGTGTTGTGCTTTTTTGTGTTGAATGTATGTGAATATATATATATATATATATATATATATATATATATATATATACACACACATTAGTGTTGAAACTAGAGTTCGGGCAAAAATTGGTGGGAAAATCTTCAATCATATATATGGGACTAAAAGTGCAAGTGATTTGGAGCCAAAAATTTTGATTGGTTGAGAAATTGGCTCCAAAAAAATTGGAAGGCCGAATTTTGAGTTTTTTGAACCTATGGGACCATTTGTGCAAGTGGGCCCAGGTAAGTTAATTGGTTAATTTTATGTTAATTATGTTTCATAACTTATGGGACTAAAAATGCAAGTGGTTGAAAGATGGTTAAGTCTTAATTGCATATTAATTATGCCCTATAACTTATGGGACCACATTTGCAAGTCGATTTAACGGTTTTCGTCACGGTGGGACTACATTTGCAAATTAAAATTCTTGTGGGACTAGTTCTGCCAGTGGTGGGACTAGATTGAAAACATGGCGTGGTTCATAGGACCAAAAGTGCAAAAAACTCTACCCGGTTTGATTACCGACGAACAAATAAGTAATTTGATAACAAGAACACCGATCAAGACAACAACGAAAGTGATAAATGACACGTTGTTTGATTACTCAGTTCGTCTGTGAATAAGACTACGTCTGGGGGCGACCAAGCCAGGAGTATTTTACTGTGCCTAGGATTCTAATGTGTGAAGAATTCGATCCTTTACAATGTGTGATACAAGTTATATTTATAGACAAAGAATTAGGGCTACAGTCTTTGTGGGCTTCCTTCCACGGGCCGACCTAGGGTTTCCTTGCTTGTCCCGTAAGTCGCGCATCCGGATACTCTTACCCTGATTACGGTCCGCGAAATCCGCACCATTAACTCCCCGAATCTTTGCCATATTTATCCTTCTTCCGACCGTGAGACCAAGTCGTCCCCGACTTATGCGACCTCCCAGGTCGCCAAGTGGCCTTCCCATTCTTCCAGGTCGCCCACCGACCTGCACAGCCTTCCAAGTCGTCATACGATCTTCATGCTTCTCCAAGTCGCCTAGCGACTTGTGTAACGCTCCAAGTCATCTCCGACCTCTGGCAGCCTATGAGATTCCTACGACCTGCGGCCTGCGACTTCTGGCTCATAGAGCCTCAACCTCAAGTCACTTCATCTGGTTGTTGGTGAACGACTCGTCAGCTTCGTAACTTATCTGTATGGTGAGATTATTCATGTTACAACAGTGATAAATGTGTAAATTAAATGAGATAAAGTTGATTTTAGTGTTGAAAAAGTAATGTAATATTGATGTATATTGAGGTGTTTGAGGGGTATAGAAATGTTCAATTGAATTTGGGACGAATATTTTTGGCAAATGTTCAATTGAGTTAAGGACGGAGTGAATATCATTTACAGATTTGTAAATGCATGTACAATGAATCGTGATTTGCAGTGTTTGTTTCTCGTAATTCATTGTTAATTTATTGTTTTTTACTTTGTTAAAGTGATAAACTAAGAGTATTTGTGTCGAATCAATTTTAATTGTGTGGGTGCGAGTTAATAATGGCATAGAGGGCTAATAAGTGTATAGTGTGACGGTGAGGGTTATTTATGAGTAAGAAAAATTAAGGCGGGAATCCCGACAGGGAGTGAATCCTAGCCTTGAGTATCATTATCTGTTACTGTTCTCTAATATTCAGTAGTTGTTATTCAGGGAACAATGATGATTGTGGAGTCGGTCGATTTTAGTTTCATGTCGGATGAAGAAGTGAAGAAACTAAGTGTTGTCAATATTACAAAACCAGATTTGCTTGATATAATGGATAGACCCATTTCTGGTGGACTCTATGATCCGGCTATGGGACCCCTTTCATGATGACTATTTGTAAGTGTATATGAAATCAGAATACAACACTTCATTTGTTGTTGCTGCTGATATTATTACTGAGCTTGGGTTTAATTGCTTATCTTGTCATATGCAAATGCAAAACATGTGGCCAACGCGCATTCCTTTGCAATGGTCATTGTGGTCGCGTTGAACTAGTTTTGCCATCCTATAATCCATTGCTCTTTGATAAACTACACAATCTTCTGAATATAACTTGTCTTTATTGTTTTCATTTCCGATCAGGTAAAGAAGAGGTGAGTTTGTGTGCTCTGTGTTGCCTTTTACTCATTGTGATGTTCGTATGTTTTTTCACCTAAAGTATAATGTGTTTGATTTTAGGTGGAGAAATCTCTTGCTCAATTTAAACTAATAGCAAAGAAGTTACACGACCAGAAAAAGAGGCAGGCTTCTTGGGATTCTTTTCAGCTTACTGAAGCTATGTCAGCTCTGAATGAGTTCTTAAAGAAAAAACAAAAGAAGTGTATGAATTGTGAACTCAAAAATCCAAAGATCGATAAGCCAACATTTGGTTGGTTTCATGTGGTAAGTTCAATCTGTTGTAACCTAGAAAATATTAACATATGATATACCTTAGAAAAATCTTTCTCAAGAGTCTGCATTTTTTCTCTATATAAGCTATACCTCAGTTAACATATCATTATTTTGTGTAATCAAAATATTTCGTGCATTTCTCCGTCTTGTTCCCCTGACATTCTATGTTAAAATTTGATCAAAATATTCAACTTTGATTGTGTTAACTTAGTCTTTATAATTTATTTTCAATCACTAATTCTTCATATGCAGATTGGAAACTCCAATGTTGAAATCAGATCGAATGCCATTAGAAGTGGCAGAGAGAGTGGAAGATGTGAGGATGAGGCTTTGTCTGAGGTGGTATATGCTAGTGACTATTCTTGTATGGGTGATTCCAAGACAGTTGAAGCCCACTCATTTAATGCTGCCTCTGATAGCTCTAAAAAGCGTAGCAAAGAAGGCGTAAATGAAAAAATAAATTTAAATCAGCAGTGGCAGGATACAAGTAGTTATCTTTCAGGACGTCTCTTACCAACAAAGGTGATTTGCTTGATCTATAATTCTCATGATTTTTTCTTTGACGTGTGTCTATTTGATCTGTTCTTGATTTTTTATGTCTCCTAACTAACAGGTTAGAGATATATTGAGGCGCTTGTGGAAGAATGAAGCTTCTATTTGCTCGTATATCTCTGATATTCAGCAGCGTTTTACGGGAACTATGATAACAGGCTATTCGATGTTCTTCCTAGAGATTATTCTTGTACCTCCAATCAAATTCTGCCCTCCTGCCAAAGGTGGTGATTCTGTAAGTGTCAAGAATAAGTATTTTTTTTTTCGAGGTGACAGTAGGTGATGAATGATTATAGAACATAAATATTTTCATTCCCTGTACTTGGTTGTTGCTTCCAGTTTATGTGGATTCATTTGTATAGTTTTTCTTTCAGGTGATGGAGCATCCACACACTAATCTTTTGGGGAAGATTTTGCAGTCAAACATTGCATTAAGAAATGCTTATAATTTTGATTCTGAACATCCAAGGATTATACGTCCTTGGTTGGATCTTCAGCAATCTATCAACGTCTTTTTCGATGGAAAAACTGCTACCGGTGAGCCTATTTATTCTTTTTATGGTTGCTCATATCACTAAACAATGTGCAGTTTGTTTATACGTGTACTATTACATTTGCTTTCATTTTTCTAATGCAAAACTCTGTAGTTTCCACACCTTTGTGAAAGTTCTGTTCATATTGTTGTGGCAGGTCAATCTCAGAAAGATGGTTTTCTTGGATTATGCCAGGTCCTTGAAAAGAAAGAGGGCATATTCCGTAAGAATATGATGGGTAAAATGGTCAATCATGCTGCCCGGTCTGTCATATCCCCAGATCCTTACTTGAAAGTCGATGAAATCGGAATTCCTCAATCCGTTGCACTGAAATTGACATATCCAGAGGTATGGATTAGAGGTTTCATTTTTAATTTATTTTGTGCAGTATGTTTTTGCCAACTGTCTCTTTTTATATTATGAAACTACAACTTCAATATAACATTTAGTTAAAAAAGTTCTTACTCTGGTAGAATTGTCAATGACTCCTTTTATTGAAAAAGTGGTTGCATTCTTTCTGATTTCTCATGATAGACTTGTATGCATTCTTATCAAAGCTCTTTCCTCCTTGTAATATATCATAGAGGGTTACTCCTTATAATGCTGCAAAATTGAGGGATGTTGTCATCATTGGGCCTGAGGTTCATCCTGGAGCTATAACTTATGTTGATAGTGCGGCCACTTTAAAATTGCCGCCGAACCAAAAGATGCTTAAAGCAATATCTAGAAAATTACCTTCTTTCCGAGGGATAGATGCCCAATCAGGGAAAACCGATGAGCAACCGGAGGGTAAAATTGTCTATCGCCAGTTGCGGGATGAGGATATTTTGCTGGTGAATCGACAGGTAGAAATGATCCATATATAAATTTTTTGGTATTGAGATTATTTTCTTGCATAATAAGGATATTTTTTTTCCTTGGCAGTCATTTTCTTGCTTGGTTTCTCTAGGTTCGAATAAATTACCTATTTTAGCCACTGTTGAACTCTATACTTATCTTTATGTCAGCCTACGCTTCATAAGCCAGGTATTATGGCGATGCGTGTTCGTGTGATGGAAGGGGAAAAAACAATACGCATGCATTATGCAAATTGCAGGTTGGCTGCCTTTACCATTCACTGTATTAATATACTATCTTCTGCTTTGATAATTTACATGATTGACATCTTTAATTAAATTGATTTCAGCTCCTTTAATGCTGATTTTGATGGTGATGAGACTAATGCACATTTTCCTCAAGATGAAGAAGCTCGTGCGGAAGCTCACTTCCTTGTTAATGCTGATGAACAGTACATAGTTCCTACAAGGGGTGAAACAGTGAAAGGCTTGATTCAGGTTTCAGTATCAGTACCAAATATTAACTGTTAATTTCATTCCCAAAAAAATTGTTAGTTACTATTAATGTTGTGTTTCTTTGCACATAATGTTCCAGGATCATATCGTAAGTGCCGTGATTTTGACTATGAAGAATACATTTCTTACTCGGAGTGAATTTAGTCATCTGCTTTATGCGTCTGGTGTATTCGTTGTGCCTGGTTTACTTCCAGCCAACTATTCCCGGAAGGTTTCAGTAGCCGATTCTGTAGGTGTGGTTGAGACTATCTTGCCTACTGTTTGGAAACCTGTACCTCTTTGGACGGGAAAATAGGTTAATGTTATCAGATGCTGATGTCCCTTCTGATATGCGTTATCAATGAAATGTCTAGATTTAATAATCAATTTTTTTGTGCCACTAGGTAATTACAGCATTACTTAATCAAATAACGCGGGCCTGTAAAGCTTGCACTGTTAAAAATCAGAGGAAAATCTCGAAGATCTATTTCACTGGTAACCATGGAAACGGGGAGGAGGATGCCGATCACAATGCTGAACATGAATTGTTAATTTGGAAAAATGAGCTTCTGCGTGGTGTGATTGACAAATCTCAGTTTGGAAATGGTGGTTTAGTTCACACAGTGCAAGCACTTTATGGGTCTAATGCTGCAGGCATTTTGCTTTCTGTATTGAGCCGCTTGTTTACGATCTTTTTGCAGGTGATTCGTATGTTATTTTTTTAGATTTTTGTACAAAATTCTATTTGTTGAGTGTTGGTCTGATCAAAAAGTATATGTTGTTTGTACATGGCTCAGTTTCATGGTTTCACATGTGGGCTGGATGACCTTATTATATTACCTAATCACAATGCCCAGAGGAAGGAGAAACTCGACGGAGAAGATGTAGGAGAAGAGGTTCACTGTGAATTTGTCAATTTCAAACCTGGGCAAATAGGTACCATAATTAAAAGTTTCTTTTAATTTGATATTATCTAAGTGTTGATTGCTTGTCTTGAAATTGCCTCTTCATCCTTTCTTTTCGTTTTTATTCCGTAGCCCCTAAAGAGCTGCAGCTGGAAATCGAGAAAATCATATGCAGTGACAGAGAATCCGCCACTGCATCCTTGGACGTGAAAATGAAATATAAATTAACAAATCGGCTAACAACAGAAGGTTCTCAGATACTCAAGCATTTGCTTACTGCGGGACTGTTAAAACCTTTTCCGAAGAACTGCATCTCTGTTATGACCACAACAGGCGCCAAGGGTAGTACAGTAAGATATAATGTCTGTTTTGCTAAGGACTTGTAAATATGTAAATGACACATTTGAATCCTATTATGCTTTAAAATGACAGATGTTATTATTTGCTTTCTCCCACACGTCTTTGATGAATTTGTTGAGATTCGGTCATAGTTCAGATGAAATTGTCATGGAAACTGTGTTAATTGTGGATAGGTGAATTTCCAACAAATATCGGCGTACCTAGGTCAACAAGAGTTGGAAGGTAAAAGAGTGCCTCGAATGGTTTCTGACAAGACTTTGCCGTCCTTTCCTCCCTGGGATTTCACTTCTAGAGCTAGAGGCTTTATCACTGATCGCTTTCTAATCGGTCTTCGACCTCAGGAGTTCTACTTCCATTGCATGGCTGGTCGCGAGGGTACTTTCACTTGTTTCCATGTTCCCCCTTAAAGAAACTACTTATTTGGACTCTTGAAGTTTGAGTTTTTTTTTTTTGTCTATAGCTTCTCTAGTTATGAGCTTATTTCCTACAGATTAGTTGATACTACAGTGAAAACGTCTCGCAGTGGATATCTACAACGATGTCTAGTAAAAAATCTAGAGAGCCTAAAAGTTTGTTACGATTATACTGTCCGAGATGCTGATGGTTCCATCATTCAATTTTACTATGGAGAAGATGGTGTTGATGTGCACCATACAAGCTTTCTCAAAAATTTCAAGGCACTTGAAGATCTAATTTCTTATACACTCCTTTTTATGTACTCTTAGAATTTTGTATTATGTGCTTGCAATAATGATAAGAAAGACCTAAGAAAAGCTCTCATTAATATGGTTCAGAGTCAGGATCCTTTTTGCCAGAAATTTGAGAATAAGCGTGAATTCAATTGTTACATCACCAAATTGCCTGAGGGGCTTGAAGATGAAGCCAAGTGCTTTATTCAAAAGGCGAACTCATTTGCAATGAAGCACCTACATAAAAAAGGGAAAGGAGAAAAGAAGGAAGTCCTATCCAAAAAAGACGAGGCATTTACGAAAGAGCAAGACAAGTTTCTAGAGTTGGTGAAGCAAAAATATCTATCGAGCCTCGCACAACCAGGAGAACCAGTTGGTGTCATTGCAGCTCAGTCGGTAGGAGAACCATCAACTCAGATGACGTAAGAATATTTATTTTATTTTCTGTTGCATTGATGCCAAACGTCCTGCCCTATTCAGATATTCTATACTGATTATTTGAAAAAATATTTGTAATCTTGCCATATCTTCCAATCTATTTCTGCTCTATATTTTCATGAATACTTTCAGATTCCTGAATACCTCTAATACATATTTTCTGTTTCTTGTTAAATCCACATTGTCATCTGCTAGATAGAATGAATTAAAGGGTGATGGAAAAAGTATATAAAGTTATCTGCATGTATATTGACATAGGGTAGTAACAGGATTTGCAACATCTTTTCAAGTTAATTTAAAGCTTACTATTAAATGTAGTGATATATGTCCAGATTCTCGTGTTTATGTTATGTTTCCATTCTATAGTTAGAAATGTGTTTTCTTACCCTCTACAAAGTTAATGGCTGAACCCACAATATCTCGTCTGACGTTTGCATCTTTTCAGACTCAACACTTTCCATTTGGCTGGGCGCGGGGAAATGAATGTTACACTTGGTATCCCTCGTCTCCAGGAGATTTTGATGACTGCACCAGATGTTATTAAGACTCCCATGTTGACGTGCCCATTCTCAGAATGGAGATCCAAGTGAGTTATTAAAATCATGCTATGTATTAATGAGAACGCGACGAAAATTTTCACTTAGAATTCTGGACTTTTGATAAATGTTACTTTTGATATCTTGTTTTGCATTAGTTAGGAACATGATGATAAATTTTCCACTGTCTGTCATTTGCAGGTGTGATGTTGTATCTCTTGTTTCTAGTGTGAAGAAAGTCACAGTAGCAGATTTGGTGGAGAATATGGAAGTTGGGCTTGCAATTGAACACCACCGACACCGAGTGGCTAGAATTTATAAGTTGAAGATGAAACTAAAGGACACGGAGTTTGTGTCGCTAAAAGCCACTCATCGTACTCTCAAAAAAGTTTTTATAAGTGAATTGGAGGATGCAATTGAAAAACATGTCATTTTTCTCTCCAGAATTAATGGCGGCATTAAACATGTCATGTCTAGTTCAAGATCGGGAGCATCAAGTATAGCAGACGACGATGCATCAGGGGCTAGATCTAAAGAAGTAGATGATGATGATGATGATGATGATGATGATGGCCACGACGTGGGAGATGATCTTGGTTCAGATGCACAAAAGAGAAAGCTTCAATCTACGGATGAAATGGATTATGACAGTGAAGACGAGGTATGTGCAGATCAAGAAAAAATTGAAAGCAATTTAGATTGTCATGAGGAGGACATTGAGGACAACAACGATGATGAGGAAACTGAGAAGTGCGGAAAAATACTTAGGGCAGTGCACATAGAAGTTAAAGGGTTGTCATGCGTAGTCCACTTCAAATTTACCTCAGATTCTCATGTGTTGCTTGCTTAGGTAGGTATATATTCCATGGCATTTCTCGTTTTAGTGGAAAGGACTCACTTTTTTTTTTGCATTGTTTTCATTTTAAACTAAATGCCTTTTACAGATTGCCCAGAAAACTGCGAAGAAGGTTTACATCAAGAAATCCGGGAAGATCAGTCAATGTAAATTGGTACAGTATGATCCAGACGTAAAAACAGTAATCTGGGATGATGATAAAAAACCAAATAGGGGGCAACAGATGAATGAAGCCATGTATTGTGCTGTGAAAGCATCGGGTGTTGATTTTACGTCGATCTGGGAGAACCGAGATGATCTTGATATAAATCGTTTATATTCAAACAACATCAAATCAGTGTTGAAAACGTATGGAGTAGAAGCGGCCAGGGCTGCTCTAATACGAGAGGTGAAGCAAGTTTTTGATATTTATGGAGTGAAGATTGACTATTGACATCTAAGCTTGATTGTCGATTACATGACTCACACTGGTGGCTATCGCCCAATGAGTCGACACGGAAGTATATCTGAGTCAGTATCACCGTTCCTTAAAATGTTCGTTTGAGACTGCATCTAAGTTTATTGTTGAAGCTGCCTCTCTTGGCCTAACTGATGACTTGGAGACACCCTCCTCTCGGATATGTCTTGGCTTGCCTGTAAAGATGGGCACTGGTTGTTTTGACATGATACACAATTTGGAATGTTGATATGCTATTTTTTTCTTTCCACGGTTGTACTATCTATTAAATATTATGCATTCAAGAATCCTACCTAGTGCTATATTTGTGATTGTAATTTCATGTGTAGACTCAATTTGATCAAGTTTTGACTTGTTAGTTTGTGAATCAATACCAAGCTGCCAACTTATGTTTTAAAAGTGGATGTGGAGGTAGACCCGGCCAGTTTTAGTGCTATCGGTTGAACTCGATTTTATTGGATTTGATCGTTGTTGAAGCGGTTGAGTCAGTACAACATCATAATTACATAATGAGGGCACACTTGTATGAGACGGTCTCACGATGAGACGGGACATAAGTTGAGCATTGACGATTTAACACTTTAAGAGGAGTGAGTGTGAAGTTGTATTCTGTCTCATAGATGAGGCCGTCTGATATGAATTTTTGTCTTACATAATATATAATTAAATATGTATTAATTATAGATAATTATTTTATTTTATTTTTTAAAATAGCCCCTAAAATTGCAAGATGGACTCTTCAATTAGTATTAAAAATTGCAAAATAGCTCTCAATTTTATTTAATTTCCAAATAATATCAAAGCGGCGAGTTTACTACTCCAATCGGTCAACGTTTTTTGTCTTTCCGTTTTTTTTTTAGCATTTTTTGAGTGGTTCAAAAGTCAAGCGGTCAAACGTTTTGAATTGGTTCGTGCTTACCAAGTAGCGGTGGGACCGGCCGATCCAACTCGCTTTTTAAAACATGGCTGCGAACTCAGAATTTTATATTAATAGTTTGTAATTTCAAATACAATGTTTTTTTTTTTGAAAGAATATACCCATTTAATTGTAGTTTCTAAGTACCATCTTAGATACTCTTGGGCAGCCCAAACCTAACACGGGCCTGAAGACTATATTCGGAGCCCATTAAAATCAATTATATCTCAAAATATCTTTCCCCCTTCTGATTTTATCTCTGAACTTGCCTTATTCGTTTTAGCTTATTTTCAAAGCACTCGCGCAAATAAAAGTGAACCCTAACACCAACCATTTCTCCAATTTTCTAATTGAGAGAGGAAATCGAGGGGAAAAGCAGGAGAAAAAAGGTTCGTGTTGAATATCTGCTTTATCCTTTTCTTTTATTCTTTAGCTTCTGTGCTTGTAGATGAGTTTGCTGTTGTGTCTTTTTATATGTATGCGTGTCTGTGATTTGAACTTTAATATTTATTTCAGTTTGTTTGGTTATTTTTGCTTTAATTTTTGAATTCGGAACGAGGTCTTATATGTTCTTTTTTTTTTCGTTGGTTTTAAATTACGCAGTATGGATTCAAATGCGCGAGAAAATTGGGACGCGAAGGCGGAGTTTAAGAAGCCTTCAAATGATGCTGCTAATAGGAAGTACAGGCGCAGATCTCCTGTTGGTGGTTCATCATCTTCATCTGATGGTCAGTTCTTAATATGATTTGTAATCAATATATGACATTTTATCGAAAAAAGCAATAATAAGTATTGTTTTGGTTCTTCTGTATTTATGTTTCCTGGAAGTTAATGTTGGACTATTCCATATGACACTGGTAGTGATTATGCCTAGAGTCTGTGAACATTTGGTGGATTCCTATGTCGTTTCTGCCGACTTGTCTACTAGGAGTTCTTATGTGGTTCCGCTTATTTCCTAAAAAAAAGCTCTAGGAGATCTTTTTGGAGCTCTTAATGTCTCTTCTTTGTTAATTCCTTTCTTCATCTCATAATAAAAGGTTCGAGCATGCTATTTCTTACCTGGGTTAGATATGACCAAGTCCATGTGTTGTAACTTTAAGTTTTAAAAGTTGAGCAAGACAGCATTTGCCTTTATATCAGGAATAATTAGCTTGGTTGCATTATATGTTGCTCTCTTAGCAGTATGTCGTATTGGGCAATGCTCACAATCAACCGTCTTTTTAAGAGAACTAAGTCTGAAAAGAAGAATTCTTCTTTAACTGTATGTGTAATTTTATGTGGCCCTTAAGTTTTGCTCCAAAACTATTGTTTTTTTTTTTTACTGTATGTTGATTGTAATTAACAATTCTTTTACTCGTATAGCTTCTTTTGCATGTATTCAGGGAGTCTAGACCACCGGCGTAGCTCAAGTCCAATTCCATCAAGGAAAGATATTGAGAAAGTTGCTGATGATAAACGAAAAAGGGATGATGATAGGAATCAGTCTGGAGGTGGTGATGAATCTCATAAACTTTCTGATCGACAATCATTTAGGAGTCAAAATAGATATGATGACCATGGCAGACGTGATAGGCATGTGGATGACTACAACCGAGGTTATTCGAAGTCATCCTATCGTTCTTCACGGGATCCACGAGACAACAATATTTTGGATTACTCAAGGTCCGATAAAGAGCACCGGTCTAGAGATCATGTAAATGAAGCAGACACATACTCTCGTGGAAAACCCGATGATTCAGGGCATAGGAGTAGGGACAAGGACTCATATGACAGAGCTGGATCTGGTAGGAGACATGCTATCATTGACGAAAAGGACAGAGACAAATATAGAGATGATAGAGGCGACCGATATGGAAAGACCGATCATAAAAAGAGTTCTGGGGATCATAGAAGTGACCGTTCACCTGCATATGAAGAGTCACGGGGCCAAAGAAATGATCCTTCTTCTCGAAGGGACAGTTCTGGGTATCGTTTGAAAGAAGCTTCTTGGAGAGATGCCAAGGCAATGGATTCTGAAAGGTATGCAAATGATGAAAAGAGGAGAGATGATGATCGCCGTGCAGGTAAGGAGCAAGGTAATAAGGGAACAAAAGAGCATTCTGATGATTTATCCTTAAAAGGTGAAGATGCTATTGCTAAGAAGCCAAAGATTCTGGACAGCGCGGGTCCTGGAACTGATGGTTTGTTTCATTATAACCTCTCTAGCAACTTGATTTAGTTTTCAGTTCTCTCTGTTTGATATCTTGTGGGCTTTAACAAACAGGTACTTCTGAGAAGGCTTATGTGAGTGATTCCGACATCGATGCTGCAAAAATTGCGGCTATGAAAGCCGCTGAATTAGGTTGGTACTCTTTTTTGTGGAGCAGTGATGCCATTTAATTACTAAATTAACTCATTTGTTGACATGCACAGAATTAGCATTTAGAAAGAAAAAAAATTGTGCAACTGTAAGACGCCTTCCTTTTATTTCCATTCGTGGTGGGTGCTAATTCGCATGACAATGTTGTGGCCTAAACCTAAAGTAATTATTTTCCTCACCTGTAGTGCATAATTTTATTAGTACTTTGGTTTTGGTGTATTTGGAATCGGTGGTTGCGGTGGTGAAACTATTTTTATAAGGTGGGGGTGAGGAGAGATACTGTTGAGGTCATGCATTTCAAGATGGTTTTGCATTATCATGTAATTTTCATCTTTCACTATAATTTTTATTCTATGTTTTGATGAAAACGCAGTTAATAAGAATTTAGTTGGAACTGGGTACATGTCAACTGATCAAAAGAAGAAGCTTTTATGGGGCAGCAAGAAGAACACCACTACAGTAGAGGTACTTAAAATCATTTTGCATCACTGTTTCTTTTGGTTAGATATAGGCTTGCCTTGGCTATTCTCTCTTCTGTATTTTATTTTGACTTGTGATTTTCAAATTGTGGGCTTCCAGGGCTGTTCAGTTTTGTATACAAATAAGTGAACTCTTCATGTTATCAGAAAAAATCTTTTTTAAAGATCTGAATTTATATTTGTCTGTCTTTTGGGGGACGGTGTCTGAAGGAATGATTTCCTTCCCACTCCCTTTAATTATCATATACTACAAAATAAGTCTCTTCCACTTCCATACCAATTCTCTCTTTGTTCTTGCCCATAAATTACTTGAAGTTTCTGATACTATAAAATAAATCAAATTTGACTCTTTTAATTACTTTGTATTTTAATCCTCTTGATTTCCTAATTGTTCTGGACTTGTCCTTGTAGAACCGGTCTAAGCAATAGGTTCATTACAATGTTCATGAGATGCAGTTTAATTCACCCTGTACATTACAATGTTCATGAGATGCAGTTTAATTCACCCTATTGTTTCGGCTCATATGCAATAATTATTTTCCAAATAAATATAAGAATCCTAATAAATAAGCAATGGGTACATTACAATGTTCATGAGATGCAGTTTAATTCACCCTATTGTTTCGGCTCATATGCAATAATTATCTTCCAAATAAATATAAGAATCCTAATAAATCCCAAATCAAGCGTTTTTGTTAGCCTATCCACAATTCCTTAATACAAGTACAGAAGGGACCTCAATTATTCTCGTTATTCTAAAACAGAGCCAGATCTTAAAATCTCTTGAACTTTATTAGTTGTATCATATCAACCCAGTATAGCAAACACCATTATCTGTTTCTACATTATACCTTTTCACTGTGATTTATGTTCTATTTACTCGGTATGCTTATATGATGCTTCATATAGTCTGCTCATCGTTGGGATACGCCAATGTTTGGTGACCGTGAACGACAAGAAAAATTCAACAAACTCATGGTAATTTCCTACCCCCTTTTTCTTTTTTGCATTGCTTTTGAGTAATACAAACTATGTACATGAAGCATTGATTTGATTTTCTCCTTACAAATTTTTCCTAAATACTAACTCTCGTTCAGAGTCTGAGGTTGCATTGGTGGCCAATTGTAGGGCGTGAAGGGGGACACAAACGTGGAGCAGAAGGCAGACAACCCCGATACGGAAAAGCAGCGAGAACAGCTTCAGGCGGAACTGGAGAAGCAATACACAGCTGGATTGCGTCGGAGAGATGGCCGTACTGTTGGACTTGGTCTTTAGGACTCTTCTCTAGGTACTCTCGTGCTTGTATTAAAAAACTATTTTGTGAGACGAGAAACGTTGGTGATGTGGTGATCTGCTTGAACTTGAGTGGTAAGGTTGCTAGGTATTTCATGCTTCTCAGATTAAGCAAGACTGGCATTTTTAGAGTATTTATAGTCTCTTTAAGAAGTCATCTGGCTGACCCCTTCGATCTTATTAAATTGTGTTTGTTTCGACATTTGATCATATGGTTAATTTTATGTACCCGTGGGGTGGTAAAATTTTATCTTTTGGAATGATTTTTTGTTCTTATTTTTTTTTCCTTGGCCAAGTTCGTAAACATATTGAAGTAAAATAAAGTTTAGAAGTAGATAGGGGGAGATATAGGGGGGAAGAGGGCTCATAGACAAAAAATAAAGAGAGGCATTGAAGTGACATTAATTAGTATATATACACAACAAAACATGCATTTATTTTTGGATATGTATAATTATAATGTGGTCGTTGAGATTGTTGTAAAGCATTAATTAATAGGAATATGTACGCTGTTGGTTTTTCCTGTCATTATTATTTTTATTTAATAGACAACTAATTATGGTTGGAGGCTCCAATTTATATATATCAAAGAAAGTGCATTACACCTGAGCACACTAATTACAATTTATTAAATTAAAAGAATTTGTACATAAAGGAATTCAATGTTCATCTCTATATTAAACGAATAATTTTTTTTACAGAAATAATGTCAAGAATAAGTATTATGAGTTGTCATTTTGTTCGAAGGACTGAGTTAAGTAAACTTTTCTGTAAAATAAAATTGCAATGGATGTTTGATCCATTGTCTTTTTCAACCACATAATAGTTAATCAGTAGCATAAGACCCCGATTGGTAGGGTGTTATAGCCCCTAAAAGGTCTGGGCTAGTAAATTAGTAAATTAATTGGTAGTCCATAAAAGAAATCTATTGACCCGGTCGGTATCAGCTGACCCGCTATTGCTTATGCCTCAAATTAATGTTCACCTTTATGTTGTTAATACCACCTCATAGATGCTCTTAGAATTAACCGGCTTCTACATTATTTTTTTTCCATGTATACCCTTTTTAATAAAACCCCTCACACACATGCTGCCCTTTGCTCCGCCTCTTCCTGGGAGAACAAGGTTGTTGCCGCCGCCGCCACCACCCATGCCGCTGCCCTTGCTCTGCCTCCGCCCTTGATGCGCACCGTCTTTGCTCCGCCACCGCCTTCGGAGAACCATGGCCTCTGCCGCCGCCCGTCGCCGTCCTAGGAGAACCATGGATTTCTCCATTTGCTAGAGAGAAAAAGGGGGAAAATCCTAAATTAATCGTCTCTATCTCATTTGCTAGCAGCATCTTGTATTTGTATGTATTGCTTTTTGACATATATTCTTCTCCGAATTCCTCAATCGGCACCTGGATTTCTCCATTGATTTCTCGTCCTTGAGTATATCAGCTTCATTTGAATTGAATTGAGTTTTTTTATTTATCCTTTTTTCTAAACTCCAGAAAGGTTTTTCGGAGTGGTGTAAGATTCGTGCAAAAATTACTTCGATTTTACAAAATCAATTGTTGGTGAATTCTACACTTTTGTACTAACTCCAGTCGTCTCTAATCATCTCTAGCTCCGAATTGATTTTTTTTTTGTTAATCGCCTTTTCAATCAGTTACCGAACTTTTCCAATTTGTTGAACATTAATTAAGTGTTTGGTTTCTGTGTAAAAGTGGAGTAAGTATACAAAAGAGAGCAAAGTGGATGGTAGGAGAGATGAAGATGATGATGATCATAGAGATGAATGTGAATCAGTTATGAAGATGCTGAAGCCCTGGCTGATGAGATTGAGGAGGAGTCTAAGTTTTTTTAAGAGGTTTTGAGGATCAAATTAATTTTTGATAATAGATTTATGTTCTTGTTACTGTTTAATTGGGTTCAATTTCTTGCTTTTGATTAATTCGCAGATGAAGTTTTCATTTTTGGGTTTTTTTTTCTTCTTCGGATTATATGAATGAACCCAAATTAGTAAGTAGAAGGATAAATTAGTAATTTGTTAATGTTTCAATTATTTTTTTATGTTTTATTTATTTTTACTCTACCTATCCATCTACATATAATATTTAACACATCTTTTTTAGTAAGTCATACCAATTAACTTTATAACATTTCTTTTATTTAAAATAGTCTTGACATTAATATTATAGCGATTTCGATAGTGACATTAATATTTCAAGTAATACTGTAATAGTAACATGATAAATAAATAAATTATTATTAATTTGGGGGCGATTGTTCCTCAAGTTTCCCAGTTCTTTAAGCTTGCTTTCTTCCTTTTAACTCTTTCTTGGACTTTCTTCCTTCTTTAATCATAGAAAAGTCAAAACATCTCCCCCACGTAACCTAAATCAATTTATCATTAGATTATAGATATCCATAACATAGGTAATAACCCACAAATAAAAAAATAAAACTATATAAGTGAGCATTGTTTTTAATTCCTGGGCGTCGGTAGAAATATGGGGTAGATTCTGAGGTAGTTGGACATTTGAATGATTTGAGGTAAATCATTTATGATTTTGACTGATTCAAAACAGCTATGGTGTCCACAAATTATAGTCGATTCAAAATAAGAAGATTACAAATATGTACTTGTTTTAGCCAACTTTATAAATTTCTTTTTCTAAGTAAGCAACATTATTATTGTTATTATTAGTACTACTTAATCTCAACGAGACAATGACGACTCGAGAAATTAAATGAAAAAAGATGGTACTAATTTTGGACGAAAAGAAAGGTAATAACTTCATCTCAATTTTTTGTTCATAATTACTGTTTTCTCGTGTTTTAGCGAACAAATTTTTTATTAGTATTTGAGATGATAAAGTAATTTTTAAAAAGACATATAATAAAAAATGAATAAATTTATCATATATTTTTTTTAAAATTCATTTTATTATTTTAAATACGAATAAATAACACACTGGTTAAAATACGAGAAAAACTAGTATTCCATTCGTTCCGATTCTTAAAATCACCTAGCTCTGTTTGTGTGTCAGTGTGTAATTAAAATCACTTCACTTTTCTTAAAAAGACAAGAGCCCATCACTCATATAAATGTAAAATTATATTTCATCCTAATCAAGACTGGAACTTCTTTAAATCTTCTTTTCTCCGTGAACTTTTAAATGAGACCGAATTTTTTCATAATATTAGAGCCTTCAAACTCACATTCATGTTCTGGGTTCGATTCCAGCTGAAAGTAATTTCATTCATATTAAATTGTTCACTCGATGAGTCACCTCAGCCCACGAGTAAGGCAGCCCACGAGTAAGAGGCCTCAGCCCACGAGTAAGGCAGAAGGAATAAGAGACTTCATTCCATGAGTGAGGAGAAATATTAGTAAAAATTAAATAAACGAATTAATTCCACACCTCTTTATAAGTTGAGGTTTCTAGATGAGATGAATTGTTTTTAAATCTTATTACAATTATGTGATTTCTAAATAAAATAAAGTACAAAACGAAACATCAAATCAGATCAAAACGACTGATGCCTTTTTTTATACCCGAGAAAAATAAAATTAGCCCACTTTTTTAGTTTTGAAAGTGAGGTCTTAATTATCTATCTTGATAACTTTTTTTACTTTTGAAAATGATGTTCCAATTATCTTAATATAGAAAAGATGTTGATACTTTGTTTGTGCTTCCATTTTGTTTCTTGAAGTTCACAAAGGAACCCCACATTGTTTTCACCAAAGTTGTGCAATAAGATTTGGCCTAAACTTTTGGTAATACTCCAAATCTTAGCAAAGTTAACGGCTTTTCGGCTTAGATTCTAATCCAATTTTTTTTTAAAGTATTATTAAAGTTAACCATTCTTGTCACACCCATCTGCTCCTTTTACCATTATTTAATAAAGCATAAATTAATAAATTAAAGTGAGTTTCTCTTACAACGGTGAAAATTCATTGCATTTAGATCCCACAAGAAATGAGAGGTTTGAGACGCTGTTTTATGATATGGGGAGTTGCAACTCCCAACAGTCGGTTGTGTTGTCAGCAGAAATGTCCCTTTCTTTTCTTGCTCTATAATTTTTATTTCATTTATCTTCTTTCAAAAAAAAAATATAAATCTCAAATAAACGTCAAGACGTTCTATTGTTTTTCACGTGTTTTTTTGGCCGAATTTTTTTATTAGTATTTAAATGATAAAATAATTTTTAAAGGTGCATGCAATAGATGAGAGGTAGATCTATAATATCACTCTTTAAAAATTACTTTATCATTTGAAATATTAATAAACAACTTGCTCACAAAAACTCAATAATAAAGTAGGTGTGCACGCTTTTATGAGACGGATGTAGTATATATTATTTCATTAATCTTGTCGACTCCGCCAACTTATGCAAACCAAGTAAGTTTAAATTAGCAAAGCAGTTGAATACGAAATCTAAAAATTATGAATAAATTAATTCTTTGTTGGTGTGTCCGATGTAGGTTACCTTGTAGCAAAAGGCGAAGCCCTCGCCCCCAAGGCCCCCACTTCCCGGCCCGACATGAATAGTAGAGGTGGTAAATCATGGTGATTCATCGGTCCATTAGGTGGGAGGACCAGTGTCTGAGCTATCCACCACATTGGAGGATAAAACTCCCACACATCGATCGCAAGGACTAGATCCTCGCGATCCTCAGAATAATCAATCCACCCAAGAATCAATCGAAAGCTACGCCCATGCCTATTTGTATAATTTGTGGTTTATTGCACGATAACAAAATTTATTCGGTTTATACCAAAAGTAACTGCAAGGTGCAAATGTGATTATATATATCATTAAAGTTGGATGTAAAAGTAAAAATGTATTTATGTATATAAAATTATTTTGTACTTATTAATAAATTATTCCCCCGTCTCATGAGGACTTAAACACTGAAAATGACACATAAATCAAGTAAAGTGAGTTTGAGTGGAATAAAATAAGGGTGCTGTGAGTGAATTAATATTAGACAAAGTCTAGTATAAAAAATTTCATACATTAAAAGTATTTTAATTTACAACCAAATTCTGTAATTGGTGAAGGTAAGATAAAATTGATTGGTTCATGGTTCACTCGACCCAAGTGATTCATGGTTCACTCGACCCGAATAGATCATAATTTAGGGTTCATTATTTAGTATTTAGGGTGTAGATGGTTGATTTATGACAATTTTATAGATTTTCATACATGAATATTTTCACACTAGACATCTCTTAATATTATGTTTGTTTTCATTTTGGGAATGTTCAAGTAATACTCTAAAAATAAAATAGAATAAAGATTTAACGAGTATTAACACAACTAAATCTCAATCATTGCATCACATATATATGATTTTGTTTATACTATCTTGCAGTGTCAAGTCATGTTTCATGTGTTAGTATGGTATAATATATTAATTTAGAGCCCGTTTGGTTTGTTATATTAAATTTAAAAAAAATATGAAATATTGTGATATATTTAATTTATTCACATATTTATTTAGTGCATTATAATATGAGAATTCATATTACTTCTTGATATTATAAATATCACATAAAAAAAAAAAAAAAGACTAGTGTTTTTGGGCTATAAAAAATATATTAATAATAATAAACACTTGAAATTGAGGGAAATTGTTTTTTATCTCTCTTTATGAAGCCAAGGAAACAAACGGGTTCTTATTATATTGTATTAAATAAAACATTAAATCTTATTTGAATGCATATATAAAACCCAAATTTACATTAATTGTAGGGTGGGGTACACCACATTCTAATTTTTTTTCTATAAAGAAACTAAAAATTTCAGGTGTTAGGAATTAATGACATCTTTGTTGCGCATCCAAGTTAGCATAAACGCATAAACAATTTAAAAAAATCACTCTGCTTTTTCATGCATAAATGCACCTGCACATCAGCAATTCAACATTTATTACTTCTGTAGCTCTTTTCCCTTTTAGATCTTGCCCTCTCTTTCTTCCATCTTCCCCAAAATCATCTCAAAGAACACATTTTTATCAACACAATGCTATTTATCTTGGTTTCTTGTTTATCATTTCTTCTCCTTTCTCAGCCATTCCTCAAACCAATGAAATCATTTCCCTGGATTTTCAGAGAATTTCTGCTCCTGCTCATCACAAAAGAAAATTTCCCATCCCATTTTTCCCAGTTTCTGAAAATTTTCCACCAGTCAGGAGAATAATTCAGACCCCAAAAACAGAGGATGAAAAACAGGGGATTTCACTACTTGATCTCCCTGATTTACCCCTGGACATCATTCTTGAAAAGCTTTCACCTTTCGAGTTATACAAAATGGCAGGTGTTTGCAGTTTAATGAGAGAGAAATGCAGTAGTGATTTCATATGGGAGAAGCTGTTGAGAGATAAATGGGGTGGAGTTTTGGGTGATGCAGCTTATGCAGAGTGGCATTCTCAAATTGCATCCAAAAGGGCCCCTAAATTCTTGAATACTGAATTCGGGCTTTTTTCGGGCCTTCTCCGGGGTTTAGGGTTCAAATCCGGGCCGGTGGAAAAAGTGACAAGTTGTTCATCACAAAATAATTTCAGGTCATGTTACATGGCTCTTGAGAGTGGTAAATTTTGGTTCCCAGCTCAGGTTTTTAACCGTGAGGTAATTTTTTGGTAATTTTTTGAAAGATTTTATATTTTTTTAGTAATTTTTCGAAATTTATTGATGTTTGTTGATATTTTTAAGGTGCAGAATGGGCATATAGGATTTATGCTTTCTTGTTATGATGCTCAATTAAGCTATGGCTCAACAACTGACAATTTTATTGCAAAGTAGATAAACATTGCTCTCAAAATCCCATTAAAATTTAACCATGTAACTTTTTTAAAAAAAAAATAAAAAATTTATGTACTTTTTAAAATAATTTTGCAGATATAAAGCAAATGTGAGAAGTTTGATTGAAGAAGGCATTGAACTTAAACCTGGTGATCACATTGAAATCCAATGGAGAAAAAACAAACAATTCCCATTTGGTATGTTTTTTTTTCTTTCTTTCTTGATTTTGGGATTATATTTTGGGAGAATTATGGTCTCATCATGACCATAAGTCAAGATAGAAATTTCAACAGAGAGTCACAAAATTGGATTCTCAAACTGTTTTATTAATGAATCATTACATTATTTTTCTGAACCTCACAGGTTGGTGGTATGGAGTTGTTGGGCATCTTGATTCTTGCAATTGCAATGAATACAATTGTCATTGTCACATAAGCTGTGAGCATATAGTATTTTCTCAATTTATTTGTTTAAAATATATTTTTTAATGTGCATTGTTTGGTTATGAAATTTGAAGATATCTCGAGAAAAATTTATCTTTTTTGTTCGATAACTTTGACTCATTTTGATCGTAATCCTATTAAGTATTAACGTAAGCCTTTTGATCTTGGTCCTGTAATTTCACAAAATTCGATTTTTGCGTCCTGTCACCTGCTAGTTACCCGCCGTAGCAGGTGACGGGACTAAATAGTCGAATTTCTCTATATTATAGGACTAAAATCAGAATTCGTAAACTATTACGGATTTTGATCTTGGTTCTGTGACTTTATAAAATTCGACTTTTTCGTCATGTCATCTGCTAGTTGCTTGATCACGATCAAAATGGGTCAAAGTTACAGGACAAAAAAAAAAAGATTCCATATATTAATTCCACTTTAATTAGACTTAGTTTTGTTAAATTTTCCATGTGCATTGTTTGTTTATGAAATTAAAGATAAATTAATCCCACTTTAATTATACTTAACTCTATTAAGATCTCATGGCTCAACAGTGTAGATATAAGGTGGTACACCTAATTTAATAGGCGTAAAATGTAGGAGAAGATATGAAATTATCATCATGTATGTGGTCCCTATCTCCACATGCTTTGAGTGCATAACAGGGTGGTTTTTTAATACCTACAAGTTCAACTAATAAATGATGAGGAAACTTAGACCTCTAGATTAAATTCGAGGATATTATTGTTTCATCTCGTATTTCAATTGAATTAAATAATGATCTCGTTTTTACAGATACCATAATTTTGGAGTACAATCAGCACTCGTCGGGATCGCGGTGGAGAAAAACCGCGATCAACAGGAGAGACCATGGAGAAGTCGGAGACGAATCGGGTGGTTCTATGGTGGAGTAAGAAAACTTAGCAAGAAAGAAGAGATTGAAAAATGGGAGCAACTTTGGCCAAATTGCCCCTTGCAATAGTTAATGCCAAGTGCTAAGTAGTTTTTGGACCTTCTCAAAGTGTAAATAGAGAAGGGTAGATTGGTAAATTAGGCTTTGATTTTTAGATGCAGAAGCCTGATGTAGTGTTTATGGATCCCCACTCTTTTCTTTTTATTGCCTTCCCTTTATGGTCAAGCAGCTTCTAATGTTTGTACATTGGAAGAGTGAAGAGCTTTGATCATTGTCCTTTTTTTTCTTTTGAAAAACAAAAAAGGAAAGGAAACATTTTGAGATGGGATAAAGAAATTTAGGTACATTTTATTGTTTCCATACATGGGTTGTTTGTTTTTCTACATTCGATGTATGTATTTGTGAGTCACAATGATTGAAGTGAGTGCAATGATCAATATAATATAAGATATGAAACTTAATATTGAATATTGAGGCACACTTGCGAGAGATAGTTTTACGATCAGACATAACATAATTTAGGGTATGTTTATTTTGAAATTATTCCGGACAGACTTTGGACTTTATAATTCCACATACTCATTTAATACAATACTAAAATTAGGAATTCAAAATCCAATTTAAAACCTAACCTAAATGTTTATTTTTTAAAATAATATTATCCTTTTAAACAATTTCCAACATACTCAATCATTCAATCATTCTTATAATAATATAATAATCAAATCAATCACTTTTTTACAATTCTATATAATCTTACCTATAAAATTTAATACAATTCATTAATTTTAAAAGGAATTCAAAATTCGAGGATTTTAAAACCTATAAACCAAAAAAACAAACAAAAAATCGTTTTTAATATTTTGGAAGGAATAGATATTAATTTATGTTAAGTTTATCCCTCTCATATTAGTTTTTATCATAAATATTTTATGAAGCTCGACTTCAATCCATGTTTTTGTCTTTTTAGTTATGTCGAGTTTGATAAGAAACCATACATTATAATTAAGAAAATAATTATTTGAAAAGAGTCCAAGTCAATGAAAGAGTTGAATAAACTGCCCGTTGAGCCTAAAAAACTATATTTACAATTTAAAAATACTTCTTAAAAGTTAAAATTGTGAGAAAACAACTTAAAAATAAGTATTTCTAACTTTCCACTAGAATTTGCAAAAAACGAAATTCCCAAAAAAAAAAAAAAATGTTGCAGCGAATAAATAACTAGATCAAATAAGTAGGCCCATATATAGGCTGTTATAATTCCAACTGCCCAAGAAAGGCCCAAAAAGGTATAGGTAAGAATTGGGCCTATTGTTACCTTTTTTTACAGCTGTTAGAACTCCTAGCCCAAGGCCCAAAAAGGTCCATTTTTCCTTAACTATGGACTTGAGTACAATTAAAAAAAAAAACTGATAAAGAAGATCTTTCATCACGAAAAAATAAAATTAAAATACACATTATACTGTGACCGTTACGGGCTTTACGGCATATGGATATATGATATACTACATTTTTTTTGAAAACATATGATATACTAATACTACGTAGAATAGAAATATTGATTTACTTGTAAATTTTATCAATTTCTTATATATCGTTATTTAGCAACACTCACCGTAAATAAAAGATCAATTTCAGGAGCTGATTACTTCCTTACTTCGAATGAGATATAATAAAGATTTATTTCAACTTTAAAATGGAAAAGAACAAACTATTTAATTTAATGTTAAGTTTATGAGTAATATGATTTTTGAAAAACTTTTTTTTTTAAGAATAATGTTTTAACTAATTAGTACATAATTTTAAATTTAATTATCATAATATTTATTTATATGAATACGGGGATGAAGGAAATAATGTTCAAAATAAAAGAAAGTATAGTGTGAAACAAGTTTTAAATCGGTATGTTTTTTAAAAGAGTGTGACTTTTAGTTATGAAAAGTGTATGAGTTTGATAAAAAACCAGGGTGTGACTTGTATTATAAGCGAAAGAGTCGCGCAGAGAGATAACATTATGATTTATATTATTAAAATTAAGAAAAAAAAAAAATTATTTGAAAAGAGACCATAATTTTATTTGGTATAACAAATTTGATCATAATTTTATTTGGAATATATTATAATATTAAAATATTAAAATAAAATTTGCCTCAGTTGAAAAGTATTTAAATTGGCCAAACACATGACCTGAACCTCGTTTGATTTGTTTGATGGGAGATGCTTAAAATTATTAAAAAATATTAAAAAATATTTGTCTTCAAATTTAAAAAATACTTTTAAAATTTAAAATTAAGAATTACCCTTGTTTGATATAGAGAAATATTTCTTTAAAATTGTGAGTTAAAACAACATAAATAAAACAAAAATGACCAAAAACATGGGTTGTGGGACTTCAGTTTGGGAGGACACATATATATATTTATAGAAGGATATCTTTATCAAAATTTGTTGTTAATGTATGTGGTCGCATGAGTTTGAAAAAACATAATTTTTAATTTTTTTTATGTGTTATTATATGAAACAAATTCCCAAAAAAAACAAAAAAAAATGTTCATAGCGAATAAATAACATTTAGATCAAATAAGTACAATGTTATATAGGTTTATAATTGAACAACTGCCTATGAAGAAAGGCCGAAAAAAAGGTATAGAACAAAGAATTGGGCCAAAATGTTCTTCATGAACAAAAAATCGACAAGATTTGAAAAAAAAATCATAACTCCAAAATTACGGATAAAAGAAAACATGAAGGATCCGAAAATCATATCACAAAATTGTGATAATGGAAGGACACAAAAATTTGCAAATTTTTTTAGAACTCCTAGCCCAAGGAAGAGGATCCCAAAAGGTCCATTTTTCCTTAACTATGGACTTGAAACAATTAAAAAAAAAAACTGATAAAGAAGATTTTTCATCACGTAAAAAAAATAAAATTTTTTTTTTTTTTACCTTTTTTTACACATTAACCGTATATACCCCCGCATGCACCAACACCGGCACCCTTCAATTAACCCCTGCATTATTTATCACTTGGGTTTGTAAATATCGTTCGGTGCGTACTAACTAATTTTATACTGTGACCGTTACTGTGGATATATGCATATGGATATTTTATACATCACATTTTTTTTTTGTACCATCATTTTTAAAACATATGATTTATACTAATACTACGTTAGAATAAGAAATATTGCTAAAAAAAATTTAATCTTGATAAATTTTAAATCTAATATGAATTTAATAAAAAATATTCTATTTATATTATCGAATTATTTTAGGAAGCAATATCATTCAAGATATTAAATAAAATATTTGAAATTATTACAAAAGATTTTTTTTCAATTCAATTTTCCCATAAATATGTCTTCGGATTTAACAATAATTATGTAGGTATCTGTGTATGTATATATATATAGTAAAGATTTAAATGAACGTATAAATAAACAAAAATATTGTAACTTGTTTCATACGTTACATTAATGATTAGGAAATGTTAGAATTTGCAAGAAAAAAAGGGAGCTCACTCTGTGTTTCAAAATTATTGTATATTAGTAATATTCATGATAATTAAGTTTCATATTAATTCATGCTCCCTATTCGTGTGACATTATCAGCTTAACCAATTGAATCTTGTTCCTTTTCTTTAAAAATAAAAAGGATTTTACATGACAATTAATTAATCTAAAATAACAACAATAACTATACGTGTCATGTAATATCGATTGGGTTCTCAAGAAATAAAAAATAGAAATTAAAAAGATATTTGTATAATGTAAAATAAAAACTACTCCATATTAAGATGAAAGCAACAAGAAGAAGAATCTGCATCAGGAAAAATAAAATACTAATATTTAAAATATTGAAACGTCAATTAAAAGAATCTTGAAATAAATACAATAACAATCAAACAAATCAAAAGATAATTGTTATTATTATGTTATAAGAACAGTAGTGCTACGATAATATATTTTTATTTTTATTTTAATTATTATTATTATTAATTATTATTATTATTTTTATATTAAAAAATTTTTAGAACAATTATTACGTTTACCGGGCCCAAAAGGACGATCGGCCCAGCCCGAGCCCTTCTACCAAACCTAGATAATTATAGTCGATGACGAAGACTCGGAGAGAAACAGAACGAGAGATTTAAGAGAGATTATCTGGGAGAAAGAAACCCCAAGAATTATACAACATATACATACAACCGTATAAATATCGATTCAATTCAAGTAATTAGGGAGGTGGTAGGTTCGCCTGGAAAATGAACGGCGGCCCATCTGGTTTCAGTACGTTTTTCTGCACTTCAATTCGGGGGGTTTGTACGATTGATTGTTCTGCTATGGGGAAATCGGAAAACTAATCAGAGTTGTTTTTGTTGACAGATAATGCGCCGGTAACAAGAACAATTGTAATTACGAGTGCTCTTTTCACAGTCATATTTGGGATCCAGGGCCGTTCTAGAAACCTCGCTTGGTCTTATCAGGTACACTTGTTTTTGGAAATTCATTGACCAATTTATCAGTTTTTCAGATTTCTATCTTAGTTATGAATTATGATGGGATCATGGTTTTGCTCTTAAGTCCTTTATTTTTCCGCGGGTTTCTTACTTGTTTAGCTGTCGTTTCTTGTGTTATTTAATGTGGTTTTAACTGTATAGTTTGCTGAATTTGTTTAGTTTTAATGTGATCGCTTATTTGGAATTTTCACTTAGAGGAGTGGGAATTTGAGGCATGCATTGATTATTCTCTTTCATTTTCACATCTGGTCCTTAATCCTGTTATAGAGAAGTTTGAAGAGTAGCCTATTTATCTGGACTCAATTTGATTACATCTTTACTAGGGAAGAACTAAAAGTGCTTCCTTTCATGGATCAGTGCTTTCAAATTGTATACTCTAGTTATCATTCTCATTAAGACTATTAAGTGTTTCAAGGATTTCTTGGATGGTGTGTTCTTATCTAGTATCTGAACACCTTGTGTGTGACTCCATTTGGTTTGTAAATGTATATATAAATCCTCTGCTCTTGTAGTCATATTGATATGTTGCAGTACAACTGTTATATTGCCTTGCCAGTTGCCATAGATATTTATTTTGAGATTTTTTTTAGCTGGTATGGTGAATGTCTGATTATTTATTAGCATTGTTAACTTGGTTTTTATACGTGACAGGATATATTCAAGAAACTTCAGATATGGAAGCTCATAGTTTCAGTTTTTGGATTTTCATCTACACCAGAACTAGTTTTCGGGATTTATCTTCTGTACTACTTCCGTGTGTTTGAGAGGCAAATAGGTTCTAACAAATACACTGTGAGTACTTTGAATTACATTTCTTGTGAAGCTCATACTGAAAAACTGTAGGTGCTATTATCATTTGAGTGTCCCTTATTTAATGCATTCTTCTCGTACATGCAAAGCATGAACCAAAGGAAAATTTTAAGACGTTTTGCTTGATTAGCATCTTGCTTGTAATCAATATGTTATGCATGCAAGGCAAATTAAGCTTGTACGACTTCTTTGCTTGGTTGTATAAATTTGATGAAACCAGAAGATGACTTAGGCCTAAATTTTACGACAAAGTGTATCCTGGGCTCTATAATCTGGCGATTTAATTTTATTCCTAAAGAACCATTATTTGATAGTGACAATCTTTTCTGCAGGTCTTTATCCTGTTGTCTGTCGTGGTCTCATTGCTGCTTGAAGTCCTTGCACTTTTGCTACTTAAAGGTGTGATCATATTCCTTATCTCCTGTTTGTAGTTGACTTGTTATGTACCACTTTTCTCACATGCCCATGTGATGAAGTTAGTCTATTTTAAGAAATACATAAATGAAGCTCAAATCCATTGAGACGATGTTTGAGGATTGACATACTGGGTAGGCTATCTCCATAAGTTCAATTGAGCAATGCAAGTTTAGGCACCATTTGATACCCCCTTAAACTGGCTGGGATCTTGTACGATGTTCTCTCTAATTTTAAACAAATGCAATAATTTTAAATGAATGAATTCTAATGGGAACTATAACCCACCAATCTGAAGAACTCATGAGTCATGGCATTGTATTCCATTACGCCCTGGCTATATGGCATATGCATAATTGCATACATTTGAATTGGAACGTATTGCTGGTACATTATAGTATATGAAGGAAGAAGCTATAGAACCTTTTCTGTTGGTTGCATGAGTAACCCATAATTGCTCACTTAAATCTTCACTTGGTTATATGCTATTTCCTGCATTTCAGATATTAATGAAATTTAATGGTTAAAAAATTGATGTTTGCATTATCTTTTATTTTAAATCAGGATAACCATCTTTGTTAATTTCATTATTTACATACTCGTCTCTTTTGTTTTTTAATTTTAATATATATTTTATCTGTCTATTTGAACCGCTTTCTAGTAGTCCTTGTAGTGACAATTTCACTTTATTTTTATGGCAGATCCCTCCTTGAATATACTCACATCTGGACCCTATGGCCTTATATTTTCTTCATTCATACCCTTTTATTTCGACATTCCTGTTTCGACTCGGTTTCGTGTGTTTAACCTCAACTTCTCGGACAAGACTTTTATATATTTAGCCGGTCTTCAGGTATTGATTCAATGCCATTACTCATTATTTTTTGTTTTTATGTTCCCAGCATAAGGCACATCTTTGAATAGCCTCTTGAGTTTCAATTTTTGCATCAGTTGTTGTGTTTGGTATTTTATCTTTACTGGTTGTATGTTGCAGCTATTTCTGTCGTCCTGGAAAAGATCCATACTACCGGGGATTTGTGGGATTTTAGCAGGTTCACTATATCGCTTGAATGTTTTCCGTGTACGCAGGATGAAGGTTGCATCCAGTCTTATCTGTTTACTGCTTTATACTTTACAATTCCATTTGCGTTGGCAAACCATCTTGATCATCCGTAAATATTCAAAAGTAGTTCTTGTAGGTATATTAAGTTATTAAGAGGGAAATTGAGCCTTAAGCACTTTATATGGTTGTCTATTTTCTCTGGGAGCCTGTTACAATTTTAACAGGATTCAATAGCCTATGTATAGATATGATCGTCCAAGTTTGCTGTCTGGCTAAAACTGACTAAGCCTGTACTTGTCTGTTTCAGTTTCCTGAGGTTATTGCATCATTCTTCTCAAGATTGTCTTGGCCATCTATGGGGAGTACACAACCAACCGGATCAACGAGAAATGTTGTAGGAAGTACACCACCACCCTATGTTGGTCGCCAGGTAGAGGTAAGTTCTATGGTAGCTTGTGAATTTGGAAGACATATTTGTTTCTTTTTCTAATGAAGCATGTTACTGATTTTCTGCTCATTTGAGTGCTCTCCCTGTTTCTGTTCTTCCTTTTTGAATGGAACCTGATAGAATTGAAATTCAGTAAACAAACCATATTAAAAGGAATTCAATACTGTTAATGCCTATGTCTGCATACGTGCTTGAATAAACACTAGCCCCCCTCCCCCCCTACTTGCTGTTTCTGCCATACTGAGGTACTCTGTGCAAACTCCAGGCAAACTATCCGAGTCCTGCCTTGTCATCATCGACGGAGCCACCTGAGGACTCTATTTCCACACTGGTTTCAATGGGATTTGACAGGAACTCAGCAAGACAAGCACTCGTACATGCTAGGAACGACCTTAATGCAGCCACCAATATCCTCCTCGAGTCACAAGCACATTGAGCAGCCATCACTATGGTGTTGGAAAATGGTATTCGCCTTCCAAATAAAGATGCAATTCCAATACAGGCAGCAATGGATATCCTGTTGCTTTCTGGAGAGAGGCATTTTTCTACAGTCGAGAAAATCATTACCGCCAGAGTGTTATCATTATTATTTTCAGGATTTACTTCGGCTTTTGGTATTATTCATTTACGATGGGATCTTGAAATAGCTGTAAACATGAGGCTGTGTACAGTTCTTCTCAGTAGGATGCTAACTTACGAGTTCTCATATATGCTGAACCTTTTAACTCATTTCTCGGTCTTGTCTGTTAGTCTTGCTTTTCGACTTTCTGCAGTGGCCTTATGTGCATTTTTTTAGCAGATGCTCTCCTTACAGGGTTATGCTTCTACAATAGGCAGTAGGAGAAACTCAAGTACTGTTGAAAGGGTGATATTATCTTACACCATCGAGTAATTTTGCCTACGCCACCCATTGTTAGGTGTCTTTGACACTAAAATACTTGCTGTCAAAGATAAAAAAAAACACCCTTAAAGGTAGCTAAATATAGAAATGTGCAAGGTTCATTAGTTCATGGGACTCACTCTCTATTACAATCTATGAAGCACTCCTGTATTAAAATATAACTTTTTAAGTCTTACTCTTAAGTACAAAATTTGGGATAAAAAGTTTTAAATGTCCTTATATAATAATAACATTTAGAAATTGGGGTAATGTGCAATTTTAAAATTTGACACTTTTTTATGTACAGTCGATAGAATGTTTTGTATCTTAGAGTGCGACCAAAAGTGATTGTATCTTAGAGTAAGATTTGATGACAAACAAATTGTATCTATGATCAATTTTTCCATAGTTTATTTACAATTACTAGAGACTTCCGACTACTTTGGCAGAAAATAATCTCCTAATAAAATTGAAAAGAAAAATAGAAACTTGCTACTTCAATTCCAATTCATTTCCAATAACGATTCCAATGTGTATGCCACTCCATGGTTTGAGTATTACAAAACAAACATACCCTAAGAGACAATCAATTACCGTAATTAATGACCATAGTACACAAGCCAAAATCCCCATCAGTAATAGAACATGCAACTTCAATTTCCATTCCAATTCCAGTTCCAATTACGATTCCAATGTATCTACGCCACTCCATGTCTGGAAGAAAGCAATAAAAGAAAATCAATTATTGCACTGAAAACATTATGTGCCAGTATGCCACATCAAATGGTATTTCCAGTACGTCTCAAATTCATGAAAAACAGCAGGATTTCAAGATATGCATCTTGAAACAATGGCATACTCGTGTATGACATAAGGCATTGATGTGGTTTTTCTGTATCAATCAGTCTCAGACTGAAAGCACATAGAAACCAAGAAATGAATCATAGCCAATCTTCGGTTTAGACAGTACTGATATCTACTCGGCTTTTGTGAAGCTGGAAGGCCGGGGTAATCCAACTCCCGCAACTGCACTGTATCCCAGACCAGTTGAAGTAACCTAACCGGGCTTCACAGTGAGCACACAAGAGCTTACCCTCCAGACCACCTTCCTCAACTGCAACAATTACAAAAAAATATTAATTACTATATAAAGAAAGTAACCTAAAGAGATTTCAACAATGGCACCTGTTGTCATCCAACGAAGAGGCTCAACAAAGATGGATGAACACTCATTGTCATCATATCTACTGAAAGGATTTCCACTTTTCCTTTTATGCCAATCGAAGCTCGTCTCCCCCTCTCCTGGCACATGATCCACAACATCGTCCTGCAATGCGATCACTCTACGACATTTCTTGCACCTATATGCACGAGTAGGAGGGGCCCGTTTATCAGACGAAGTTTCGACATTTGATGAGGCTATCTCAGCTGGCAAGCCAGGATCATTACCAAATTGAGAACCATCTATCTTTTCCCCACGATTATAAGAATCACCTGTTAGTGCACAGAACCCACCTGAAGCATTAGGCACTGGAAAACAGACTATAATCGAGTGATAAGTAATTGAGGAATTATACATGCATGTTAAGAAAGTTATAATAACAGTATATATTTCCTTGGCTACCATTTTTGCTTCTTTCTATTTTTGAAAATATTCCAATAATCCACTATCGTCTAAAACTCACAATCACAAAAAGGGACTAGCATAGCCATGAAGCTGTTCCTGCAAAATTGATGATACCATGACATAGTTTGTTTCGGAAAATTTCAGTTGATTAAATGAATCAAGGATTTTGGAGTTAGAAGTTGCAAAGAAAAAATAATCTTGAATAATATAACTTAATCAAAGATAAGGGATATAACAAATTGTTTCTGGAAAAAGAATTGGACCTAATACTTTCAAGCGGAAGCGCTTGTATATGGGGCTTGAGCGATCAACTTTAAAACCCATTTGTTCAAACATTTTCAGCTGCAATGGCAGATGGAAAGGAGCATATAAACAAAAAGTGAAAGGAGACTAAAGTATATAATAAATATGAACCAACATATATATCTTTTTTATTTGTGTAGCCTCACCTGATCCATGAAACCATCATTTGGGCCCACAGATTCACAGCTCTGTCGCAAGGACTCAATAGCATCTAATAATCACAAGAAGAATGGAAAAGAATTAAAAAAGGAATGATGAAGAAAAGAAAGCAATAGCAATAAGAAATAAAACACTGATTAAACTAAATAATCTTGGAGTACAACTGCATGTGCATTATCATTTTAGACAAACAAAAGATAATCACAAGTCCAACCTTCTTGTGTTAGACGTTCGCTTTTCATCAGGTAAGCTGTCATAATTGCCGCACTGCAACGAACACAGGCAAAGAAGGGTGTAAACCCTTAAGGCTTGACAAAGCAGAGAATAAAATCCACAATGCAAAATTTGGATGATAAACTGATAATTAGCAGAAGTAAATCAAGGAGAACTTTGTGAGCAAGCAAGATGCAAATGAAAGTTGAAAACCAATAGATCGATCACACCATCAGAACTATGGGTGGTTCATCTAATTGGAGTACGAAAAATAAATGTTTAACTAAATATACCAAATAGATTCAATACAAGAAGGGTATGAATCTCCATGTATGCAGTTGCTGAATGTATTTATTTCTTCCTAGAATCTTGACCAACTTTGAAGGTGAAATCAGGGAAACTTCATATGGAATGCATATGAGATAAAATGGAAATATAAAGAGAACATGAAACTAGTTGCTATCCTGCGTCGTCATGATGGAACAAGCTATGAATGTGCTAAAGCAGGTTCAAATGAACCTATCACAGATTTTTATTTCATAATAATATCGCCAATCGAGCTTCGTCATGTCATTCTCGATTTTATGTGATAAGCTTACATCAATTACAAACTTCGACCAAAAAAAATCAGAATTAACAGTCACAACATCAAATAGAAAAGGGAGGTGGAAGATGAAAAATATGGTGACATCAGCAGGAGCTAAATATGTTCATATAGCAGAATTACATTGAATAGGCAATTGGTCAGCCATCTTCTATGCCAGCCAAATCATTTGAATCAAAATCCTTTCTTCCACCCAGATACTGGTAGAAAACTAAAATTTTCTCCAAAATATTGGTAGCAAAAATGAGTCAGAGTTAGTACAAAGCAGAGATTCACCCATTTTAACGTTAGTTTTATTTATTCTAATTATTTTATAATCTTTTGATAATCAAGTAACAACAATTGCAATACATGATGACATATTATGAAACCACAATAACACATGATGCATGCAAGCTGTAAATTTAGAGCAACTGTCTCCTAATATAACTGAGTTATAAAGACCGCCAGTATCTTTCACCATTAATGTTAACGTTCTTCTGTCCTGTTTATGCGCCTTAAAAGGTTACGTATAAATTTATAATGCTCCTAATTATAGAGTTATCACCATGGACAAAGTGCTGTGGATGTTTTCTTAATACAATAATAACATTTCAGACACTAAAAATTATACAAAAAAACCACCAATGTAAAGGATGTAGATCAGAGGAATCGTATATAAATATCATATATTGCACCAACAAAGTAGGTTTAATACAAGCAGACATACGAAAGAATTAACATTAAAATGTATACCTCCTTGATACACCCGCAAAGCAGTGGACCAGAACAGACCCCTCTTTCCTACTGTCTTCAATAAAATCCAAACATACATCCAAATAGTCCAGCAAATTTTCACTCTCCATATCCTTCAAAGGTACAGCCATCCTCGTAAACTTCAAATCCTTGCCTGCATACTCCAGAGAGTATAGCAGCTTATCTGGAGACAGAGAACTCTTTAGCCCGTTGCTTGAAACATCCTTGGACCCTGAGCCCCCAACATAGACCTTCCGAATTTCTTTGCATGGAATTGAAATCGAACTACGCCATTCAGAGAAAAAGGAAATGGATGCTGAACTTAAAACTGACAGTATATGTGTGATTTCATCACTTCCATTCTGAAGAATCTCAGCAGCGTCTCCAATATTGCCAATGAATAAATGCTCGCGTACCAGATATGGCATATCAACACTTTCACCTATTGAAGTTCAAATATCACTCTCAATTGGATCACTCAAGAAATTAAGGCTATTAAAATTTTAACTCTTAGTAGATATATATAGAGTAGTTTAGAATTCAAATGATTTAGGGTTCCTAGTTAGTAGCAATAAACGAGAACATATGCATTCGAAAATGACACGCCAAAACGTATTTAAACTTTTTTGTCTGATCCAGTCCAATCCGCCGTTACTATCATAAACGGTGGCGTATAACATCGATAACTCATATCGTTCTAAATAAAGTTCTATAATCACTGAAGAAATCCCAAAATATAGTCTAAATGTTTATGAAACTTAGAACATAACTTCAGCTTTTCAACAATGATTCCACTTCTACCTTAGTGAAAAATGCCATAAATAGAATTCTAATTTCCTCTCTGGCCACTTCAGCAAGAGAAATATCGTTTCACCATTGATTAACTCGAAAAATAACACTAATTAATCTATTTCGCTGACATAATCCAAACTATTTACATTTACAGAACATAAATTAGGTAGGATTAACTTATACTTTATACAATTTCTTAAATACAATTAAAACTGGAACTGGAAAACTAATTAAACGAACAAAGAGTTCCACTCATCCAATTTCTCCCCAACAGAAAAGGTTTTAGACCAAAGCAATCCGTCAAAATTCAAATGAATAAAAAATTCCCCAAAATAATTAATACTTGATAAATGAAATCATTCCGATGGTTAGAGAGTCGTTGAGATTACCTGCGGCAGAGGGAATATTCCGGCGAGTTGGAATCCTTTCGATGATTTTTTCTTTTTTTACTATTGCCTTTTCTCTCTTCTAAAAAACTAGTGCTTCTCACTCCTTATTTGCGTATTTATAGGAGTCAGCACACGTGTTAACGAATCTAAAATTATTATGGCACGCGTGAATTTATTTAAAGAAAACACCTGGGGTGCAGTGCAGCTAGGGCTGTTTTTTATTTTCTTTTTAATTCATTTCAAATAAATAATTGAGGAGGTCTACTTTTATTAGAGGAAATTTTAGTTACTATGCTTAACTAACATTTCTTTTATTAAGTAAATGTTAATCTTGGTGAACAATTACACATATCTATTTAAAAAGAAAAAAGAAACCAATCTATCCTCTTTCATCAATTCAAATTTAGAAAACATATCTATATTCTCGCTCGCATGTCTTTTATATCACCTAAAAAGAGAAAAGCTAAATTTTTATTTTCTATTAATTTATTTTCATGATATTGTTATAATATTAAACTAATTAATTGCGTTATATATTCTTGTGGCAGAATCTCGTGCTCCCAGTTATTTATTACTTTCATCAGGAGAAAAGAAAATACAGAGGTAATTCGATTAATTCCTCCTAATGGATAGAAAATATGTAAATATGTAATGTGGTTGTAACAAGCATGAATAAAATGCCAAACGAAAAGAAAAAACCACCATTAGGTTGTGGTTTGGGGGGCTCTCGGGGGAAAGATAGCAGCGGCGTGTGTTCTTTATTTTGATCGGAGATTCGTGAATCATCTCAAATTAATAGGTACAATGAGAAATTGATGACGCTATTCTTTAATCTACATGTCAATTAAATTACATTCAATTTTCAGTTTTCCAATTCCCCTGGAGTATATGAAAATGCCTGGCACATGACCTGTTTTTTTGTGTAATTTCTTAATAAATTCCAAACGTGCATGTGGGCATTTTTATTTAGAATCATGCAAAAGTCTGTGGATATTGCAAAATGTTGTAGATCGTTGTGTAAGTGTATAGGGGTGTGTAGGAGTAATATTTCAGAGATACCGGTGGACCGAAACAATCTTCATTGTCCATTAAGAAGGCTAGTAAATGTAACGTACGTACCATAATTTCATTTGCAAACCATACAAATGTTTATAAATAAGACAAAGGTGTACATATATATATACGCTACGCTAAAATTAAAGTTATATTTAACATTAATATTGCAAGTAATCGTAGACCCAAGAAATTTTGCTCTAAGGGGTTCAATTAATAATAAAAAGAATATCATATAAGAGTTCAAATTTTAGGTTAAGTTCAATACAGGTTCGATTTCACAAATATTCAATTAATGCTAATTTGTCTCAATTTTAAATATGATGATTTTTTTACTTGAATCATACATCACAATAATAAAAGGTGATGCTTATTTTCAATTTTAACATCATGTGTGATTTTACAAATATATAAATAAAGATACAATTATTATAATGATAAAAATAAAATAATTTCAAATTTTAAAAAGAAAAAAGTGATAGTACAAAATGGTGATCACAATATTCCCCTAGTTATGTGAAAAAAAAAACTGTAATCTTCTACAAAATTGTGATCTAAATTTTATAAATGCGGAATATGTTTTCTGTTATCTCCAGCTGGATTTTTGAAATCAGTATAATTGTATTTATCAAACCACATATTTCATTAATGAACTCCTCAGTACTCTAAGTCAATGTCCAGATTTTAAATTTCTTTTTTATCAGAAAAAATAAATTTTCATTCACCAATGGGTATAAGAAGTATCCAAAAAGAATTAAAATCTAGTATCTCATCTTCATTCTAAATTTCGATTTTGTGCAAATGATCAAATCAAATTCTTACACAAATGCTCTCTCGAGCCGGGTGAGATTTTAATGTCTCTGTCTCTTTGATCGATGATGAGGATGTGGAGCACATGATGATAGATTACGACCATATGCAGAGGATCTCCACATATCTTTATCTTATATATCTGAAATCAGGTGTCGTTGTCAAAGAACCAATTCTAATTAGGATTTGCAAAGGGATGACACGTATCTTCATCTGGGAGACTTCATCTTAATTAGATATCTCCAGTCTAGTGTGAAATCAGGTGTCAAGATTGAAAGAATCACCTCCAATTATAGAGTTTAATTTAGAGGCAGGATTGACTTATCTCACAAAATGAGATACGGGCCCACTAAATTTTTAATTAATGAACTCGGCTTCTGCTTAAAAAAAACAAAACACTTGTATATTATAAATGCCACACTTTATAAATTTAGAATTATTATTTAATTATAAGTTAACGTAAAACATTATTTATCAAGCAAATATTATATGAGAAGGCCAATACAAGTTGCATGTTTCATATTAAAAAATTACATGTTTTGGTAAAACGTGTTGCATATTTAAAAAATGCAATTAAATTACACAGTATACCTAGTGTATACAAAACCTTGTCATATTATATAAGTGTGTTTTTCTGCAAACATAACAACAATTTTAACACATCCAAAAGAGTATTATACATTTTGTACTTTTTTCTCACATATCTATAATATTAATTAATATATAATTAACATATGTTATAAATATATAAAAATCTGGCACTATGGAAAAATAGACTATATTCGGTGAGGTCGGCTTATCGATTAGCATCGGATTTGGTTCGGGAAACCCGTTGGAGAGGATAACTGTCGGCACCTTTGAAAGCTAAAAGTCCCACCCAAAGTGAAAATATTTCTTTAGAGAATATGTAAAAATTGGTTGCCGATGAAAACGAGACTTCGAACAAAATGCCGATAAACAGCCTATTTGCTCAAAATGCAAATTGGGACTTGGAAACAAGTTGACATTTTTTTATTGTTGGAAGAAACCAGGCACTTTTGATGATATTGAAGCTTTGACGCTGTCAGTTAGATCTTTGGACAGGGATAGATCTAGGGGGGCGCTGGGTGGCGGTCGCGCCCCTTGAAATTTAAAAATTATATAATATATATATAGAACTTTTATATTTATATATGTTTTAAAATTGTAAAATTTTGTCATTTCACCCTTGAAATATTAAAATTTTGCTGCCCTTACTCAAACAAAAATTTCGCCCCCTTTAAATGAAATCCTGGATCCGTCCGAAACTGATTCTCAAATTCGTGTCGTCATGGAAGGAAGAGAAGGGTTTGTAGATTTGGCACAGTTGTGGACTAAGAGGAATAAGTTCATATGGGAGAATGTGTTATCTAATTGTTGTGTTCGATATAATAAATCAGGATTAATCGAACATCAAAGAGCGACACGTGTAATGTTTGAATATAATAACCATGCCCGTTGGCGAAGTTACTTTTTGTTCGCCAACCGATCTGCAAATTGCTGAGCGACCCTACCGAACAAACGAAACCGGTCGGTATGTTGAACTGGGAAAAACCGACTCGAACGAGTAAAAGTCCAACGAACAAAAGATTAATTCGGCGATTAAAAAGCGTGGGGGAGACGTTTATACAAAGATCAATCTAGAAGATGAAGTCGGCATGGCGGAGTTCTTGCATGGTCAAAGAATCCAAAGACATCTTTACCAATCGATGACGATAAATGGAAGTAAAAAAGGAAAAAAAAAAGGGTTGGTTCATAAAAAATAATCCCGGAGAAAGCAATACAAAAAAGAGAGGTGAGGAATAGAAAAATTAGAGTGTTCATCCACATATATGAAAAACCCCGAAACTCATTCGATAACTGTGATCGATTCATCTTCATAAGATGTATCAAAATCACGATGTAAGGCTCTGATACTACATCCGGCTTGGTATTGAAGGAGTAGTCTTTTATTATCTTATTTGGGTCAACAAATCCATCTTATTTTCTTGTTTATTTTACGATATATTTTTTTTTTTATGAAGTCGTAATTAAATTAGCCACATAATATTCATCAAACGAAAACGATTTCGTGACAAACCAATTCTAATTAATGCCTCAATCTAAGAACACCTAAACGGAGAGGTCGGAACAAAGCCGACCATATGTGTCATTTTATAAAGATCGGTGGCGGAAACTATTAATCTTGAGGATATAGCCAATGATCCGTAAAAAAGAATCTTTCTTTCCGCGAAATAAAGAGAGGGCGAAAAAAGAATTAGCAAAGTTAGAGGCTCATCTTAATGACAAGCAAGCTAAAAGAAAATCTCGACCCTAGTCTGAAATCGGCGTTTGACGTTTGAGGCTCTCGTCAAAGACCGAATCGGCAATAATTGACCGGGATCCGGGAAAGAGACATCCTAATGGGTAGGTGCCCGCGCATTCAGATCTTCAAAAGCATCCAGAGACACCGAACAAATATCGGCGGGAACAAAGTTAGGTTCAAGGACCTGCCCCATCACGAGCATGATCCACGAGATCCTCATGATGGGAAACAACGGGATAATCTAATTCATTTCATGAAAATTTGCGAAAAATAAAAAGCCATCGTGGGTTCGAGGCGGCGACTAAAGCTACCCGAACGCGAGCAGACCTTAGCCATTATCTCCGGCGATCAAAGTCCATCGCAAAGACCCGACCACCAATTCTAGCCGGAATGTCCATCTATTTTGACTTTATGGACTACTGACGTTGATCACGGGCCCCCCAAATTTTTAATTCACCCACTTTACCCGCAAAGATCCAATTTCGAATAAACACCCGGGATCGGCAATTTTTGTCCCAAAAACATATTAAATGTAAAAAAAACAAAATTTTCCCCAATTAAAAAATCGGTCATACATAGAAAATTTGATAAATGTTTTATGATTTAATTATAAGAAGCGGTGGTCGGAGGTCCGACGTAAAACATGCATATTTATTTAAACTAAAATTATAATGCAAGATACAATCACAATTGAGACAGAGCCTACCGCTAGAAAGCTTTCAAAAAAAAACAATGAATGAAATACAAGATCCTCAACCTCCTTCAAACCTTTTGAACAAAGAGTGAACAAAATGCCCACGAAGTCTTTTGGGCGTTTGTGAAAACTTCTTTAAAAATCAAAGATCGGGACATGTTGGACGGGCCAAGAAGAATAATGGATTCGACTTAATTCCAAATATTGTAATTTTAAACGCAATCTGAGAAAATTGCGCGATTTACTCCATGACTTTGGAATTTATATGAAGAAAATCGTCTTTCCCAGTTCTTAAAAAAGCCAGCGATTTAAAATCTGAATGGGAAAGGATAGAAGACCGAAGCGGAAGCGGAAGGCCGAACAAACATTTGATGTGATCAGAAGAATTCGCAAAAGAGATGAAAGCGTCAAAAGAGGGCTCTCTACTATTGGAGTGTGTTTTCAAGAAATCCAATTCCCGAATATGGACTGTGGGTGGAACAATGAGGCGTAAAAAAGATGGAGAATAAAAATTTGGCGAACACATCATTTATACACACCAAATCATTTTTCGGACGATTCGGCGGGATTATCTCATAACCATCGATAACCTTCGTCTCCTTGGATTATTACTGATCTTTGGGGCTTATGCAAACATTAATTAATAATGGAAAAACAAGTTGGGGATTTGAGTTATATGAACCATGTAATCATACTATAATGGGTTTTTGGGGAAAATGGTATGATTAGGTTAGAAATCTATACTTTGAATTCGGACATTAGGCGAACTAGAATGTTAGATTTTGTGTCGTCGATATTTATAACGGGTTTCTAGGTGTTGGAAAAAAGCGGCCATTAGTATTACTATTGTGTTAAATTTCAAACCACAAGATCAGGGAAGTGTAAAAGGAGATCAAAAGCTCGAGATTGTTTCTTTGTCATTATGCGAAAAACAAAATATGGTTAACATGATGGAACAAAGGGAGATAATTAGTAGTTCAGTAAAAAACCGTCTAAATGTCTCGACGAACACGAAGTTCACCATGAGCATAACCATAACTGTCGAACAACCTAATTGATCTCCTAGAACAAATGAATATTGAGTAACCAAACGGACCTAGAGCCTCACATAGGTTTTGAACCCATGGAATGATGAGCCAGGGATCCATTCAAGACCCTCGGTGGAAGCAAAAAAAAATGCGACTCTGTTGAGCAATTGGAACCAATCGATTCGACCGAAACGGACTGAGTTAGAAGTGTTCGTTGGTTGAATTACGAACCAAAGAAATAATTACTTACTTCAAGCAAATTTAGATGTGTTCGCATGGACGGGGACATGGTTGGAATAGATCCGAGCATGCTGCCACTCCCTCAACCTTGATCAATACAAGCTCGGTTGTGCGTAGAAAATTTAGTCAGGAAAAATATGCGGCGATGAATATGAAATGGACTCGATAACAAAAAAAGGTAAAAAAGACACCTTTTTTCAAATGGATCTTGGAGATGAAATCGATTTCAATTTGAATAAGGCATGTCCAAAAGATAATTTCCGATGCCCACATTGATTATTTGGTTGATATCTAGTGAGATGACATTTTTTATTTGGTTATCACCAAATACCAATGCATCCGGACGATCAAAAGAATCTGACGATTTGGATGAAAAGAACATGTCTTCGGTAACGCATGCCATTCGGATTAAAGAATGGAGCAACGTATCAACGTTTGGTGAACAAAATGTTAAACGAACACATCGCCGAACAATCGAGGTATATATTGATGATATTGTGGTAAAGAAGCGAACATAGGAAGATCGCACAAGCGATTGATATATTGATATATAATATGAAGTTAAATCAAGAAATAGTTTTGGGATTCATTAGGAAATTCCTCGGACACATGGTTAGTCGGCGGGGGATTGATGCAAACCCATCAAAGATTCAAGCAAAATATGTAAGCCCCGAAAAAAGAGGTCAAAAGTTAACAAGGAAAATGTAAGCGGTTTATATCATCGAAATGGGGACAAATGTAAACCTTTCTTTGATGCATTAAAGAAGGGAAATTTGATGGACCGAGCATTGCTCAAGAATCGTTTGAATCATTAAAAGCAATACCTTGCGGATAATCTAAAAGCCTAAGGCGAACAACGATATTTCTCAAATCGCGATCGATCTTTGTCGTCATCTGAAGGAAGAATTTACCCATTTATTATTTAGCCAAGTGCTAAAAAGCCGAACTCCGGTATCCTCCGATTGGAAAAATTAGACAGATCGTAATGAGTGGCGAAAATTGCGACCATATTTTTTTCGGGTTACCGACAGATACTTGGGCGGATTGCTCAAATGGGCGGTGGAGTTTCATATGGCGATTTCATGGTTGAGTTGACATATCCACAAAAAAATTTCGATCAACCATGGCACATGTATGTTGATGGATCATCAACAAGTTAGCCGGGCGGCGTAGTTCTCATCAACCCAACTAGGTGACGTTCAACAAATGACCATTCGATTTGATTTTCGGCTACAAATAATGAAATTTGAATATGAAGCTTTGATCATTTGGACTACAAATGGCAATGACAATGGGAATTCAATGGCGATGATCTATTGATTCTCGGTGTCGTTTATATAGTATGAGGCGAGGCGAACAAATGGCACAATATCAACAACTAGCAAAAAGAGTTTCGAGCATTTTGACCAAGTTTTCATTGAACAATTACCACGATTGGGTAAAACTTTTACGGCGGCGAAGGAGTGGCGAACTAAAAACATGATTTGCGATCGCACGGCGAACAAGAAACTTGGATGACTCAATAATGAGTTATTTCTTCGCGAAAAATGATCGCTTTCGATTTATTATAGGCGAGCATTTGTACAAAAAGCTTCTCTCTTCCACTTTTGAAGGTATTACTCTGAAGAGGGCGTTACGCAACAAATCCATGGAAATCATATGGTGGGCTCGAGGCACATAAAATAATCGAGCGAGGTTATTATTGGCCAACCCTTAGAAAGGATTGACTTGCATATGCTCGTGCATGTTATCGGCGCACATGCTCCACTCATTCATAGCCCCTTTGAAGAGTTAGTATCGGTTTATAGTCCATGGCCATTTGCTAAATGGGGATCGATTTAATCGGCCCCTGGATCGGGAGTTAGATATCTTTTGGTAGTTGATTATTATACTAAATGAAAAAAAGCCGAGGCAATTGTTAAAATCACCGAACAAAGGATGTGGAACTTTGTTTGGAAAAACATCATCTGTCGATTTCCCCAATCATTGGTCACGGATAACGGCAAACAATTCGATGGAAGTGAATTTTGCTCATTTGGGGGATTAAAAGCACTACTCAACTCCAAGATTGTCAAAGGTTAATAAAATTATCAAGCATACCTCAAAATTAGACTTGATAATTCAAGGAGGATGGGCGGAAGAATTGCACGAAATATTGTGGGCTTCTAGAACAACTTCGAACATCAAGCTGCAGAGACCCCTTTTTGCTTTAGCATTTGGTGCAAGAATGTTATTTTGAAATCAAAGTTCCAAGTCATCGAACAATGACTTTTGGAGAGCATATTAATGACTATGATTCGGACTGTTGGAAGAAAAGAAAATGGGAGGTGATTTCAAGAATGCTATGTACAAAAAGAGATCGAAAAAGTTTTATAAACTCTGTGGGTTTCCTCCATAAAGTGGTGTTTTCGGTCGAGCATGGGAAGGTCCTTTTCAGAGTCCTGAGGCGTTTATCAAAGCGGGGCATATGACTTGGAGGACTGAATGGAGTCCCATTGTCGTGGGAATCAAATTTGAAAAAAAATATTATCCAGTATAGTAACCGAACAAAGTGTGGCTTAAAAAGAGCATATTGTTGGTCGAGCACAATCGGCCTAGGTAGGGCGATCTTAAAAGAATATATTAAGGAAAAAATTTGGACAACACTATTAACGGGGCAGGAGCTACGTGTCGAGCGAGTTGTCAATAGATTTCCGATGTCGAACAAGTTGACAAGTTGCGGGTGAGTTAATTCAGTAGCGAGCGGATGTCAAAAAGAGAGCAAAAATAAGAGAGCTAGCACGATTATCTATAAAGCACTAGCTTCTATAAATAGGGGCATACTTATGGTTAAGAAAAAGCAGGAAAAAAAAAAAAAAAAAAGATGAAGAAAAAAAGAAAAAAATCTTTGCGATCCTCATTAGGAAGATGGTTTAGTATGCTCGGGGGCGTAGAAGAATCCGAATTTCTCGATTATTGATCAATTAAATTTGAATCGAGCGTCCGGATTGAGCTTTTTACCTCACATTCATTTGCAAACCTGAGGTTGAAGCTCGTTCCGGACTCAAGATGCTCGGAAGAGTCATAGTTGCCACTCGCGTTACTCAGCTTGCTTATGCGATAATAAGCCATGAGTCCCTGTCATCCCCAAAATCTCCTCCGAAGGGGAGGGATGTCATAGTGTCCACCCAAATCTCGGCATGAAAATTTTGCTTTCGCTTTATTTTGAATACGGCAATGCTCAGTATAAGCATAACCTTAACTTGTCCGGGAGGGGAAAAGTTTATCTTCTTCAAGCATATTACAAAAAAAAAGGGTAAAACTGATGTGCCACATCCTTGTCAACATCGATTCAGCGGACAAAGTATACTCAAGGATTTAAATTCATGCGATAACAATAGTTGTGTCTTAGATAGTCTTTTTCGGTTATGAGCGATGTAATAGAATACAAAAGTGTTGCAAAAAAAAAAAAGATATTTGTACTTTTGTTCGCTAAAGAGATTCTAGTTAGATTTATTTGATCGCTTTTTAAGCGGGACGACCCGAACAAAAACGAACGAGCCCAGGTCTATGTTCACCCCGGCGAACGAACATGATTCAATAATCGATTAGTACTTACAGATTTCCTAAATTTTACCAAGAAAGGGGGTTCATTAACCCATTATTACCTAAATAAGGCGATCAACCGATTGCAACGTCAATAAGACAATCAAAACCTATCAATGTTAAATTCAAAAAAAACCCGGAAAACAATAAAAAAAAAAAAGCAACAAAAGAAAATATCGAGCAACACAAGTATCAACATTCATCCTCAACAAAGCGGGTTAGAGGAAACAATTCAATATGAAATTCATTTGTTCAATTAAAGAAATAGACAAAAAGAAAAGTATCAACAAGAAAGATTAAAGATATATCGTTGAATTTAAAAAAAGACAAAAAGTTACACAAGTCTTGCAAAAAAAAAAAAAAGACATCAAGGCATAAAGTCAAAATTAGGGGTAGATGGAGAGAAATGTCGAACACATTATGTTCGGGTCCCTCAACTGACTTCTTATCGGATTTTTTTTTTGCGATTTTGCTCGGTTCTTAGGAGGAGCATGTCTTGATTGATGAATTATGAAGATTTTGATCGGCAAAAAAATGCAATAAATGTCAGAGTTCTCCTCTTCATAAAATGGATCAATTTTGATACGGGAAAAACGGAAAAAGTCACACAAACCATTCAAATCGACATTATTTGTTGAGTGTGTGGCGAAACGGTTCGGGCAAAAGCGCCAAATATCGAGAAATTAGACATGGAGTCAATGTATTATGCGTCATGCGACTTAGGCCTAAAAAGTGTTAGTCTCTTCAAGAGCGATGAAATTTCATTAGCCAAGTTCGTTCCTCTCACTTTCCATTTTTAAAATTATTTGCATTCATTTCTTAATATATTGATCACCTCCTCCGAGGCCGAAATGCCTCTTTACGTGTGGAGAAGAATGAGCTAAGCGAGCATCCTCTTTTAAAAAAGCGATTTCAATTCATCACGGACCTGTTATTTCGATTTTGTTTTTAATTAATTGGCTTGGATGTTAAAATAAAAAATGGTTTTCTTTTTTATATCGAGATTGGCAACCGAACATCGTGAAAATAATTCTTTATTTATAAATATATACAATGAAATATCGACCAATTTTTCCCATCCGGGAATGACTTATATTTGGAGGAGGAGAAGATGTGCCAAACTTCCATTTGTTTTCAAGTGAGTTTGCTTGCTCGGTTAAAACCGATTGTCTTTTTTATATTCCCATGCTCGGCGAGCAGGAGCCCCTGCATGCTCGACTTGATTCTCTCCGTGGTCGGATGAGGTCGTTTGGCCTGCTAAAAAAAATTGGCCTTTTTTCGAGCCATCTCGGTGTGTTTACCAATGGAAAACTTTATAAATTTCAGAATTGCGGGTGACAAATGAACAAAAGAGACACAAATAGTACAAAAATAGGAAGGATTTGACAAAAAAAGATGGTGAAATTGAACAAACCACCTTTCTTTCTGTTCATGATATTCAAGGTAATCACGGAAAATATTTTGAAATTTTGTCTCCTTATCGTCGGAGAATCACGAAATAAAAAGTGAGTTAAAATCGGTTCAAATTGAAGAATGAAAGTTACAAAATGCCGGTAAAAGTTTGGGGATATCAAACGAGCATTTGGCTCGCTCAGAGGCGGAATTTCTCTTTCCGATCATCGATTTTTGTTCGGCGCATCCTCGATAATTTTGCACTTGGCGTTAGATAAACAACCACCCATGCTTGAGTCAAAATTATTCGAAGGATAATACCTTGGTTTCATTTTGCGAACAACGTCCAAAAACTCATGACCATATACCCGTCCATTCGGTTTGAGTTGTGTAATGGAGATATTCCATTCCACGAGCAAGCGGGTAAGTGCCGGATGGAGAGGAAAACCGGCCTCCGTGGTATCAAATTGCAAACAACCCTCGGGGGTTGGTCGGCTCGTTCATCGGGGCCAGATTGCCGAAAAAAAGACATCCTTGGGGTTTCATAAATTTATCGCGGTGGCGAGCATATCTACATCAATTATACTTTCGCCGTTTTCTTACCATTGTACTCGTTCTCTACATTTAATCCTTTAAAAACAAAATTTATAACGAACAAGCTATACTAGTATACCAATTTGGAGTTTTGCCCACCATCTACACCTATGTTCGAACTAAATTTATTATGATATTATTTCTATCTCATCAACATTATCAGTAACCCTAGACCTAATTTGAATTTAGTCGAATCGTCAATGACAATCATTACGGGACAAAATAACTCGTTTGGGCTGTGAAAAATAAATCAAGCGGAATCTTTGAGGCAGAAATGTATTTACATTATTACGGGGATTCTTAATGGGGAAAGGCGAAGGGAACTATAATGGTGGAAATGGCCATGATTATAAAGTAGAAGAAGAATCGTGATTACGAATTTATAATGAATGAGGGAAACTTTTTCGAATAAAAATAAGAGAGTGGAGGTGAAAGGAAAAAAATTTTTAAAGTGGAGAAATAAGAGGAAGAATTGAGCGAAATAAACAGGGCCCAAGTAGAAAAGGATTGTTGTGGATATAATAAATCGGGGAACATCAAAAGCATGTAATGTTTGAATATAATAAAGGTCGAGTTACTTTTGTTTATAAAAGAAATTGCTTTCGGCGAACAAACGAAAATAGAACTCAAATCTCTGAAAAAAAGCATCTTAAAAGCGTGAGCGAAAGTCCAACCAAGACAAAAGATTAATTATCGGCGATTAAAAGCGTCCTCTTTATCGTTTATACAAAGATCAATCTAGAAGATGAAGTGTAACGTGGAACACCAGGAGTTCTTGCATGGTCCAAAGAATCCAAAGACATCTTTTTACCAATCCAAATCTCATGCAAAACGATAAATGGAAGTAAAAAAGGGAAAAAAAAAGGGTTGGTTCATAAAAAATAATCGGAGAAATAGCTACAAAAATTTCACGAGAGGTGAGGAATAGAAAAAAATTAGAGTGTTCATCCCACATATATGAAAAACCACGAAACTCATTCGATAACACCAATCGATTCATTTCATAAGATGTAAAAAATCGATGTAAGGCTTCGATTTCTACATCCCGGCTTGGTATCGGTAGTAGAAACGGGGTCAACAAATCCATCTTATTTCTTGTTTATTTTACACGTATATGTTTTGTTTGCGAGTCGTAATTAAATTAGCCACGTAATATTCATCAACGAAAACGACTCGTGACACTAATGAGGACGGAATGTCTCTTGTTTCCATAACTTTATTGATGATTGTAGGAAGATGTTGAAGGATTATCCTAATTTCTTGTTGAATCATGTTAGTCGCAATGCTAATGTTGTGCTTCATTTCCTAACTAGGATTCTCGACCGTATGATAACTCTCATTCTCCTCCATCTTTTGTGGATGATCTACTCACCATGTATCGTTCACCTTTTTAAAAAAATAAATATTAGGTAGTCAACCCTAGCTAGGTTAAAAAAAAATCCTCATTTCATGATTGACAACAACGGATAAAATTCATTATAAAGGTTCACTGCACGTAAATCAATAGCCAAATCATGTAAATCATTTCCTTTCCTATATATTATTATTAGAGTGGGTATCATAATTTTATTCACAATAGTCATTTTAGAAGCGTCTGTTATTAAAACAAAAAGTAAAACTATGTTTACCATATTAATAGTTGCACTTTTGTGTGTTTTCTACATAACAAAAATACTAAAATAAACAATCTTTTAATCCAGTGCATACAAGACCTAGCCTTATTATTATTATTATTATTATTATTATTATTATTATTATTATTATTATTATTATTATTATTATTATTATTTAAACCACTTCATGAGTAGGTGCATTTCATATTTCTTAAATCCAAAATAAACATGAGATGAAAAAAACAGTATAAATAATTTTTTATTTGTGATATTATTTATTTCATTAAAACATAACAAGTATTATTAATGATGATTTTTTATATTATTTATTAAAAATAGTAAAACATGAGATGAAAAAAAAAAAAGAATTATAAATGTATATATCTATACATTGTATAAATAATTTTTTAGAATAAATGCATATTTATATATGTTTTTATATAGAATACTGTGATTATTTAGATTTTCTCAATAATATAAATTTAGTAATTAAAAAGATAATCTAGATTCTCAAAATAATACTTTATTTTTAGGATATTATTGTTTATTAAACTAACTGATTGCCTTACTCTTATGGACTATGTTATTAAGGTTAAGTAAAAAGTGGAGAAATTTTCGTTTTTAGTCTGTAACTTAGAATTATTTCAAAAAAAAAAAAAAACATTTACCATTCTACTTTATTAATTTTAATTGTATCAGCGTGAATCTACTGGACAAAAAAAAAAAATTAGTATTCCTCTGTTTTAATCTTGACTGCATTCTTTCCATTTAAGACGTTATAATCTTAACTGCACATTTCTTTAAATGAAAATCTTTCACTTTATCACATCAACGATCTTTTGACACAAGTTTTAAGAAAAAAATAGATAAAATAGATAAAGTAAGAGTATTATATGGTATTGTAGGATCCATTTATAGATGAAATAATTGTTTGTGAATATACTACAATGACATTTGAAGTAATTAAGTAATGGTTGGGGAATAAAGATAAAATAACTTTTGTAAAAAATGGAGTGTGTTTTAGTGGACGGACGTATAAGACAAGTGTGCATAAGATTGGTGAACAGAGGGAGTAATAAACAAATTTTTTCTACCCCCAACACTTTATCATTTTATCATTTTATCACATAAAATACTACTCCCTCTGTCCTACTATAAGTTTCTCTCTTTCATTTTTCATTCGTCCCACAATAAGTTTCTTGTTTCTATAAATGAAAAAAATAATTTCACTATTCATAATTTTTATCCTTACTTTTCACACAATATTACAAAGAATATCACTCACTACTCCACTCATTACTCTATATACCTTTTTCCCTTTTCCTCTCTCAACCTTATTAACTACCCTTCATTTTTATTATTTTATTATTATTCCTTAAACAAAACAACAAAAAGAAACATAAAACTTATACCGGGACGGAGGGAGTAATAAACAATTTTTTCTACCCTCAACACTTTATCACATAAAATATTAATAAATATTTTTTTCTTAAACTCCGAGCACACTGTAAACCACCAAACAAGATTGAGACTGAGGAAGTAGTAGTGAGCGATTCAGTACAAATGACCATAAAATTTCGTTATCCATTCTCAATGTTAGTTCAAACAAGACGGATCAAATAACACACAATCAAAAACCGCACACTACTCACAATTGAACGAATCAAGCAAGAAATTAAAGAACACCAACAATTTACGTGGTTCAGCGTAAAAATGTCTACATCCACGGGATCGAGGACACTCTCAATACTATCACAACAAAGCCAATTACAGATTACAACGCCTAGATCTCACTATTGAATCGTCCGAGCTCTCAACTATCAAAGTATGAACCCTAATTCTTAATGTGATGATATGAACGATGAATCTCACAACTAACTGAGGGTAAAACGAGTACAACTGACTGCTTAAACGCCTGAAAGTCCAACCTTAAGCCTTGAAGCAGTTACGAACCGAATTCAATTAGAACCAACGCGTGTCATGTGCGATGCATGTGAGTGGCGCGCGTGATCCAGACGACTTAATCCACCTCTAGTGACTCAATAACGGACCAAGACAAGTAGCAAGAGCTTCCAACTGAAACGGCCTTCAATCTCTTACTGACAACCCCACAGTATCAGTTCTTTCAACATACAGTATTAGTTCTCCAACTAAACAGTATCAGTTGACAAAACTAAGAATACACTTTCCAGCTGACCTCACGCTCAAGTAAGCCTAGGAAAGCACACTAAAATCTACAATTCAAAAACTAATATTTCGCTACTTTTCGAAATATCAATTTCCTCTAATAAAAAAATCAAAATCAAGCCCAGAAATAACACTTTGCCCCATTGAGAATTTCCCTATACTAGAGAAGTTACATCTCATTTTATTCATACTTTTTACCTTAAAACAGAATGCACTCACCTCATATGTTCATTTTTCATCCTTACCTAACGAACACATCACCAATATCTACATATGTTTCCCCTAAACAAGTCAAACTACCAGATTTCCGTTCATTACTCTAACGGCACAACTCCAATGTTCCATTATCATACTCATTAGGAACAGAGGATTCTACAAATTATCAACAAACTATACTTTGAAACATGAAGATTAGAGAAGAAAACAAGAATTATGTTTTTGAAAAAGACACCATCCATATGAAATAACGACATCCCACACAAACTTTGCAGCATATGAAATAAGTGTGGATGTACCATATCAATCATCATATCCATAAAAATCTAATACAGATGAGATAACCACAACCCCATATTAAGCACAAGACAAGAGCACAATGACGTCACTACTCTGGTAAACAGTATGTTTAAATCTTCTTTAAAATATTAAACCAAATCCACTGCTCACAGAATATCTTTCTCTCAAACCAACACCGATCAAATCTTCATTTTTGTTTTTTTATAAAAATAAAATAAAATCTTAATTCTATCAGATTACCTATCAGATTCTATTGTTGTATATATTGAAAGAGAATTGTTTGAAAATGGTGATCCTAATTCTATCAGTATGGTTGCTTGTTTGACAAAAATGACAAACTCTAGGTTTAACAAGTTTCATGCTATGAAACTTGTTTTTAATTCATGGGCATGTGAACCTATCCAGGGTATGATACGGATCAAGTTTAGTGAATTAGAAAAATGCATTGGAATTGGTGAAATGAGTCAAATAATCCAAGTTGATAGTACGAAACTTGTTCATGGGAGACCAACTCGGCAAAAATATATGACATTGGCATCTGTATCAAAAATCATATCAATGCCACAACCATACTCTGAAATGAAAACAATTGAGTAGCTAATTCATCATCTAACAGCAGCATATACTTTCATTGAGTAACATGAACTTGCTCACTCAAATTTGCTAATGCTTACCCAACATGGAGGTACAGACTCTAATCCTTACCATTGTTACACTTTTAAAAGAGAAACAAGATACTAGTAAATCACAATAATCTATTATATATTCATCATCCTCTTTTGTCCTTCAACAATGACAACTTCACATCACAAAATAACTAACTACATGTGTACATGGCCTACAATAGATCTCAGCAGCATATTATGAAAAAAAAAAAAAAAAAAAAAGAAATGGTAGAAATGGTATCGTATCATGAATTAGAAGATCTGAGGGGAATTCAATCGGAGTGTAGGTGTAGATCTGAGGAGGAAGAAGAAGATTCGGAGAGAAAAGGATTGTTGGGAGGGGGAAAGCAGAAGAAGGTCCAGAGGCAGAGGGCGAAGCGGCGGAGATGTTGAAAGGGGAGGCAGAAGAGAAGGTGGAGTACCTGATCGGTGCTTAGCAACTCCGGGTTGCACGCTACGAATTGGCACGCGTACGCTGATACCCTTGCCACACCCACCACCACTGGGCTGTTGAATACCATTTCTAATCTCAAACACCAACCGATTTTGATCCGATCCAATCTGATTTCACGATTTTGATCTTCTGAAACGGAAATTCTTTGTTTGTTTGCCAATTTAGGAAGAGGCTGAGTCAACTCAACATCATATAAATTGAATGCAATGTTCTCACTTCTCAATGTTTGATAATAAGTCAAATGAGATGGCATCCGATATTTAATATACAAATCAACAGAAAATACTCCCCCCATCTCATTCTTTAAGCAAATTTTATCATTTTTTTGTCCTAATCTAAGTAATCTTTAAGTCATATTTCCTAAAATGAAAATACATTTTATCACTTTATCACATAAAATACAAATAAACAACATTTTCTACCTCAACTACCTATCACTTTATCACATAAAATACTAATAAATAACTCTTTCTACCCCCAACACTTTATCATTTTATCACTATTCCCATAAATCCTTATGAACAGTCAAATTTGCTTAAAGATGTTGGGTTATGGAGCCTGAGTCGGAGAAGGGATCCAGCAAGCTCGAGGCGCTAAACCAGGGGGCTTGGTCGAGCACTTCTGCTCGACCAAAGGCGGTCGAGCGCGACGGGGTCCAGGGTAGACTAGGCGCTCGACCAAGGAGCTCGGTCGAGCACATCTGCTCGACCACGGGGCTCGGTCGAGCGCCCCGATAGGCCTGAACGCGGAATTAGATTTTCGGCCCAGCCTCTTGTTTAAATACTTTTGACTCGTTGTATTTGCCTCTTGTACGAAAATAACACACGAAATAGTAGATCTCCTGGCTTGGTAGTGCCCCGGGGGCGTAGTCATTCTTGTTTTTGGGTAACCAAATTGTTTGTTCTTTTTATCGTGTTTCCATTATTTTCTCCATAATTCTTTGCTTAAATCTAACAACCTGGTATCAAGAGCATTGGTTGAGGATCGGTGGGGAGCAATTATGATGGTGAAAGGAAATCGTCTGTTGAGAAGTTTGATGGAGCGGTTTTGGATTACGGAAATTACGGATCGAGGATTACATGCGGTAAAGATTTGTATCAACCTTTAGGTTCGACTGAAGATATGAAGAATGCGAGTGGAAGTTCTTTGGATAGGAAGGCGATGAGTGTGGTTCGATGTCGTTATCGAGGAGCGTCGCGCCTACATCTGGTGAAAGCAAAAACTACAAAGGAGATCTTTGGAGATTTTGGTGAGATGTATGAAAAACCGTTCTGACAAACAAGGTTCATCGATGCGGAGGTTATTCAACCTAAGGATGGCGGGGATCTTGTGGTAGCCCGATCATCTAAGCGAGTTCAATATGATCATAGCCCGATTGAGCTCGGTTGAGTTTGATTTTGATGATGAAGTTCAAGCCCCTAATTTTGTTGTCTTCTTTACGAGGAAAGTTGGAGTGGAGCAGTATGCTTATTTATTAGTCTTCGGTGAGCAAAGTGAAACTAAAATTTGATGAGGTTAGAGATTTGATCATGAGCGAAGAAAATCGCGAGGAAAAAATTGGGTGTGGTACGAGGATCGACCTTGAGTCTGCGGGGAAGAGGCGAATCTGAATCGAAAAGGAAAGCAAATCGGGGTAGATCAAAGTCGAGGGCAAAGATAAGCCCAAGAAGGATAAGAGTCAAGTTGAGTGTTACAATTGTCATGAACTTGGTCATTACAAAAGGAGTGCAAGGCTCAAGCTAAGGCCTGAGGAATGCACCAAAGAAGAATGACAACTCGACCCAGCGTTGTTTTGATGGGGGGCTCGGATGCATTGATCTTGGCGTAAGCGATCCATTGGAATCGTGGGTGTTAGATTACGGAGCATCGTTTCATTAAATGCGGCGATCTTGGCGTAATGAAAGAAATACACTTTCGGGAACTTTGGAAGGGTTTATCTAGGCGATGATGAGCCTTTGGAAATCAAAGAGAAGGGGAATGTTCAGATTAAGACACCAAATGGGACTGTGTTACAGTTGAAAGATGTGAGACATATTCCTAGTTTGAAGAGGAATTTAATTTAAGTTGGGCGACTTGATGATGAGGGCTACAAAGGTGACTTTTTGGGTGTAACATGTGGAAGATATCAAAGGTGTCATGGTAGTGGCTCGAGGATAAGGAGGAGCGTTGTATGTGACATGCAACACCGGGACAACATTGCTCTTGCAAGTGAAAAAGGGAATCTGATTTGTGGCATTGTCGTCTTGGCCACATGAGTGAGAAAGGGATGAAAGTTATGTGTTCGAAGGGTAAACTGCCAGACCTCAAGATAGTTGACATCGGGTTATGTGAGGAGTGTGTATTCGGAAAGCAGAAAAAGGTGAGCTTTTCGAAGGGAGGCAGAACCTTGAAGAAAGCGAAGCTAGAGTTGGTCCTGGCGACTTGTGGGGTCGGCACTGTGACATCTCTTGGTGGGGCGTTATATTACATGACTTTCATTGGCGACTCTACGAGGAAGGTATGGGTTTATTTCTTGAAAAATAAGTCGATGCCTTTAATGCTTTTCAAGGAAGTGGAAGACCCTTGTAGAAAGCTGAAACATGTCTCAAGGTGAAGTGTTTGAGATCGATAATGGTGGAAAGTCTGAGCTCAAGTGAGTTGAAAAAAAGAAAACGTGAGGCGAATGAAATTCGAATGGAAACAAGTGAGAGAACCCCCGTGAGCGGTGTGGCGAGCGTATGAGCGAGCGCTATGTGAGCGTCTTTAGAAGCATGAGATTGAAGTGTGGAATACGCCAAAAGATATTTTGGGCGGAGGCGGTTAACACAACAACTTACTTGATAAGCAGAGGACCCTCAACTCCTTTGGAAAATGGCATACGGAGGAGGCTGGTCGAGGAAAGGAGGTAAATCTGTCTTTTCTTGAGTATTTGGGTGTGTTTCATATGTTCATGTTGATCTTTATGAGTAGAAGTAAATTGGATGCTAAATCGAGTTAAGTGTCGTTTGTTGGATATGGCGGTGATGAATTTGGCTATCGATTTTGGGATCAGGAAAACCGAAAGATAATTCGTAGTCGAGATGTCATATTTAATGAGCAGGTGTTGTACAAAGACAGGTTGGGTATATCCAAAGAAGGTGTGTTGGTCCCAGTACAGAAACGGGATTTTTCAAATAGATCAGTTCAGGTGATCACATTAAAAACTTGTGAACTTTTGAACTACTGCTCTGATACCAATTGTTGGTATCAGTTCAGATGGTCACATTGAAAACTTGATGATCTTTTGAACTCATTTCGATACCAATTTTGGTATCGATTTCATTATCACATTTGAAATCAGTGATCTTTTGAACTCCTGCTCTGATATCAATTGGTATCAGAGCGGGAGTTCAAAAGTTCACGTAAAAATGCATATATTTTAATGTTTTGGCGTCATTATCAAAAAGGGGGAAATTGTTGGGATATTTTAGTTTGATGAATTATGCCAAAACATTATCAACTTGTGTTATTGAAGCTAATCTACGGATAACAAGTTGAGGGGCGAGAGAACAAGTTGAGGGGAACTCGAAATCGAGCGAAGATGATCGAGATCGGATGAAAGGTGAAGATATCTGAGTGATCGAGATCGGATGAGTTCGAGTTAAGCGATGAGATGTCTTTAAATCATAAGAGAAGAAAAGATAAGCGGTGATCGAAGATCGGATGACAGATCGAAGAGGAGGTTGCAGATCGGAAGAGGGCGGATGAGACCGTCGAGATCGGACGTGATCGAGATCGGATAAGCTAACTTTGATGCAACTAACCCCGATATGCTAACTTTGATGTATTAATCGATGCAGATAAACCGATATGTCGACCGATGTTATATCGACCGATCGTAAGCCGATCGATCAAAGAAGAAATCGTAAGAGAAGTCATCTGAAGTCATATTCATCGAGAATCGTAACGCTATCGATGATCGATAACCCGAAAGCTTAGTGACTTGGAGGGTCGATTGTCCGAAGTCGAAGAAATTTGAACTCGATTAAATTTCGAGTGTCAAGATACCCGATCAAGAAGGTCCGAATAAGAGAAGTCTGTTGAATCAAGAATCCTGAAGACTCAGAGAACCCTGAAGTCTCAGAAGATCCTGAAGAATATAGCCGTTAGATTCAGCTGACGTGGACCATTGAGAGGAAGACAACAAGCTGGGAAATAAATGCAGAAGAAAGTTTATAGAATAGTATGGATTTGAATGTGACTCCATCCAACGGTAACATTCAAATCCACACTATAAATACAAATTCTTCCTTCATTATTCGTGTGGAAGTGGAGAAATGCGTGAAAACACCATTGAAGCTACAGAGCCAAATCATCTAGCATTTCCACCATAGAACACTGAGCAAGAAATACACGCATATATTCAAAAGTGTTCTACCCTAGATCTAAGCACAAATGTAATATCCTAAGTTTAGAGAGATTTTTCCATCCTTAGCATTGAAATTTAAACAAATGTAAGGAAAATCTCAACCTAGTTGAAACCAAACAAACCTTACCCAAATCGGTTTGATAGGTTAAGTTTGTAGGTGAGTGAGAACTTCGGTAAACATCTAAGCAATCGAAAAAGGAGGATAAAGCGATCCCGTGAGGAGATAAGTCCCGTTTGAGTGAGAACTCGGTAAACATCTGTTGGGTGTTGGACTAACACGTTAAACTAAGTCCAGTTGGTTAGGTTGGTGCCCCTTGTGATAGGGAAGAGTGGATGTAGGAGTTGGACTCCGAACCACTATAAAATCGTGTGTTCTTTACTGCTTTATGTTCTTACTTGTCATATGCATTTGATTATAAGCAAAACACACATCGTTCTTAAACTGCAAAGAAAAATTGGTATCACTATTCCCTCACCCCTGTTTTATATGCATTACATGGTATTTTCCGCACTAATGGGTTTTCAAATCGGGACCAACAAGGTGGTTCTGAGACTCAGGTTGTGGAGTTAGACATTTCGAACTCTGGTGGGAGCAAGGGGGTTCTAAATGATCAAGTGATTGTTGAGGAAGAACCAAGTACACCACCACCAATAATTCATTGCGCGGAGATCCACGAGAAGAAGCGGAGATCTCGATAGGTATTCACCTTCTCTTCATTATTTATTGTTGGTGATGGTGGTGAACACGAATGTTTATCAGAGGCTATCGTAGTGAAAGCGGGTTGACAAGTGGAAACTTGCAATGGATGATGAGATGAATTCATTGATGACCAACGAAACTTGGGAGCTATTTGAGCTTCCCTAAGGGCGAAGACCTTTGCATAATAAGTGGGTTTAGAGAATCAAAGAGGAGGCGGATGGAAGCAAGCGTTTCAAGGCAAGACTGGTTGTAAAAGGGTTTCAGCAGAAACATGGTATTGATTATACTGATGTTTTTACTCTTATTGTGAAACTAACTACTATTCGATTAGTGTTGAGTTTGGTAACTGCAGAAAACTTGGTGTTAGAGTAGATGGACGTAAAAACAACATTTCTTCATGGTGACTTAGATGAGGATATCTACATGAAGCAACCAGAGGGATACTTGTCTAAGGGGAACAGTGAGCTTGTTTACAAATTGAGAAAGAGCTTTGTATGCTTTGAAACAAGCTCCTTCTGAGGGGGTACAAGAAGTTTGATGGGTTCGTGCGAGATTAAGTTCAATAGGTGTGAAGGTGACCATTCTTTGCTACTTCAAGAGGTATGACAATGATTATATCATCTTGCTATTATATGTTGATGACATGTTGATAGCAGACTCTAGTGCTCGGGAAGTGAGCAAGTTGAAGGCAAAATTGTCTGAAAGGTTTGCTATGAAGGACCTTGGAGAGGCCAAGCAAATCTTAGGTATGTGAATCGATCGTGATAAGGTGGCAGGAAAGTTGTATCTTTCACAGGCTGAATACATAAAGAAAGTCTTGGAGAGATTTAGTATGGAAGATCAAAAGCGATTCGGGTCCGTTGGGAAATCGATTCAAAGCTATCAACAAGGACTCACCTAGTAGCGAAGGAGCGGAACCTACATGCAAAACACTCTGTATGCTTGACAATTGGCGATTTGATGTATGCCATGGTGTGTACAAGACCGGATATATTACTGGCGGTGGGAGTTGTTAGCGGTTTATGGGCAATCCGGGTAGCGACATTGGGGGGCGATAAAAGTGGATCTTAGGTACTTGAGAGGTCTTCTTGAACAAGCTTTGTGCTTTGAGGGCAAAAAGCGTTGGGTTGGCGAGGATATGTTGATGCAGACTTGGCATCAAATGATCTCGACAAGAGGAGAAGTACAACCGGTTATGTGTTTACTTTTGGTGGTACAGCAATTTCTTGGGCTTCTAAGTTGCAAAAGATCGTGAGTTCGATCATTGCTGCGAGCGATGCGTTGCGATCCTTTGGCTTTAGCAAAAGAAATGGTTTGGTTCTTGAGAATCTTTCGTGTGAGTTGGGGAAGGAGCAAAAGGATAGTATTATGTATAGTGACGATCAGTGTTATTCACTTGGTAAAAATTGACCTTTCACTCGAGGGCCGAAGATTACACATCGAGTTGAGGTATCATTACATTTGTTACCTCATTGAGAACAAGATCTTACAGCTGATGAAGATCCAGGGAAGTGAGAATTCTGCTGACATGTTGACTAAGGTTGTGACCTTAGAAAAGTTGAAGTTATGCATGACTTCAACTGGCCTTGGAAACTGAGAATAAGGCTCGGACTACTACTACGATGAGAGAAACCGTTGAAAGCGGAGGAGACAAATTCTGGTTTGAGTCGATCTCGGTGGGAGATTGTTGGGTTATGGAGCTGAGTCGGAGAAGGGATCCAGCAAGCTCGAGGCGCTCGACCAGGGGGCTCGGTCGAGCACTTCTGTTCGACCAAAGGCGGTCAAGCGCGACGGGGTTCAAGGTAGGCTAGGCGCTCGACCAAGGAGCTCGGTCGAGCACATCTGCTCGACCCGGGGCTCGGTCGGCGCCACCGACAAACTGAAGAATTTGAATTAGGTTTTCGGCCCAGCCTCTTGTTTAAATACTTTTGACTCATTGTATTTGCCTCTTGTACGAAAATAACACACGAAATAGTAGATCTCCTGGCTTGGTAGTGCCCCCAGACGTAGTTATTCCTGACGAACTGGGTAACCAAATTGTTTGTTCTTTAATTCGTGTTTCCATTATTTTCTCCATAATTGCTGTTTAAATCCTAACAAAAGAATGGGATGGAGGTAGTATCATTTTTAGTTTATAACTGCGATTTTATTTTTAGTCCGTTAATTTTTTTTTTTAAAAAAATTAGTCTTAAATGTGTCAATTTCAGTCTTTTTTTTTTGAAATGTCAAAATTTCGCCGGAATAAGTATTTGTACCTCACTGTGACACTTCAAAATTGAGATTTTTTTTAATTTTTCGGCGACCTACACAAGTGAACTATCATGTAACAAAAATTTCCGACAAAAAAAGACTGAAATTGACACATTCAGAATTAAAATTAAAAAGTAAAAAATTATAGGATTAAAAATAGAATTGTTCGAAGTTATAAGTAAAAATGATATTTCCTAATGAAAACAACTTCACTGGGTGAGAGATTTTTGTTCTGAAATTGACATGACGAAATAAAATGTGAAGGTTCAGTTGAATGAAAAAACATATTTTGTTTATAGGAGGGAGAATGCAAAAGAAACAATAAGCTGCCAGCCCAGCCCGTTCAAGTCCACAATTTTAGCTTAACTTATTAATTTCATATCAAAGTTGTTACTAAAATGTAGTAATATCATATTGTTGGGAAATAGGGTGTTCGAATCTATTGGAGGTGCAATTTAAATACAAATTTAAATTAATTTAATTATTATTAGCATGAATTAATCATATATTAATTCAAATAACAATTAAATCACAACAACATATCATACTTACAAAATTGCCACGTAAATCCTACACATGCGGAATTCTAGGAGTTACGTACGACGTACTTTTTGGCAGATTAAACGCGGAGAAGATGAGTACCCGTTCAACGAACAAACCCAAAGTCCTTCTTTAGTATTCTCACGTCCTTATCCGATAATCCGGTGGTAGGATGCTCACGAACAATTAACAAAAGGAAAAATAAAAATTATATTGCACTACCTTCGTGGATTTCTAATTTTTTCAACACATGGAATTATGTTGGAGATGAAAAATTCATCCCCTATATATAGTGGCTAGGGGGGCGAAAATTATGTGGCATATTAGGGTTGTGAAATTTTTTTGTATCTTCCCAAGATACAATCTTGAATATATATCATATATTTTATTTCCACAATATTCACAAAATATCTTTTCTTCCCCTTTCTATACAAAATTTTCGAAAATTTCACATAAATAAGATAGAATAAGATCTTTGACTTTTCTTGAATTTATGGGATAAACTTGTACTTTAAGAATACTTATTCCATAAAATCTTTTCAAGAAAATCAAGAAATTTTTTTCTCTCTCCTCCTTATTATTTTTTAAAAAATAGGAAATAAATTAGGCAACAATATTTCTTTTATTTTAAACACATTTTTCAGTTATTGGACTTTATCTTTGGAATATTAAAGGGGTTTTAGGAGAATTAAGATTGAACCTTCCAATAGGCCTTGAATTATCAATATTGCGCCACAATATTATTCAAGCCCATTAACATTAATTAATCTCACTACATAATTAATATTGCACTATCCATCTTAACTCATATTACTGTAATATGACTCCCTGTTATTATTTCACGTGTTTAAGATTATCTAGTCCATTAATTAATTCAAGCCACTGAAAAACTTTATATTAATTAATATTTTTTTCCTTGGAGTAAGAACAGCTCAACATTATTATCCATACCGGAAACAAATTCCACTTGCAAGATTTGATATGATAAAACTTCTGAGCCCACCAAGGGGACAAATCACGCAAGACTTTCAAAGCACACGATTCTCTGTATTAATTTAGCAATCGTCATGTAATTAATATTATTGCCCAAGATATAAGGTATTGAAGTCGCAATGATTCTCTTCCCAGCATAAGTCAAAGGAATAATTATTAATCACACACAATCATTATTAAGTGACAGAGTTTAAGAAATCAACAACAATTGAAGTTTAACTCTTCATCCCATAAGTTAGTACGGAAGAGTTTATCCTCTCTGTAGGTCCTATTCAGCGCATCAGAATGCGCTAGTGTAATCTCTTGGTCAAGACAAGTCAATCTGAGCCTTACACTTCAACCTTTCACGATGGGTTGTTCATTTCCATCTAGGTTGTGAATTTGTACTTGTTTACAAGGAGTTGTTAATGTGATCTTCTGTGATGTGGTATCACCACATTAACTACAATGTAATACGTATTATGTATGGAACAGTTATGCAGTAAATATATATAACATTCAATCATATTTAAAGCAACAGTGATAAATAATTTAATTTCACTAAATAAGATAGAAATTCAGTTTGGTTATACAAAGTAAAAAATATATTTTCCAGTATAACCCTAACACCTATGCCCCGCACAGACGGGAGTTCGTGGTTGGTTTTGCCATCTTTCAGCCATCGGGGAAGGTGAGATTCGCTGTCGCCATGCCAATACCAGAGCCCCATTTAGTACTCAGTGGTGAGTTGATAGCATTACAGAAAGCGCTGCAATTTGTCATTGAAACAAGTCATCGAAATGTTCGTGTATACTCAGATTATCTGTTGGCAGTACAAGCAGTTACCGCTAAACAGGAATATAGACACCATGCAGGTATGATCGTCGCGAAAGTTAAGTCTATGCTTAATAGACCGTCTTTTGTGGGCATTGCACATGTACCTAGAAACTATAATACATACATGCCTTGACTTCTTTTTCTTTGAAGGTATCCTCACCCCAACTTTGGGATGAAAATGATATACCAACGTGGCTCAGCTGTATGTACTCCGCTATTTAATTAGTAAAAGATGCAATTGGGTTTCAAAATTTTGTAAATAAATATTTCTGAATTTGATGTGGACCTTCCCAATTTTCTTTTGTATATTTGAAAAAGATTTACTACTATTATATAAATGAAAAAGTCTACATAATTTAATATTTTTTATAGTATTGGGCTCCAACCCAATTACTAATTTTAAAGAAAGTATTACCTAAATATTTAAGCAAATATAATCATTTCACGTATGAGATAATCTCATTTATGTTTATCGCTTAGCAAGATAATATATAAATGTTGCACCCATGTATATTTGTCCCGCTAAGTTTAAAGGACGATATTTCAGTTTTCTGGTTATAACTTATAACTTTATGCAGTTTCAAGTTAACAATTCTTCACAACCTTAACAATCAGTGCACATGGAATAGATTGACTTGTACAAATTACAGGAGCCAAATGTTTATGAGAGACCAAAAAAACAAATAAAATAACTGAGGAAACTCTACTGAAAATGAAAGCTTGTGCACTTTATATGCTAGTATAAACAAAATAATAAAAAAAATTAAATCCAGCTACTTTTTCAACCTGGATATCAATTACATACATTTTTCAGTTTTCCAACTCCCACAACTGTAACAACACTTTTGGTTACCTTTTACTCTTGGCTAATGAGTATGCAACAATGTCTGCCACATGACCTGATTTTCTTTGTGTAATTTTTAAGAGGAAACAAACAGCCATTCTCGATGTGCGAAAGCGATTCTCATTTACCTATGAGGAAAAAACGAGCAGGATGATCAGCAGTCATCTCCATCCTTTGTGTAAACGGGTATTTGCCAGAGCTTTGTGTTCTTTTTGGCATCATCTGTGAGGCTGAGATCCGTCTCATCTTCTTTGAACGTTCTAAAAGACGTTTTGGCCCCCATCATAATGAGTCTATCCACCATGAACAATTGGTAATTGTTCTCAATTATTGGATCCAATATGCTGCTATAATTTGATGAGTAGGCCAACTTGTACCTTCAAATAGACTGAGTCAGCAGCCAAAGGGAAAATATAACACAATTTAGATAATGCATCTTCTCAAACTGCAACTATGCATGAGACGAGGAACTTTTTAGTGACACGATAAAACTGGTTTACATAAGACTTTGCCTAAAAGGTAAGTAAGGCCAAACAATCAATCCAAGTAACTTTGCACATAATAGAAACACCTTATAGGCCTAACTTCTATTTTTATTTCATTTCCAAAACCAGAGACGATTTCTTCTCCAAATAGTGTTTTTTTTTTATCGGGCAAATGGTGACTTGAACCCATAACCTCACGGTATAGGTAGTGTTGCTCTAACTACTTGAGCTATTCCACTTCGTCCAAATAGTACAATAAGGAACTGATCTCATAGTAAATTACTAAAATTCGGAAGATCGAAAAGTTCAAAGGTTTTTAAGTTACCTTACAGCTAAAGGAGAGAAGAAGCCAGGGGTCCTCTCATTGGACGCAATATAAATGGTCCGTCCAGGTGGGACCCACTTGGAAATCCTACAAAGAATGAACTCTGGACGTGTATCTCTGTCGAGATGAGGATGTAAGCTCCGCTCGACGCCAAATCTATCCTTCCTATTTTTCAGTACATCACCTCGGCGAACATGGATAGCATCATAATCTCCAAGACGTGCCTTAATCTAATTTAAACATATATCTAATTAGATAGCAGGGAACAAAAGAAACAAGCTGCAAGTAATAAGACCATTTTTTATCTATACAGTATTAATCAAATTGCACATACATAGTAGCAGGGCAGAATAAACAATGACAAAATTTAAATGGCCCAATAGCCATTAATCATCAGAAAACAAAACGAGAAGGCAGAAAGAGTTTTGTAGTTAGCAATAATTGACAGAGAGCAAATTAGATAGATCACCTTTTCTGCAGCATCTCGTAGCTTCTTTGTAGCCATTGAAGGAAGAAACGAATATGGCAAGATAACAGAACTCCGGTTTTTCCGATCCTTGCACTCCATGAACCTGAATGACTACTATGATTAATACCTACAGAAAAATTATAAAGATTCAAAATCTAATTGAAGTACATAATTCAGCAGAGGAACTGCTTAATGCACACCAGTAATATGCTAGGATAATGTGCTCAATCTGTTGGAACAGGGAATTGATTAAATGACTACTTTCAACATTTCCTCATTGCCGAGGGGAAATTACACAATAAACCAAAAAAAAATCATATATTTTTCCAACATCTTCTGAAAGAAGACTCATCTACTTCATTAATGATGATTAGCTATTTTCATACTTTCATAATATAAGGCGATGATAGAAAAGGAAACAGAGAAGTAGACAACACATAAACTAGAAATCGATACTGACCAGGAGAGAGGACTTGCAGTGCGATTTATGAGTAAAAGATTTGAGTAGGAACTTTTTTCCATTAGATCAGTTCGACTAACTCCTTGTACATGTGCTATGCCTCTAGATCCCAATTTCATGCTTGTTGTAAGAACATGATGCCACACTTTGGAATTATCCAAAATCACTGGTACTGTGTTGGATATGAGGTCCAGATCATAGAAAGAGTCTGTAGCGCAGGAGCTAGCTGACCACCTAATGAACAACATCAATTGAGAAATTTAACCAGCAATGACTACTTGTTGACAGTTATATTCTGCCACGAGCTCAAACCAAAATAAAAAGATCAATCTAAAGAGAAGCACTTCTATTAATGCAATCTCCATAAAAGAAAAACTCTCAAATGGAGTACCCTATTTCTTTATATGCCCAGACTTAAGTTACTGTCAAAAAACTTGAGTTAGATCAAAACTAAAAGTCTACTTCCTTGACTTGAGGATTTTGGAGATATCAAACTGAAATCTGAACAATATGTATGTGTGTGCGTGCATGTAAAAGTCTAGCTTAACGTCATTAGTTAACAATCAGCGTTGTTATAATTCAGTTCTTCTGCAATATGCAATCAGCAATCTTACTAAATTGCACAAACAAGCTCACCCTTCTTCAGAAACTGTATTGCCAGATTGATGAAGAATCCCTTTCTTATTGTGTATTGGATTTATGCACAACCTAGAAGGCATTACGAATGTCCTGCAAGTAGAGGAGAGATTTGTAAGGAAGACAATCATGATGTTAAAAGAGTTAAATATGTAATATTGCAAATACAAATATGCGTGTGTGTAGAGCTCAGATCCAAATTCTGGCAGTCATCGATCAAAAGCACAAAAAATTATATTATAATCTAAGATACAGATTCAATGACCTCTGAGCTTCTCACTTTGTTTAAAGAGCTAGCATACAGTTTCTTATATAAACTCTAACCAGTCAAGTCAGTTCGTAATAAGTAAACCAGTCTTGAAAAAGTCCCTCCATCCTCTATTCTAAAAAAATTAGAGCTAATTGGAAATACTCTTCAGACTCAAGATCCAATTTCCTGGTGTCATCTGATAATTTTAGGAACCAATGCACATCATAACTGAGCATCAGAAAAGTGTGACAAAGTCCTTATATAAGCATGACATTCACCTTAAACTGGGAAACACTACACATAGGTACCCCAGATTCAGTAAGTATATAACATAATTCATCGGTGACCTCTATGTTTTTCAAGAAGGGATAATAGATGTGTCAAGTGTTAAAAAGAACATTAAAAAGAACATCCCGAGAACTAGAAATCAAGAACTACGAACCACCAATTGACAACAAATTAAGAAGCAGAGACGATTGTCCATCAACAGAAACCACTAGAAATGAAATAACCAGGCCAAAATCTACAGAAACTTACAACATAGACCTCCAGAACTGTAAACAAAAAGCATCACTCACTGAGGCTAAATTAAGAAAGCAAATAAAACCCACAAAGTATGCCAAATTTAACACACAAAATCAGCAAAAACATGCCTATTTCAATGGTGGTACACAAATAGACTAACCATCACATCAGTAATAAAAAGCCCAATCGCAGCAATTACCAAAAGCAATTTCATTCATAAATCTAAAAATCTACCAGTTTTTCCAAGATTCAAATGCGATACGTACCTACCGAGAAACAGGGCTTCTTCAAGGGCACACCTAAGGCTCGATTCTTGGTGCCCTAAACCCGCACAAGTATCGCAGTGTTTCCCGGGGCAATCAATTCTGCTTCCCCAATATAAGTACTTTTGCTGCAAACTTTGACGATAGTTGGGGTTCTTTACCATGTTCTGTATGCTTCTCCGCGTGGAAACTAGGGATGAGACAAGGTACAACACAGCAATGCATGCAATAGAAGCTGTGAGTATGAAGATTGGAGATCTGGGCTTAGCTGATTTCGCCTTCGACAGGGTTTTCTGGATCGCCATTGATTCTGATTTTGTAAGTTCAGTAAGTTTACAAAGAGCGAAGGCTCTTACAGAGATTTTTATGCATTTTTCATATTATTTTTTTAAGATTTATATTATTTTTTCTTCTGATAAAGAGTTTTATATTTTATTCTTTAGAAAAATGGGGATTTTCTCTTCTTTTTTTTTATTATTTAATATTTTGGCTGGGTTGACCTTTAGTGGTAATTTATGTCAGATTAGATCTACATTATGCATAAAGTATTACTGTCCTATAAACGACAACCCAAAAAATGATCCAATTAACGAAAGCGTGCAACTTATTTCAATAACACATTTCGGTCTAAATAAATAGTACTCTCTCTGTCTCAAATTTAATGGTAAATTACTCATTATTTTTATCTTAAACTTAATGGTAAAATTATTTAATCATTTTTATCACTTTATCACATAAAATATTAATAAATAATTTTTTTCTACCCTCAATTACTCTTCATTTTTTCATTTTATCATATAAAATATTAATAAACAATCCTTTCTACCCACCACTTTATCACTTTATTACTATTTTATTAAATTCTTATGAACAGTCAAATTACAATTTAGTTTGGGACGAAGGGAGTATGTTTCACTAGAATAAATTATGTATTTTATCAAATAGAATGCACAGTGCACTTAATGCGTTCAAGATCTAAATAATTTTATTTAACTCGTTTTTGAATTTGGAAGAGTTAGTTAAGTTCAAATTTTATTTTTTTTGGAAACCGCGTTCAAATTTTATTAGATAGCAGAAGTGTTAAAAGTGTTAAAGTGTTATTCTATTAAATTTTATTAAAGTGTTATTCTATTAAATTTCAACGCTTGAGAAAGAAATATCATTACAGTATTACTACTTAAGATATTTTTTTCAACTTGAAATTTAAACATGGTTCAAATCAAAAGAGGTGTCTATTGCCCTAATGACTTTATTAAAGTTTTTTTTTTTTTTTTTTACATTTTAACGCTTGAGAAAGAAGTATCATTACATTATTACTTAAGATATTTTTCTAAACTTGAAATTTAAACATGGTTCAAATCAAAAGAGGTGTCTATTGCCCTAATGACCCTCGCAAAAACAAAGTGTTAAAAGATTTTCTCATCTGGCGTAAATTTTACTTGAAATCGGCGTTCATTTTTTCTTCCAAAAATCATTTATATCCAAATTATTATCTTTGAAAAAACCATTTAATCAAATTAAATTGTATACCTTTTTTTTAAATGCTAACGTGCGTTTTTCGTGACCTTTTTTTTAAAAAAATAAAAAAAACTATGACAATGCACTTATGCTTGAGAAGAAATTATGACTTTTTAAATATAAAAAGAAATCAATTAAATTAATTTCCTAGAGAAAAAAATATTAATCAAATTAAGACACAAGTGATTGAGCTGTTGCCCAGATATGGATGACAAAATTACCAGTTCTGTTTGGTGCAATGAAGAAACAGCCGTCACTCATACTTAACCAAACAAAATCTTGAAAACTCTACCTTTTATGATCTAATAATCTCATATCTGTACAATATTATGTCCTCTACCATCTCATTGGTATTGGAAGCAAAATTACAATACGAGTATTTTTGCAGAAAACCAGCCAAGCTTCACCATGTCAACGTACTTATTCATGAATCTTCTTGCAGCATTCAGGCCTTTTGAAACGATCGAGAAGAAATCCCATGGAGGAGTCGAACGAATCCTAAGAAGCTCAGCTTCCCATCTGAGTGTCTTATCCAGTCCTTCAGAACTACGTGGACGGGTACAGATGGACTGAGCCCGAGTTCCTGTTCGGAAAACAGATGAACATCGCAAATTTAATGAAAAGGCTGAGAAAATTGTTTCTTGTTTAAAGAGTTGGAGAAGAGAAAGGGAGAGCATACTGAGGCAAGTTCCTCGATCATAATAGGCCTGTTTCCATCCTTGTCGAAGAAATCATAGGCGTACCGTGCGTGTTGCTCCCAGCTTTCTATTCCTTCCAGCTGATATACGCTCGTTGCTGCAGCACAGAATTCTTCGAAATCCAGTTTTCTGTATTGGAGACAACTTACCTGCACAACACATTTAACAAATTGAGTTGATCTTGTGTAAAAAGAGTTTTACTGTATACTTGGTTCGCAACTATCTCTTTATAGCATAACAACTAATACTTTTGAACGAAACAACTAATACCGTTTTAATGAAACAGCTAATGCTGTTTCAAAATGCACACAAAATACAAACTAGTGACACAGTGAAACTAGTTTAAATAAGACCTTGCCGAACAAAAATCATCGACAGTGGAGGTATTAATGAGAGTATGAGACTATACTAAACACTCGAAATGGAAGGTTCATAAAAAATTTACCACATTGACATATTCTAAAACACGTGAAAGCTTCATTGCATCGGTGGAGTGCTTTGCAATTGCCTGCAGAGAGCATTTTAACTAGGCGAGTGAGACATGAGAAAGAAACACACTTGCCCACGTAGTAAGAGAGATAGAGGGAGAGAAAGACGGCTGACCGATTTGAAGTTTTGTACGGATATAAATCCACTTCTGTTTGGCCCTAGTAATGTGAACTGTTCCTTAAGATAGGCTAGCTGAGATACTGTCAATGTTTTTGCCAAAGCCTGATGCAAAGGTAGAACAGATAATTTTTATCATTCAAAATAATCGCATAAAGAGAACTCATCTTAAAATATCACAACAATAATATTAGACCCTTCCTTTTACATGGATAAATCTAGGAATAAATTATTGGGAAACTAAAATCCAACATTTACATAGTAAAGTGTAACTGAAGCTAAATTCATTATAACAAAATCCATCGAGGCCAAATGGATAATTCATCTAGTACGATTTTTAAACCCTTTGCATTATGAAGTGAACTATTTTTTGTTGGATACCAAAGCATGTGTTGTTCTTTAGGAAAAAAGCAAAGGAAAAAAGAGCACGCGTATCACAGTCGGAAACATTTTAAAACAGAATATTCCTTGAAAGAGGTTCTTCTGTATACATACCCCCAAGGCAGCTTTCCTTAGAGAAGAAGAACATATATAGGCTTTCACAAGCTTGCACGTTATCATATCCAGAGGAATCTTCACATCATGGTGACCAGCCAGCCATGGGTGACCTGGAAGCAATACATTTTTAGGTAAGATTTGATATCAAATATTACTTCGAGATATATATATGTTATCAAATGCAAGAATTTCATTTAGATAAGATGGGCCATGAACTAGAAGTTAGCAACTATTCTTGTCTTAGCACTTGCGAGTTAAAAAAATTTTGGTCCCATAATTTGTCTGTTGTACACTTTTGGCCCCAAAAAATGTTAACATTTTCGATTCAGTCCCAATATTAAAAAATATTGTCAAATTTTGGCCCAAATCGCCGGAAATTTGAAAACAATGTCATTTTTTGTCATGTTTTGGCCCCATAACTTACTGTCCAATTATGGCCTCAAACTAAATCCTTCACATGACATTTGTGTGACAAAAAAGACACCATTTTCAACTTTCCAGTTTCCTGCTATTTTTGGAGCCAAAATTGGACAATTTTTTTAATATTGGGACTAAATAGGAAAAGTTACCATTTTTGGGACCAAAAGTGGGCAGTAGACAAATTATGGACAATTTTTTTAATAGAGACCAAATCGAAAAAAATAAGAAATAAAAAATTGAACCAAAATTGGATAGTAATAGACAAGTTTTGGGACCATAAAACTGTTAAATTATACTACTTACTAAGGGCCTGAGCAGCTGTTATCCTTTTACGGTAATCCTTGTTCAACAATCTTTTGACAAAATCTATGGCATCTGGAGACAAGGAAGGCCAAGGGGCTTCATCAAAGCTTGGATCAGCCTTTAGAACAGCTCTAAAGATTCCCGATTCTGTCCTCGACCAGAATGGTCTGCTTCCACAGAGAAGTATATAAGCAATGACGCCAATACTCCACATATCAGCCTCTGTTCCATATGATCTATGCAACACTTCTGGGGCCACATAGTAAGCACTTCCAACAATATCATTAAGTCTTTCATCTGCCACAATATTTATCGTAAGACTCAACTTGCCAGTTAAAATGGGGACACTACTGTATGAACTACTATTTAGCAATAGACTGAACCTGGCTTTACATAATCAGATAGTCCAAAGTCGATGGCCTTCAAAGTGGAATGCTCGTCTTTTGTAGAAAAGAGAAAATTCTGAGGCAACACAAGATTAACCGTGTAAGTTGGATAGGGGGGAAAAGACACAAGTACCCTGAATCCAAAAAATTTGTACAATTTTATAATATAAGCTCTGACATTTTAGCTGATACAGATAAGAGTTTAATTAAAGAATAGAATAACAATATTTAAGCTACATGAATGCCATTGAACTATCTAGCAATCAAAGATTGAAACTTCAGCAACTGGATCTAATATATGGAGACAAAATTGAGACTCCCTCCATCCCAATTATATAGGCTGATTGGATTTTTCACAAAGATTAAAAAACTTTTTGGATGAGTAAATTAGACAAGTAAAATTCCTATTTTAAATTTATAGTTCCACTTCCTAGATTGAAGAGAATATAATGGTTGTAATAAAGTATATTAAATAAGGGTATATTAGTAAAAGAATTAAAAAAAATATTACTCTATATCGAAACCAGCCTATATAATCGGGACATCCATAAAAAGATAACCAACCTATATAATTGGGACGTAGGGAGTGCTTTAAACAAGTTTATCAGATCCCTCTAGATACTTTTCCTAAATAAAGATAAATATGCATCATATACTCCAAGTCAATGCACCTTCCAATTATTGCGAAATTATTATCGGATGATTAGTAATTAGTATCACCTGTTACTAGAGCAGTTTCTAATGCAAAAAATTAAGGCATGTGCATTGAAATCTGAGGTAAGTCTTAATACACATTTATCAACATCAAAACTAGAGACGAGAACTATTAATCATAATATGCACATAACTCACTGGCTACAAGAAGCTCTAACAATTTAAAACACGAGAAGTAAACAAAAGAAGAATGTTAACTTATAAACTTATAATAGTTTGCCGACACATTCAACAAGCTTACTCAACGAAACAAAGACATAGTTTATTATAACGTCAGTACCAGATAAACAAGGATCAAATATCTGAACATCCTGCATGAAGGTAGGGTAGGAAACAAGGGCATAATTGGGGATATCACTAGTTGTACCTCGGGTTTTAGGTCACGGTGGACCACACCTTGAAGATGGCAATATGCTACAACGCTTAAAATCTGGACCAGGATGACTTTTGCATCTTCTTCTGCATATTTGCCACCCCTGGAGCAAATAATTAAACTTCTTAGAAAGGTGGGAAACACGAAAGAAAGATGCTCAAAAAAACCAAATACAAATTCATACTTAGAAAGTATACGGTCCAATAATTCTCCACCTTTGCATAACCTGGAAAAGGAAAGGAAATATAGAGATGAGATTCACAATTATATACCAAGAAATGCAGGCCCTTAAGAGTGACCAAGTGTGTCAATTGTTTATTCCAAAAATTGTGGCTCAGTCTTGTCTTTTCTTAATCCTCGAATTCTAATTCGCACGGTGAATGTGGCCAGGAATCTCAAATAACACAATGTCTTCTACAGCTGACAACATGGAATAATTAACAATACATTTCATCACCAAACAACTTGAACAAGGGAAGATGTAGAAATCTTAAAATTTGTCATCCCTCATCTTTAAACCATTCACCATGTAAGCGATTCGTAAGTTATGTTTACATAAACGCCACCATATGCAGCATATTGAAACTGAGTTTAACATGCTTAAAGATTAGAAAGGATAAGGTTAAATCTATCTTCAATTCAATAGCAGATTAATAAGAAATTTTCAACTTATGATAGATACCAATAGAACAATTAAGATAACAAAAACTCAATTAAATATGAAACAGTCCAAACTTACTCCATTACAAAATATACATTTTCTTCATCCTCGTACACATCATAGAATTGCACCAAGTTTTTATGTCCTGATAGTGCACGTAGCATCTTTACTTCCCTTCTCACATCCTCTACCGCAATTGATGTAGCCATCTACACAAGTTTAAAACATCCTACTGACATGAGACAATAAACAATCTTTATTTCAACAATCATCAAATATGCAATCTAACAAATTAACAATAAGATAAGTTTAAAACTCTCAAATGAGAAAATGCCCTGCTATACAAACATGACCTAGTAAAATCAACATAAGTGCATCAACTAACATACATCAAACAATGGATTATACACACATATATGCTCATATAAACTAAAATCAATTGAAACAAAAGAACTTTAAGCCATAATGAACAAGACCTTTGATTTGGGGATAACTTTAACAGCAACATCCTGCCCTTTTAAGGCCCCCTTCTTCCCTACAGCCGAACAAGTGTACCCAAAATGCCCTCTGCCTACCTCTTCCCCAATAGTATAGTGGCCAGCAAAATTATTAGAAAACCCAAAATTCTTATCTAACCCTTCAATCTCACACTCACTCCCTTCAGGAATTGTGGCCTCATTCGGTTTCACAGAGCCATGTCTCCTTGCAAGCAACGCCTTTATGTGTTTAGCAGGCGATGGTGGTGGAAACGGCCGCTTAAAAAAGCGCAATGGTGTTGAATTAACACTGCTGGAATTCGCCGGTGAACTCTTGAAAATGTTACGCAAGGGGCTAGGGCTATAGAATGGGAACTTGGGGGTTTTTCCCGTTGAGAGATTGGTAGTGGGTTCGTTGTTTTCAGAAGGGATTACTGGATTTTCAGACGGATTTTTCGGTGGTTCAGTGGGTTTTCCATGACAGAGTCCCATGGAATCGAGAACCCAATTTTGAAAAAATTCAAGAAAAAATAAGTAGAGAAATTCAGAACTTCAGGAACTGGGGAAATACAAATTTTACAGTACCCAGAAGATATATTTATGGAGTAAAAAGGTCAAGATTACAGAATTTTTAAGCTTGATCAGCGCAGCCCAGAAAGGAAAACGATAAATTTTCGCAAATTCAGAAAAGGAAACAATAATCTATTCCAAAGAGGCTAAACTTTCTTTCCTAACGATAAAAACTAGAAAGATGGGCAAACTGCGGAGAATAATTAAAATAGATTAGCAACTAATTTCAGCAGAAGAAACAAGCGAAGATTATATGCTTCGAATCACTCAACAGAAAAAGAAACAAAAACAATAAGGTAAAGAATTGGCCTAAGTAAAAGAGCGCAAAAGCAAGAAAAGATGCTTAAGAAAAGAGAAGTGGAGGGCCTAAAGCAGAGAAACACTTCCTCTTTCTTCCCCTGCTTTTTCAATCTTTAATTTTGTTTTTAGTTTTATTTAGCAACTTTTTGTCATGGATTTATTGCTTTTTTGTATGAGTTTGTTTTGGTGATTTGTCGGATAATTCTCAATTTTGATAGGATGTAATGTATTGATTCATAGTAATGGTGGTGGCCTGGTGGGGTTTGATTTTGAATCCTTTCAGCCTGTTTTATTGGGAGAGAGAGATTTGCTATGTATAGTTTAATGAATATAACAACTAAGTCAAAAAAAAATTATTTGAGATCATTTTTAGTATAAAACTTTTTTTTTAAAAAAAATTATATAAATGAATTACTACTTTTAAAATTTTACATTAAAATTATATATTTTACATATTATTTTCAAATAGCATATTTTATTTTAAAAAATAATTTTATTATTAAAATAATTGCAACAAATGAAGACAACCAACAACGTTTAAATTTTTTTTAATACAATTGTTATATACAAAAGTTATCACTGTTAAGTACAAAAATTATCACTGTTTGAAAAATAAAATATTTTATAAATGGTGATAGTTTTTTTTATATAATATTTTTAATTTTTTTTATATAACAGTAATAGAGTTCATGTATAGACTTGTTTCACAGGAGTGTTACTATATATATTGTGTGTATAGACATTTAAACACGTTAATTTAATTTGCAATGTCACATATTTTATGGAGTAAGTCCCAATGAAACTTGTTCATAATATGAAATTTATATAATTGTACTTACAAATTAATATTACTATATTTATCAACTGATATCATTACACATATAAACTTTTTATTTTTTAATGGCAATCAATTAGAATAGTTTCCTAACATAATCAATTACAATAATTCCTTCTACCACCGGACACATGGCAACATCATTTAAATACCATTTGTGAAATAGAACCTTAATCACCACGGGAAGGGAACCAATAAAAATTACAAATTCGGAACCAGAACCCAATATAAACTAAAACCATAATATTAAATGTTATTAATATTAGTTTATAGGAATAGTTGTATCAATTTATAAGTATAATGGTTAAATTTTATATTATGAATAAATTTCACATGAGAGTTTTGTGTATTTTATATTATTGAAAAAATAGAAAATATAAAAAGAATACATTCTTATAAATTAGTGTAAACATATTAAAATTGTGACTTATTGTATATTGAGAGAGATCAAATAGTATTTCATATAGAGAATCAATCCAATCAATTGAGTATCTCGTCAAAATTAAAGATCAAATTAAATAAGATTGATTTGTCAATAAAGTCAACAAAATTAGCATGCTCTACCAAGTGAAGACGAAGAAAGGTCTTCCTTCACTCACTCTATAAATGGAGTTTTTATTTATTTCATTCAATAAATATTTTCATTCAATAAATTATTATTTTTAATTGTATTTTGTATTAATACATTTAATTCAAGAAATTCGTTATTACAACTAGTCACACGTAAATTCATCAATTAGTAAATTAGAAATTTAATAAAAATATATGTAATTTAAATATATCTAAGAAAAAATTAATAAAAAAAATTGTGGTTAACATGGTCTCAGTCTTGGAAAGATTTCGGATTATGGAAAGTAATAATAGAATCTCTAAATTGATGGATTTGTTCAAAGTTATTATTGAAGGATTATTAAAGGATCAACAAAAATCTATAAATATATAAAAACAGAAGTAACAGTTAAAATTAAAAGATAATAGCCGGCGAGTGTACAATAACTCGCGGTATGGTGATCTCACGGTCAGGGATGGATCGGGGGGGGGGTCGCCCCCTTTGGAATTGAATTTTTTTGTATTATGTGTCGAAAATTTAACATTTATGTCTTAAAATCGTTAAATTTTGTCATTTTGTACCCGTTGGGATTCTAAAATTCGACTGCCCTTACCTAATGGGAAATTTCACCCCTTATGACGAAATTCTGGATCTGTCCCTGCTCACGGCACGGCACCACCACCTTATTATTAGTATCTCATATTATATTACACAATAATATATATACTTGTATGCTGTGTACATGGCATGCATGCGAAAAATAATAATTAAATTGGAAGGTAAAATCATTAATTCACGTATAATATTAATATTTATCTATAACAGGTTCTATTTTCTTATTAAATTGAAGCAAAGATTACATGATTTGGATAATTTATTGACGTTTATGCTGCCCCACTCTACATCATGTTGCTATACTGACTATATATGGATATAATAAATCTAGCTATGTAAGATATGTGTAGTCATCAAATAATATTATTACTTTGTAAAAAGTATTTATAATCACATTAATTGAGTTAAATCAATTCGAATCAAATCAAATTAATATCTCGTGAAAATTTAAAAAAATACAAAAGATTAAATTAAATCAGATTAATTTGACCAAATCGAAACGGGCAATCAGATTATGCCACGTGGCAACTTGAAGAAGGAAAATATTAATTTCATAACCTATAGGAATTGTACTCGAAAATCGCATTTAATTTAATTCAATAAATTATATTTGTATTACAAACTTGTGTTTATTCATTTCAAATACAAAATTTGTTATTGCAGTAACTTTTTCTTATATATTATTAGAAAATTAAAATACAAAATATTTTTACAATTCTTAATTTTTTCCTCTCTATGTTTAACTCATGTCAAAATTTTCTCAATTAGAACATTAAAACCCAAATTCTGATGTTTACTACCCGCCTGAAGGGCAATTATTTTTCAAAACAACCATTTTGAATATGCTGATAAGGGTGGGGAAAAATGTTTTTTTAATAAGTAATTTAGGGAGGTTTGTGTTTTAAGGATAATAATTTTAAGGACTTGAAAATGTAGAACAGTATGTTCTAAAATCTGTACATAAATATATGACAATATGTTTTAAAATCTGTACATAAATATAGGACAATATGTTTTAAAATTAGTGAATGTAGGACAATCAAGTTTGAATAAAGTCAAATCTAGCTGAAATGTTACATGAGTTGCACCATTGTCCTATATTAACAAATTTACAGACTTGTTAATATATGACACTATATTTTTAAAATCTATAAATTTAGGACAACCTTGCAAAAATTCAGCTAGATTCAGGACTTATTCGGGCTCGATTGTCCTACATTTATAAATTTTAAAATTTATTATTTTATATTTACAGATTTTAAAACATATTATCCTACATTTACAAGCTCATAAAATTATTATTCTTAAAACATAACCCAAAATTATTGGCCTAAAAAATTAAATTAAAAAAATTGTGGTTGGAGGGGCACAATTTTTATGGTTATAATTTCATTATCTCTTGAAATTACAATATTTTATTTAGTCTTTTAACAATTAAGCCTAAATTGGACGATCGATAAAGTAAAACGGTACCTTGTCTCATTCACCTTTTCAAAAAAAAAAAAAAAGATTTTTTGCTCATGATTAGTAGAGTATAACTTTATTCTATAAGTTTGGAGATTATTATGATTATTTAGTGAAGATAATGTGGGGAAGCATGTGGTAGTTTAATTTGTATTTATATGGCGCCAATAATCACTACACTTAATAAAGAGACCACTAACCATTTTCAGCTGTCAATTTTTTTGGTGCTAAAACATGTGCATTTTAATTATTAATGTCTATATTACAATTATGTTTCATTATTTTCAGCCATAATGATGCTCATTTCAGTCGAAACTCCCATGATGCTAACACTCATGAATTTTATTAGATATACTATACATCAATTCGAACAATTTCAGAAGATATAGCTATCAATTTTATACTCCCCGTCCCAAACTAAATGGTAATTTGATTGTTCTTAAGAATTTAGTGAAATAGTGATAAAGTAGTGGATAGAAAGAGTTGTTTATTAGTATTTTATATGATAAAGTGATAGGTAATTGAGGGTAAAAATAGTTGTTTATTAGTATTTTATATGATAAAGTGATAACGTGAAAGTAACTTTACCATTAAGTAGCTTTACCATTAAGTTTGAAACAAAAATAATGAATATTTTACCATTAAGTTTGGGACGGAGGGAGTATAATTTATTAAACTTGTAGAGTAAAATATAACATTATTCTAATGTCATATTCTAGATTAGTGGATTCTGAAAATATATGTTTTCGATTTGATGGCGTGTTTTGAAACACTTAAAACAGCTTTCAGAAACACTTATTTTCAAACTTTCCTTTCATTTTTTTTTTAAAAATAAGTGCTTTTAAAAGTTATTTTAAGTGTTTCAAAACACATCCCTGAATAATCACGATTTGGATAGCACTGTCACTTCATTTTTTGCAGGCGAACTAGTAATTTTTTTTCCAGCAAAAGCGTATATATATATTTTAAAAACATAATGTAAAAGAGGATATATAGCTACATCGATCTGCATGCATGATTTTGATAGGCTAATTATTAATGACCACATGCTCATATTTTACTAACTAGCTATGTATATACATGTACTTAGGTCTTAGGGTTTACACATGCATGTACATAAACACGGATGTTACTAATCTTATTTATTTCACAAATTAAAGACATTTGACGGATATTTATTTAAAAAAAAAAAACTATCTATAATTGAATTTCAGGCAATGATTCATAAATTTTCAAAAAACATGTTACTGAGTTATGAATCATATTATTATAAAAACTCGTATAAGACGGGATACAAACTAACACAAATCAACACTCACCCCTCTTAAAATATTAAAGATCAATCAATGTTCATATTATACCTCATCTCACCATAAAATCGTCTCACGCAAGTATACCTCATCTATTATCTACTAATTAAAAGTAATTTAAAATATAAAAAAAAACTTATATAAAACGGTCTCACATCACATATATATTATATATAATCCATGAATTTATAATTCTACCTAAATCATTTTAGAGCAAGATGAGATCTGAATATTAAAATTGAGTTATATCTCATACAAAAATCCCTCAAAATATAAACATCAACACAAATTAACATGACTTATTGGGATATTGAGAACTCAAATCTTAACAAGCTAATCCCAACCAAGCATAGGCATAATCTATCTTCAAACTAAGACCATGATATTTCATTAGTCAAATATATAGGTAACTATCAATATCAATCATCACTAAAACTTTTTCAATTCTAAACTAGATTAAATGCAAGTGATTTTTTCCTCTTTATTAAAAAAGTTTCAACTCTTCAACAAACGAGAAGTAGCTAGGGGAAAGAAAAGTTCAAAAATATGTGACATTCAATCGTTCCATGCAATTTAGGTCTTATATACCCATTTAAATATCACAATTCGGAATCTTACTTATTTTTGTCTTAATTTATGGTTTGCCACAAATTTTATTTTCTCAATCCAATCAATATGATAACAAGAAACGGCATTCATCGCTAATTCAAGTTGTGTTGATTCCAATCAATATGATAACAAGAAACGGCATTCATCGCTAATTCTTTAAGTAAAATGTAATAAACAATTTGATCAAAATCACTTTTAATATAATATTATATTCAGCGATCGAGAAAACCCAAAAGAAAAAAATATATTATATTCAGAAAAAAAATATAGAATGAAGAAATTAGAAATTAGAAATCAAGCAATTAGTAATATTTTATTTACAAGTAATTAATTAATTAACCAACTAACTAATAAACTACACGTACGAAGCAAAGTAATAAGCCGCATGAGGATTCAGTTAACGGGCCGTATTTTTTGCTACGAATGGTTGATGGACTTCTTACCTGGGCATTCTTCAGTATTAGATGGGAATAATGGGCTTTACATATTTTGGCCCATTAACATGATTACAGCCCATGCACCATTAGATGCAAAGGTTACAAATTCATATTTTTCTAAATGTCAATTATTTAATGTTACGGCCAAAAAGTTATGTGACTACAGAAGTTTGATAAATAACAATTTTGTAGTAATATCCTTTTTTTTTTAAGGTTTGTCATCCATTAAAACTTTTTTCTTTGTCTAAGTCTTGTATGTATCCAAGCAGTGGCGGATCCAGGATATAAATTTTGAGGGGGCGAGAATGTGAAAAACGAGTGTTTTAAGTCTAATTAATAGATATCAACATCTATATAGTGATAAAATTTTACACATACATACATATATAGTTAAACAATGAGAATAATTACATATATTATTATAATTATACACATGTATCTATATATATTCATTGAAAAACTGGGGGTGGATCCGCCGTTGTATCAAAGTGCAACGTGTATTCATAATGCATTTTAAAATCGTGCAATTTATTTACATTGAACAACACAACTATTAATATGAAAAAAATAATTATATGATTCATTGTAAATAAATTAAATTATTCAATATAAAAAATTATACGAATTTTAAAATACATTATAAATGTACGATGCACTTAAATTCACACAAGACTCACTCTTTTTCTTATACGATAAACCACCGCCTCTCCATGATTCATAATAAATTATCATCTCTCATCTAAAAATCAAATATAGGCTATATGTTCTTGCATTTTTTACACGAGTCAATCTTTAGAACTTCTTTTTCTAAACAAATAGCAAAAATTTTAAAAATATAATTTCCTAAATTAGTCATGTTTGCAATTAAACCGTGATTAATTAATTTAAATAGAAATAAGATAGTAATTAAATCAATAAAATTTAGATGATTAAAATGAAAGGTATGATACTGATTAGGCTAAACAAGGAATAGGGGAGGCGGATGGTGACAGCAGCCCCGACAAAGACTGCTGCGGCGTGGCAGCAATTGTCAATTGCCGCCCCACTCATCATTTTTTGGCAGCCCCCAAATGTCTCACCATCAAATTCTTTCACTTTCCGTTCGATTGGATGAATTTAAAAATTCATGAATTTTACATATAAATTATATTTTTTAATGAATTTATAAATATTTAGATATGAGAGTTTAGGGGAGAGAGTGAAGGGAAGAGGGGGAAAAAATAGAGATAAAGGATTTCATAAATGACTAGGCTTTGATGATGATTTAAAATTTCTTTATTTTAAATTAAACTCTCAAATCTAAATATTTGTAAATTCATTAAAGAGTGGTGATTTATGTGTAAAATCCATGGATTTCAAATCCATCCATTCAAATGGAGACTCTAGATTTTTTTTTTAATGGATTTGCATATGTGAATTTACGACAAAAAAATAAATGGTGCGGTAACTTCATTTTTGTCAACAAATAATAGTATTGTACTATAAGTTTTTTATTTTATAAAATCAAAAAATTTTTTGTATCAATTTTAATTATTTTTGTTGAATTTTTTGAATTTTTTATTGAAAAATGACCAAAAATATATTATAGCATACAAAATTATATATAAAAAAATATTATGGGAATGACGGGTAAAGTTAGAGATTAAGAAAATAATATAGATCTCGACCTCGCCTCAATTTAAATCACTTGAAATTAATCACATAAATTAATGAAAGTTGTGATTTTAAAGTCGCGATTCACGGATGAAGTGTATTCAAAATATTAAATTTATTGAGGGTTTTGCTTCTTTAATACTCCCTCCATGAGAATTTGCACGCAAAACCAAGAAAAAGTGAAAAGTGGACATTAAAAATGTATTGTGAGTAATTAAATGTGGTGGCTTTTGTGATGTGATAAGAATGTTGGGGCCTTTAAAAAAAAATTGATTTGGGGCGAAGGGGTAAAAGACATTCAAAAAGTGGCGATTTTTTAAGAATAAAAGGGGGAAAAATTCAATTTTGGTCATTAAAGTTTACATTTTACGTTTTCAAAGTTTGGTCACTTTCAAAATTGGTCATCAAAGTTCATTTTTCCTCTCACATTAGGTCCTGTCGTCAGTTGACCCGTCTTTGACTGACGGAACCAACAAAAAAAAGCGCAAATTCATCGTAATCACCCCCGAAATCGAAAATTTCAAACTCTCTCTTTCCCCATTTTGCACAAACCCTAATTTCTACAATTTCTCTTGGATTTCTCTCCAATCAGTAGTTGTAGCTCAATACCACAGTTACAACAATACACATTCAAATTGAAAATTATAGTTTGTGGAGTCTACCGAGTGGCTTGAACTTGAATGTATCTATAATTAGGTACAACAGACCCTGATTAGGTAGACATTCAGAAATATAACAGCTCAGAAAATCAGAAATGCTAGCAACTTGAATGCATCTCATCATTAATTGAAGGATCAAGTTTTTTTTCAATATTGAACAGTTTGTTCCCCTACTCCATCTTAAATTTCAGAATCTGAAATTAGTGTTTCACCAATCAGAGAATTAAAAGAACACGACATCAAGATGAAACAAGTACATGATATAAGATGCATGTAAACAATAAAACATACCTTTGATTGCAGATACAGAGCTTGATTGGAGAGAAATCAATGAAAATTGAAAAAAATAGAGTTTCGAGTAAAGAGTGGAATGGGCTGTCTAATTTGCAGATACAGAGCTTTGATTGGAGAGAAATCCAAGAGAAATTGTAAAAATTAGGGTTTGTGCAAAATGGGGAAAGAGATAGTCTGAAATTTTCAATTTTGAGGGTGTTTAGGATGAATTCACGTTTTTTTTCATTGGTTCCGTCAGTCAAAGACGGGTCAACTGACGGCAGGACCCAATGTGAGAGGAAAAATGAACTTGGGTGACCAATTTTAAAAGTGAATAAACTTGGGTGACAAAAACTGTAAAAAGGTAAACTTTAGTGACCAAAATTGGATTTTTCCCAATAAAAGGTCATGCCAATTTTTAATTTTAATTTTTTATTTTTTTAGCAAAAATGATTCAAGTTGACTCTAAAATGACAAAAAAAATTAATAAAGTAAAAGACTATTTATAATACAAATTAAGTTATAGAATTATTTGTGATTTTCCCATAAATTTACACCTATTGAATATTATTGAGCATTTGAGTGAATCAAATTTGATAACTGAAAATTAGAATTATACCTTTTCCTTGCATACGATGATTGGAGGAGGTCAAATATATTTTCTTTTTTTTTTTTTTTCAATCCACAGAGCTAGCTATATTTTCAAACACGAGTAACCCCCAACATATCTGAATGAAACATGCAAATAAAATTAATATGAGAAATTATACACTCAAGTGATTATAACATTATTATTTAGACTTACATAGTCTGTCATAGTCAAGAGTTTTGAATCACCTGAAGATCACGTGATATGAGATTAATTGAAAAAAAAACTTATATGAGGCGATGCACCGTGCGTGAGGGCGGATTCTAATTTAACATAAATCACTCTCACCCCTCCAAAAGTGTTAAAGCGTCAACGCCTAACTTATGAATCGTTTCACCGTGAGACCGTCTCATGCAAATGATTTTCGAAAAATAATAAAAGAACATGAGAAACTCGAGAAATGATTGACTTTTTTTTTTTTTACGAAAAAAACGATTGTTTGATATAACATAAACTTTAAAAATAAATAAGAACGTATGTATAGTTATAATTATAAATATCCGTTTATAATCAATATATTTTAGAAGAATCGTTTACAATCAATACTTTAGATTAGGTGTTTTAAATCGATTTTATCCATTACAATTCGATATATTTATTCATTTTTGAACATACATTTAGATTAAAAAAAATGAATCCTCTGATCTCTAGAATTCAGGATCGATGTTTATACAAAGACCATCCTCATAAGACACACATCCGTCTTTGGTTTGTGTGTGATTCGAGGGTGGGGGAGGTGCATAAGACCTCCTATACAAAGATGAGAATCCCTCCCTTGATCTCTAACCTCATAATGGGCCGTTATTTCAAATTTCAACCATTCTAGATAAAAACTCATATATATGAAATATGTCTCATATATAAGTCGAAGTACTAATTAGCACAAATCACCAATCTAACGCTAGTGTATCTCTTTCTTTCTCCTTTTCTCACTTATGCATGCTGCAATAGAGTTAAATTCAGTTATGATAAACGTACGTACAAACTAAAGCTTTCCTTCTTCATGTATCCAAGAATCTCTGATCAAAATACAATCCTAAAATCCGACTTTTCAAGAAACTTTAGAAAGCATACTTGGACGTTGTCTGATGGTTGTATTTTTTTTATTTAATATTTTTTATATATAAAAAATTTAAAAATAAGCAGCGTTCACTAAAAAAAACCTGATTTAACGAAAGGTATTTAAAGGGGGTTGAAAACCCTCGTTAATTAAGAGGATTTTATCGAGGGATCTGTTTCACGAGGGTTTTTATGAGGGCACTTTTACCGATGGTGAAAACCCTCTGCAATTTCCACGTGCCATTTACCAAGGGCAGAAGGCCCTCGAGAAATTCCACGCGCCATTTATCGAGGGCCTGAACCCCTCGTTAAATTCAAACGCCAAATTTTGTTAAACCCCCTCCCCCCTCCCCCACAACTCATTTCTGCTCCAAGCCCCCAACAACAGCACGAATCCAAAAAAAAAAAAAAAATAACACTCCTTCAAACAAACCTCCACCGTTTCTGCTCCAAGCCTCCAAAACCCATCTTCCATTTCTTTTTTGGATAGAAATGAAAAATAAAAAAACTTACCACCAAATAATTTCACATTAAATCCCTCGTCCGGCTGCCGCCTCCACCGCAGTTACCGCCTCCACCGAAAAATGTTGAACGCGTTCTTCAATTGCAGATGGCCATCCGGCGTGCCTTCCTCCATTTCCCATTGAAAGTCCGTCAGAAAAGCTCTGTGATTGTACAGATCTGTCTCTGTATATCCGATTTTTGCCAGATCTGTAGCCGAACTTGGTGAAATCAATCTCGTTTCGCAGTCACGTTAAAGAAAGTTTTTGCCAGATCTGTAGGTCGGGGGTGGAGAACGTCGCCGATGTGGTGGGGAAGGAGGCAGATTGGGAGAGAGAATGGACGGAGTTTGCGGCGGCGGTAGTGGTGGTTGGACTAAGGAAGAAGGAAATTGATGATGTTTTGAAACGGGATGGAACTAATTTCTATTTTGATAGCAAATTGAAATGAATTAACATTTGGTGAATTTAAACTAGCTTGAAATTAGCGAAATGAAATTAATTAACATTTGATTAATTGAAACTAGCGAAATGAATTGAAATTAGCGAAATGAAATTGAAATTAGCGGATCTGATGGAAATTTGAGGTTTTGCCAGATCTATTTTGTTGACTAAGACGAGGGCCCAGGCAAGGGCAGGCGAGTCAGATTTCAGTCCTCGTTAAATTTCTCGCTATTTTACGAGGGTCTATTTTCCCTCTCGTTAATCAGTTAGCGACGAACATTTTAAAGAGGGATTTATTCTCTCTTTAAAACCCTCGTCAAATCAGATTTTTTCTTTAAATCCCTCTTTAAAACCTCTTTAAATACTTACTATTTTGTAGTGGTTTGCAATAAAATAAAATATTTTAATTAAATATTTTAAAATTCAAGCATTTTCTAAAATAAAAACTTATACTGTATTAACTAGTCAATTAATTTTATTTTATTTTTTAAAAAGAAAGAGTGCAAACTCATCGAAAAGGGAATGAGATTGCATATTCCATAATCGATATTTCACTTACTATTTCATAATATGAATAAATGACACGTAAATTAATTAAAAATATCTAACAAACCTTCATACCCCGGGTCAATGTGTTAAAGATACAGAAGGGTGAAATATCAATGGAATACAAAAAGTAGAACAGGAGAATCGAACCGATCATATAAATTGTTTTACCCTAATTAACATTTATTTACTTATCGCAAACTCTCGTGTGAAACATGTGTTCATAGTATGAACTTGATATCATTACATTTATAAATCGATATCATTAGACACATAAGTTAATACCTACTCTTTTTATTAACAAGAAAATCTGTGTTTGCCATGTTCAAATATAACATTATGAGTGAGACTCATGTGCATTCAGGTGTACCGTGTACTTATAGTTATTTTAGAATCATGTAACTTGTTATATTAAAATATACAATTTGTTTACACTGAACCGTGTAACCTTTTTTTCCATTATAATAGTTACACGGTTCAATATAAACAAATTGTATCTTTCAATATAACAATTTATAATATGCACAGTGCACTTGAATGCATACAAGACTTAATCTAACACTATTTATAACAGAACTCAACAACACAAGACAAATAAAAATTATAAATCTTGGTTAAATTTACAAACCATAAACACAAATGAAAATAAATCCACAAATTTTGCTTATTTCATGAATTAGGGTTATTATTCCACTCGGTCCTTTGTTCAAACACCCTTCGTCTTTTCAATCTTTCTCCACCTTTAATTCTCAAAATCAACGAGTTCAAAGCCTCTCTCAACAACAACGCAGAATCATCAATCCGATCTACATCACCCGCCAAAACGATGACGTTTCGAGTCCTTCCACCCAATGTCACAATTTCAGTCCTCAAAGGACTTAAAGACAACGGTTTTAGTATTTCGATCAAGTCCGGTAAGAGATCAACTCGATCTTCGCAGCAAAGGGATGCCTTAACTAGCGACTTTCCATCGATTGAAGAGTCGTGGTTTAAGGAAACAGCGATTTCGTCGGATTCGGTGGGGAATGTTGGGTTGAATTGCATGATTTTTGTTGTTTGTTGTTTTAGGTCCCGAACACGTTGGACCACCTTTGCTAGCAATGAAGCTTTATCAATCTGCAGTAATTTGAGAAATTAATTATATAAATCGATGAAATTGAAAAAACTTTATTGGAAACATGCATATGATATGATGAACCTTAATTTTATTCGATCATTAAAAGGAATTATATGGTAATCTTCCTAACGTATATTCATAGCTTTTATTTCATTACAAAAAAACGTTGATTTAATGAGGGAATTCAACGAGGGAAATAGAACCCTCGTTAATTAACGTCCAATTTGAAGAAGAAAGTCATCGCTGCCTTTGCAAAAAACGTCCAATTTTTTTTTTCTGATGATACTAAATTTTTTCTTTCTTTCAATTTCCCTGTTTATTTTTAATTTTGGAAGAGTTATTGTTGAATGGTGAGAAAGATGCTTGAACTTAGGCGAAATTGTTGTTCGCAATTAATGAAATGTCATCTAATTTAGTTTTAATTAATGTGTATTGTTTCCGTTTCCTATGTGAAGAAGAAAGTCATAGCTGGCCATTTGAAAAGAAAGTCACGGCCTGTCTTTTCCATTTTTGATTTTTTTAAAATTATTTTTATTGGAGCGGGGGATCTGCTGAGGGATTTTGTATTGAATTTGGCGAGGGTCTTTAAGATCTCGGGAATTCTAACACAGTGTCAACCCTCGTTAAAGTCCTCGTTTTTTTTATACGAGGCCCAATTTTTCCTCGTTAATTAGTTAACGACGAGCATTTTAAAGAGGGCTTGTTTTCCTCGTTAAAACCCTCGCCAAATGGTATTTTCTCTTTAAATCCCTCGTTAAATTCCTCTTTAAATGTCCCTCATTTTGTGGTGTTTGTATCATTTATCAATGGTTAAGTCTGTATGCATCTAGGTGCACCATGCACTGATCATAGTGCATTTTAGAATCGTGCAATTTATCTATATTGAAACGTGCAACTATTAAAATAATTACACGGTTCTGTATAATTACAAATTGCATCTTTCAATATAATAAGTTCACAATTTAAAATGCACTATGAATGCACGATGCACCGGATACCGACTCTTTATCAAGATGTACTAATTTTCAATCTTATTTATGAAAGTATGAACTAATTATTTCCAAAACCATAATATTTCTTTATATGGATCATTGTGAAAAATACACTTGAGAATATAGTATACAAATTTTTATTTTTGTTTCCTTAGCAGCTAGGAGATGATGTGAAACCATTTAAAAATGGCTTTTTATTGATCAAGATATGAACTTAAGTTAATTAACCTTCATTTTCTCAAAAAAAAAAAAAAAAAGTTAATTAACCTTCATAGTTAAAAACAACCCATCATATAAACAAATAATTTCCACAATTTCTCACAAAAAAAAAAAAAAAAGGAATGTATGCATCATATTTCATATGTATGTGTGAATATATACGTTAAGAAGAAAACAAATAAATAAAACTCACTTTAGAATTGCAGAGAAGAAGGGCTCTAAGTGTATCAAGATGGGCATTAATTCTTTGTCTACGTTTTCTCTCAGCTTCTTTATGGTTTTCAGAACTTCGAGAGCTCTCCATCGCCGGAAAACCGAAGCTCTGCCCATTTCCGGCCAAAAGCTGATCCAGAGAGGAAAATCCCGGCGAGTTTTCCGGGTGCATGAGTGGGAATAATAGATGATGATGAATTAGGGTTTGTTTGTGTGGGTGGGTAGTGGGGCACTTTCTGAGAGATATTCCTACTAAAATGATTACTCTTTCGAAGTTTGGTCAAATTAAAACCCACGCGTGTTCGCTTTATTTTATTTTTCCTAGTTTCTTTCTTGTAAACAGGACTTTTGGTTTTATTTATTTGCTTTGTGCTTGTACATAATTACCCACAAAAATAGGTCATCCAAGAGTAGTGGGGAATATTCTCCATTATAAATAATACTTTTAACGATTTTCTTTTAAGAAAAAAAAGACGAGGAACTCAACATCATTTATATTAGGAGTTTTATCAATTCAGGGCATGAAAGATAGTAAAACTATCAATTTAAGGCCTGAAAGATTTTTCCTATCGATTCAAGGCCTGAAAGATAGAAAACTATCAATCCAGGGCCTGAAAAATAAAAACTATAAATTCGAGGCTTATAAATTTTTAGGTCATGTTTGACACTAAAACCCTAAACCCTGAACACTAAACCCTAAACGATGAACCCTAAACCTTGAACCATGAACCCTAAACCCCTTGAACCATAAACCCTAAAAATTAAAAAAAAAAGAACATGAAATAAGGATATGAAATATAAGTGTCAAACATGGCCTTAAAATGTGTGAGCCTCAAATTGATAATTTTTATCTTTCAGGCCCTGAATCGATAGTTTTCTATCTTTCAGGCCTTGAATCGATAGAAAAAAATTTTAAGGCCTTAAATTGATAGTTTTATCATCTTTCAGGCCCTGAATTGACATTTTTCCTTTATATTATTATTTTATTAATAAGGTGAAGGGCTGAGCCAGGATTGAATTAAAAGGGGGCCAAATTTTAACAAGCAAATAAGACTGTTTCTCATGTACACCCATGTGCATCGTACATTCATAGTGCATTTTAGAATCGTGCAATTTGTTATACAGAAAGATGCAACTTGTTTACACTGAACCGTGCAACAATTTTTCCATATTAATAGTTGAACCATTCAGTGTAAATAAGTTGCATTTTTTAGTAAAATAAGTTACATGGTTCTAAATTATGAGTGCACAATGCACCTGAATATATACAAGACTTAATCAACTAATAATTAAATATTTGTTTTACAATTATAATTAAATAATATTACTTTTAACCAATAATATATTAATATTTATAATTATCACAATATGCATTATTATATTCATAATCTAAGATTAATTTGATACTCCCTCCGTTCTGTTTTAGATTGTCCATTTATTATTTGACTCGTGTTTTAGCAGACGAGTTGTTTATTAATATTTGAAATGATAATGAGATTTTTAAAGTGAGGTATGATAGTCTTACCCCTCATCTATCCTACACGTCCTTAAAAGTCTGGTTAATTAAAACAGAAAGTAGTAAACCCTGCACTTGAACCAATTTGACAACAGTTGTTAATAAGACATTATGTATGTATATATCATCTATTTTTCATAAAAGTGATAAAACAGACCCTGTTCATTTTCTATGTTTAGTTAAAAAAAATAAAATAAATATACACCTACAAAAAATTTAAATATATATTTTATAACTTTTCATATCATATTTTATAAATTTTGTAATACATTTATCTCACATCGAAATGTTGGAGAAAAATGTGAGAGGAATGTAGATTTAAAATTTTAAATATTTAATATAAATTAATAAAATTTTTTTTTTCGTGTGTTTTATGTGTCAAAATGGTTATGTATGTGTGTTGGGATTGGGAAGTGGGGTTTTGAAACCCAAAGGGTATATATATACTAACAAGTAAAAAGTGTATGTGTGTGGGTGGGGGTGGGGGGCACCCGTTAATAGTTATAGTGGCTCCGCAACTGATAATGTGGGTTATAAATCGAGAGATATATATAAATAGCAGATACTATATGAGATTCGAACCTGTATTGTCGATAATTAATACAGATTATATATGTAAATTAACACTTTTTTTATGTGTATAATTTTAAAACTATGTATAGACTAGACAAAAACTCGTGTGAGACAGAGTACAACTTAGCACAAATCAACACCTATTTATCTCAAAGTATTAAAACGTCAATGCTCAAATTATACTCCATCTCACGATGAAACGATCTCATGCAAGTGTGCCTCAATAGACTATAGTAGTTATGGGAAATGCTTGATTTGCGGAGAAATGAGAACGTGATTAGTAATATATGTGGTTAGAAATTATTTTAGATTTTCACATTAATTTTAACTTTTAAGTAAAAATTAAAGAATTTAAAGTACAAAGGTGACATTTTCCAGATTACTTGTACTATAAAGTAGTAGAAAAATTAGTAAATCTTCTTGTTACAATAGTAATACATTTTACTTAAAAGTTTTATGGGATGTATCATTACAATGCATGTTATTAATTCCTTTTAGTTTCCAGCTTGATATCTTCCACAAAATTTCTATAACTTAATGGACTGGGCCGTAAAGTAAAGGTTATAGAAAAAACAAAACAATTGGGCCAACAACTACCACTACCTCTTTCCAAGGCCCAAATCACAAAAGAATATCCAATTCGGAAAGTTCACTTGATTATGAAAATATTAGTATCATAATAAGGGAGTATAATTTTAATCATTTAATACTAGTTACCTCGTAACCTCTAATGCACGGATTCTTAAAAAATTAACAGTATGCAGTATCAGATTCGTCTGGGATGCGAGTAGGGTGGGATTCGCCCGGGATTCGCACCCAATTCGCCACGTGACGAATCCCCCTTTTTTTATTATCGGATACGCGTATCTTGTTCCGAGGATACGCGTATCGGGATTTTTTTGTAAAATTTATTAAATTTTGGGTTTTTTTTAAAACTTACTAATAATTTGAAGGACACACTCTAAAACTTATTAAATATTAAAATTTATTAATCATTTATTATGATTTATGACTTGTATGGGTTAATGATATTTGATTTAATTGTTGCTTTGTTACTTATGAGATGAATTCCTTGATATTAGTACTTGTGTTTTAAATACTCTTGATATTACTACATGTGTTATATATAATTGTTGTAATTTTTTAAATATTATTACAGGTGATATATATAATTAAATTAAAAAAATTAACGTATCATGTCCGTATCGTATCCTAAAAATTTGAAAATCAACGAATTCTCAGACTTCGAATCGATCGTGATATCAGACTCGCACTCAAGACCAAGCACCCGTGCAACACAGCTCGTAACTAACCAGCCTGCTTTTAAATAAAATAAAAAAACCATGCGTGAGTTTTTTTTTTTCTTTACATTGTTTGCAAGATTATGCACTAGTCAATTTTTTATTTTATTTTTTCATTGATCGAGGACAATTATGTACGGCTTGTAATTATATGCACTGATGTACATTTCTGTAGCATGAAGAAAACTTGACTTACTGCACGAACAAATCTTTGGAGTGTTTCAGGAATCATTCAATGTGGACCATCATATCCATTTCGATCAAACAAAATTCCAATCACATTTATTTATTGTTTTTAAATTCTTTAAAAAAACTTCATTTTTAATGTGGAGAGGCTAATTCAATAATGTGAAAACTGCAAGTACTACATTATCCTATATACTGTACTTATTAAAATATATATGCAAATATTTTATAGTTTTAAGATATAAGTGAATTATAGGTGTTAATGTGTATTTGGATGGATGATTAAATGTGCAAATTTGAAAAATGGCCGGACGGGAAGCCTCATCACAATCCGAATCTCCCGGGCTGAAAATAAACAGAACCTCAATGTCTGAGTGGTTAGTGCATTTAGATTGATCATAGATTGCTCTTAGGTATTCTTTAATCCGTTTACCTCTTGAGCTTGTGAAATAAAAAAATAAAAGACATGGCAAAATTCATTTAATTAAATTCAACTATAAATAAAATTTCATCTAAATTGAGTTTAATCTAAAAAAAAAAGACCATCATTAAGAAAGTTGTGATGAGGTAATGTGATGAAGCGCATTGTTTAAAGAGATAATTAAAATAAGCACGCCGCATTAATCACAATAATTACCCAACATATCACATCAAAGATGATTTAATTTCTACTAATTAATACTACGTTGAATCCATGAAAAACATGCATTGAAAGAAAGACAAAGCACTTGATTAATAAGCAATTAATTAGCTGAAACAAAAAAAAAGTGTTTAATTTGTCTGCTTTGATAGAGATTGGTGTGTGTTAATTTCCACTTAAAAGCGCTTTTTGCTTTGATTAGCTGCGGCGATAAAAGCTTTACCTGAAAACGGGTTCTGGCTTTTAGTAAGCTGAAAAGATGGAAAAAATTGTTTGATCTGTCTCCATTACCTAATTTATTAATCAAAGGTGTTATGGAAATCCGATTATATTAACCAATTATCTATTGGGAGCATAGCTAGCCACCAATTGCTTATGTCTATAATTACTTTCACATTTTCTTTTACGAAGCACTTACGATTAAATGAAATATAATTTGAGCATTGACACTTTAATATTTTTCGGAGAAATATGTGTTGATTTGTGATAGGTTATACCTCGTCTTATATATATATGAGACTGTTTCATATGAATTTTTGTCTTCTTTTATATTGTCAACTTTTTTTTGCTGCGTTTCATCTTTGGTTTCATTACATATTCACATTTGGTATACATCAATATTTTTTAATTTAAGTGATTTAATTAGTATATTTGATGAGTATTAAAGATAAGCACATATATAAGATAAACTACTGGATTATGAGATTAGAGGATCTGATAGTTTTTTAACTAGATAATATCATTTTTAGTCTTGTATGTTTGGACGATTTTATTTTTAGTCCTATAATTTGTTATCTTTTTAATTTTAATCCTGAATGTATCAATTTCAATCATTTTTTACAAAAAAATTTAAAATTTTGCCGAAATCTCGCTGAAAATTTAGTCGTTAGGGTAATGGAGTATACTTTAATAGTGACGTAAAACCAGTTTGAAGAGGTGGCCCTGGTGTACATCCACTTATTTAATACACCTTCTATGTTTTTTCTTTTCAAAATGAGTTGTCTTATATATTCCATGTTTTACATTGGATAAATTTTATTAATATGAGTTGTCTGCAAATAAATAAATAAATCACACGAGACAAGTGTTGTTGACTACTCTAGCCCAATATTTTCTCCACAACCATTTTAATTTAATGGATGTTTGCAAACTCATTTAAATAGTGTAGAATCATTTATTTTAAAAATTAATTAAATTCAACTTTATTCGGTAAAAAAAACTTTAGGAATGTAGTAGTGTTTTAAAATACCCGTTCAACCATTTCATACTTAATGAATACACGACTTTAATTGTCCATCAATCTCAACCAATACTATTAAAATACGAAGTGTAGCTCTAATTTATGTTGGGCTCATCGAGTTTGTGGTGACACCTAGTTCAGATCATCAGTATGATATTGTCCGTCTCGAGTCCATCCACTTTTCAAGATCCCCAAAACTCCTCTTTAGTTTCCTTAAAACTCAATTACATTCGAATGATCTTAAACCATTTAACTCATTCAATAAGTATATTTTAAAAATATAGAAAGTCAAACAATACAACACTAGTAGTACTATTATATATGCTGCTCACTCATGCAAAAGCATTTACACCACATTAATACTAGGAAATCTTCCTATAATCCTAAATGAGACTACTAGAGCAATCCCTAGTTCATAAATTTTCACTATGCTAGTATACATTGTACAGTTGTACCCGCCCTCCGTTATAACTTTTTCACTTCCCTTTTATATTTATTCCACAATAAATTTTTTTCTTTTCATAAATAAAAATAATAATTTCGTTAGTCATAATTTATATTCTTACTTTTCACATAATATTACAAAAAATATAACTCACTACTCCACTCCGTTATAAGTTTTTCACTTCCCTTTTATATTTATTCCACAATAATTTTTTTCTTTTCATAAATAAAAATAATAATTTCGTTAGTCATAATTTATATTCTCACTTTTCACATAATATTCCAAAAAAATTCACTTCCAATTCAATTTATAAGTTTTTCACTTCCCTTTTATATTTATTCCACAATAAATTTTTTCTTTCCATAAATAAAAATAATAATTTCGTTAGTCATAATTTTTATTCTCATTTTTCACATAATATTACAAAAAATATCACTCACTGCTCCACTCATTATTCAAAATATTTTTTTATTCTCTTTAAATACTCAAAATTTTTTATTATTATTATTATTTTTTTAATTAAAACACTAAAAAAGGGGAAATTTAATAAAGCCTAGTAAAACAAGGAGATAATTTTATTTTTAGTCCTGTAAATTTGAACGATTCCATTTTTAGTCCTGTAACTTTTTACTTTTTCAATTTTAGTCCTGAATGTGTCAATTTCAGTCATTTTTTGTCGGAAATATTAAAATCTCGCCGGAATCTCGTCGGAATAAGCATATGCACCTCACGTGATACTTTAAAATTGATCCGTTTTTTTTGTTACATGATAGACCACCAGTGTAGGTCGCCGAAAAATTAAAAAAAATCTCATTTTGAAGTGTCGTATGAAGACACACGCTTTATTCCGACGAGATTCAATTTAAATTTTAAAATTTTCAACCAAAAAGGACTTAAATTAAAACATTCAGAATTAAAATTAAAAAAATAAAAAGTTACAGAATTAAAAATAGAATCGTCCAAATTTACAATACTAAAGATGATATTATCCAGTTAAAAACACAAGTAATTAGATTTACAGGTGGGGCAAAGGCTGCCTCTTTATAGGATGCCAGCATGGCAATTAATGAACCGACAACACCTACACCTAGGAATGGGGCTCAAAATTTGTCTTGCTGCTGTTTTAACTTTTACTGTCACCCACCAAAATATATTTCGACACTTACACCAACCACTGTGTGTTTTCATTATTTACTGTACACTGCTCAACAAACAATCTCTGAAACCAAAATATTAGTATCAATTTTATACACACACTGGTAACTCCAATTATTCACATATTTTACACGCCATTTCAAATGAGGCGTGGCATTTTGTTTGTTTTCGCGTCAACTGATACGTTATTACATCTCTTTAAATGGATAGAGATTCTTGTTAGGTAAATCATTTTGCCTCCCAACATTAAATTGAAATTAATAGAATAAAAGTTAGTGAGATCCCACGCTAGAATCAAGCTTCACTTTATCTTCATCAAAAGAACAAAAGTAATAACAGTGGGAGGTAAATAGTTCAGACAAGAAGGGACATGGGACAAAAACAAATTCTACTACAAAACTAACACTACGCACTAGTTGTCTAACAATTTCATTTTCATTTTTCATTTTCTTGAAAATTAGGGATTGCCCCTTTTCTTCCCCCACTAGGAAATTTCTGATAATCCTTGTGTTAGAAGCCCAAAAAATTACCATGGAAAAAAGCGTTAGTTCACTGTTCATTAGTGGTTTTTACTGCTGCACAGGGTGACCTTTTACTGTGCCTTCATCTTCAGAGTCCCAGCAGGATGTAGTAAACTAGTGTGATAGGTAGAGCAATTAGCATTCCGAAAATAACCCTGAAAAAATCAAAATTTTACCACTGTAAAATTGCAACTGTAAATTTTAAAATTAAAGAATATGAAGTAGTAAATTAGTACTACTAACCCAGTGCTGAGTATATCAGGGTGAACATTGTATTCCTTTGCAAACACAAACGGAACAATTCCTTGTGGAAGAGCAGCCTGAAAAATCACTCATATTTCATTACACGATTATTCGAAAATGCACCGTATATGTAACGCACGTATAATTGATGTACATACCTGAACAATTGCAATACGCAATAAAGTGCCACGAAGTCCAACAGCGATAGAAGAGGCTGCCATGACAGCAGGCCCCATGAGGAACCGAACGGCCATGGAAAACGAGGCAACGGACTTCCCACACGCGATTAATCGCGGTTGCAGTGCCATAAACAACCCTGTAAAATCAATCCCATGACAAAATTAGTTCCAATTTCAAAATTTAAACCTAATTATCATTCAATTTCAATGTTCTCCTTACCAAGGCTAAACATGGCCATTCCAAGACCTGCATCGGATAAAATCGCAATTGATTTCGCAATAATCGCAGGCATCTCGACGTGCCACCTACCAAAATCAGCAAATTGATCGAATGTAAGATCAAATCTTATAATCAAGGATTGTAACTTGCAACATTGAACTTGATTAATCTAATGAAATCAAGAACTAACTTGAATGACACCAACGACCAAGTAAGACCAATGAGGCTCGAATACGTGTTTGGATTACGAATCAGCTTCCTCCACACCATGATCAGGATCAACCTCGTCATCACGCTGGTCGGAGGCATAGCGGTTGGCTTTACATCAACGTTTGTTTTCGGGTGAAGCTCGGCCGTTGAGCTCGAGCCGAGCTTCGAAAGAACAGGGCCATCGCGCTCCGTGCCGTTTTGGCCCTGTTTGTTACCAAAACTGAACTCATCTCGACCAAAATCATCGTAGTCTGCAAATTAATTTCATTGAAATTTTAAAAAATGTTGATCGAATGTTTAAAACATGCGCAGTAGAAGACAAATATACCAAGATTTCAAACAAGGAACAAAATTTCCATCAAAGCGGAAAAGATTAACATTTAACAAGAACAAGATACAACAAAAAAAAGCCCACTTCCAACTATAAACTAATTAAAGAAACTAAAATCCAAGATTTATTAAATTCCCCCCTCCGAAATGACAAATCCAGTTGCATCACAAAAATTCCAAGAAACAAGTAATCATTAATTTCCTCAAAATAACTCAATAAATCAAGAACCAAACATCAAAATAAAAGAATTCAAAAAACACAAAATCAAAAGTACAAAGAATAATACCTTTAGGGTGAGCTCCAACAGTAACATCATGATTCCCATACTCCCCTCCTCTGAAAACATGAATCCCCCCTTCAGAAACAGGGGAAGCACTCGAACTCCACACAAACATATGCAAATCCTTCCCCCCACCGCCATTCTTCCCGGAAACCGGCGAGAAAATCCCAGCACTCGCCGGCACAGGGTAACTATTCCCCACATTACCCCTCTCCTCATCTACCCCATAATTCGACTGCCTCGGACTCACACTCGCATTCTTACCATTCACCATGGAGTAGAAATCCGTATGGTTAAAACTCGACCCCCTCGGAGTCGGGTTCCTTGACGACTGCAAAGAGTAAATCTCCGCATTCGTCAAATTCGAGGGACGCGGAGTCATCGAATTGGTATGGGTATGCCCGTGCGACCGCCTCGAGAAAATTTCCGATCTAGAGCTCGTGGACTTCCGTACAGTCACGTGCAGCTTCCCGTCGTCCCCAATTTCCGCCTCCGTCTGCAGCGGCTCCTTCCCGTCTAAAGACAAAATATCCGAATCAATCCGGAACGAAATAATTGACCCGGCAGTGTCCGGAAACTGCTCGGAAATCAGCATTCTGGCTCCCCTGTATTCGAACAGAAACAGCATCAAAGTGTACCAAATTATACACTGTAAAACCACGATTTGCACCATTAGGGAACCGGAGTCGCCGGCGTACATGCCTTTTAGGAGAGGGATTCCCATTACTAAGGTGTTTGGGAGTGTGGAGAGGGAAAAGAGGGTTATGGACCATTCAAGGGAGCCGTGGGGGGAGAGGCGGGACCAGAGGGCGAGTAGGGAAAGGACGGCGAGCTTCTGGAGGGTGTCGGCGGTGATGAAGCGGTAGTTCATGGCGTAGGGGTTGTTGGTGGAGATGAAATGGAAGGACAGGAGTGGGACGGCGAACAGGGCGACGAATCGGTTGATGCCGGAGCATTGGTCCGGGGTGAAGATTTTCCACCATTTCACGGAGGCGTATGCGAGGATCATGGCGACGTACAGGGGGACCACGGCGGTGAGGACGTGGTACAGATCCACGCCGGTGATCATTTTTTTGGGGATTTTTTTGTGGGGGTTTGGAATGGGTTGGTTTGAGTTTCGGGGAATTATAATGGGGGTGATGTGAAATACTAATTCTTAAGGAAAATAAATGGAGACAGGGAAATAAAAGCGGAGGGCTTTTGACAAGCTTTTTTATGGGAAAGTGAAGGAGGAGAAGAAAAGCCCGCCTCTTGTACAGACATATTTATGCATCTACTACTGTGCCATTCTATTTTTGTTGGAATTCTTTTTTATTTTGATATGTAAAAAGTTGAAGCCCTCTAGAAGGATTTCGGGTGTGTTTTATACAACACAAGTAAGTGCATCCACAGTAGAGAGATGAAATTTATCCATCCATCCACTATTTCCTCCACATTATTCCACATTATTTACTTTTAAATATTTAAATTTTTTAATAAATTCTCACAATGATTTATTTAATCATCCATCCATTCACTATTTATAAGGTTTCACCATGACTTTATCCCACTTTATACATATTATAATTATTAAGAATTATATTATTTTTTAATATTGATATTATTAATCAAAATATTAAAATAAAATAGTAATTAATTATAAAATAATTCCAAATAAACAAAATTAAAAAAGTCTAAGTAGAATATTAAATTAAACATTTAGATTACTTGAAAGTTAGGAAACACAACATTCAATTAAAACATTCAATTGTTAAAAAGTTTCAATTCACATGCATATTTGAAATTAATCCAAATTTCAAATATAAAAAAATTATAAGTTACATATATTAAAAAGTATAAATAAAAATAAAAAATGAAAAAAATACTCCCTTATGTCATCACATTTTTTTTTTTGTAAAAAATATATTTTCTCTCTCCATTCATTACATTGGATGGATGTCATTCTCTCCCAAATTCAATGAAGATCCACAATGGTGTTAAACATCAATTTTCATCCATCCAATGATTAAACACCCATTGGATGATACATTGTGGATGCTCTAAGTGGTAAGGTTCGAAAAAAAAAAGTAAGTAATAAGGTAAAAATGCTTTTTTTTTTTTAAATAATTTTTTAATGACTAGAAGTTGAAAATAATCCTCTTTTATGGATAAATGTGACTGTGGGGAAGGTGAATTTCTAATGTTGTTTGTAAAACAATTTGTAATGGCGGAGTATAATTATGTTTTCCCTCTAGCTAGAAGGTTTTCAATCATTGGGTAAATTTCTAATGTTGTATCTACAACTAGGGGTGAACATCGATTGGTTTGGTCATCGAACCGAATTGAATAAGTAAAATCGAATAAAATTGAAATTTTATTATTGGTAATCGAGCTAACCGAATAACTGTGAAAATCGAATTGTAACCGAACCGAAATTTTTGGTTTGGTTTTTAACCGAATCGATCGAAATTTCGTGATTTTTCATTTTGTCACCGAACCGAAAACCAAAATTTTATAAAATTAGAAACCGTTATCGAACCGAATAACCAAACCAAATTAAAAAATTCAATTTAGTTCGATAGATTAATTCGGTTTTCACTGAATTATGCACACCCCTACGTACAACTATTTGTAATCGCAATACGAGGACACATATTAAAAAAAATTATTGTCATTAGGCACAACTTGGTAGCCTGTAATATGAGATGAATAATGGTCCATATAATTTTAAAAGTTCATTTGGTAGGTCATACTAATTTAGTACCAACTCAAATTTAATCCTACGACCTGAAACATATTACTTAAATTGTACTGTGGCCATTAGCAATAATTATGTCAACCCCTGGAAGATGGCTTCTACAGTGGCCCATAAATAGGACATTTCAGGTTCAAACGTGTAGTGGACTCATTTATACATGTTTATTACTCCTACCAAAGTGACATGACTAGGTTTTATATGCATGGAAAATAAGATTTTTAAAAGTTTTAACTCATATTGCTAAAAAATAAATATTTTTAAAAGTGCAACTTGTTATATGGGGAAAATAGTTGCATTTTTCTGTTTGGGATAGTTATTTATTTTGAAAAAAGCACAAACTGTTAATATGAGAACATAGTTGCATTCTTATGTGACATGGGATATTTAAATGTTTATTATTTTAATAACTTGAATAGTTTTTTTTTAATATAAATTAGAGTATATTGTAAATAATTAGAATGTTATAGGTTAAATAGTAAAATTATGTGAAACCAATTATGTTCGGAAGCCGGATAAAAATAAATTATTTTTTTAAATGTTTATTACATTTTAATAACTTGAGCGAGAATAGTAAATAAATAAAAAAAAATATTTTTTTAATATAAATTAAAATAGAATTGAAATAATTAGAATGTTATAGGTTAAATAGTAAAATTATGTGAAACAAAATTATGTTAGGACTTTTTTGATTAAAAAAATCTTATCCAAATCTTCCAAAATTAAAAAGTGCACCAAAAAAAACTAATATTCTAAAAAAAACAAAAAAAATCCTCAAAACATATATAGGTGACCTCCAATATCAAGTTTAACTTTATTTTATCCAAATCTTTTCAAAATCAAAAAGTGCACAAAAACTTTAAACATATATAGGTGCTTTTTGTGTGGGGGTTTTGTGATTAACACGTTAAAGGTTTTTGTGATGTGCAATTAAAGGTTTGGGACCAAAAGTGCACAAAACAGGATCACTTTGAAACAATGAGACCAAAACTGCTTTAAAAATATTCTTATGGGACCAAAAATACAATTTACCCCTTCATCTTTTCAACCCGGACAATCTTGAGCGAGTTGGGTAATTTGATGATTGAGAGAAAGATGAAATAATAAATATAGTAACTATTTAACACACATGATGGTAAGCATGCTAACACAAATTATAAAATTTAATAGGAAAACTGAGAATCAAATTTCCGGCGTATATATGATATTAAGTTGGACTGACATAGCACTAGTAGTATCATTTTTTTCCGGGGAAAAGGGTTATCCACCAATCACTATCATGCCAAATGCATAATGAGGTTTAAGATGGATGGATGGGAATCATGTCCAAAAGATGATGAATAAATGTAAAGTGAGCACATTTGATGTATTAAATATAACAAGGGAATATCATGTTATCTCAAGATATTAACAAATAATATAATTTAAATAATATCATTTATTTTATTAGAATATATTAATTGTTCCGTAATAGCTATTTTTACTAGTATTAATTATTTCCATTTAACATATTAATTAATTGTGAATTAGTTGCACCGTGTCATAAGCACGTGCACTCAAATGTTACTCCAAAGTATTTTATTTTACTTTCTGCATATGTATAATAGATCATCACTTTATACAAACATCTACATTTGAGCTTTTGAAACTTCTAAACAAACTAGTGTTGCATCCATAATCCATGCAAGATGGTCTTTGCTCTGATAGCTTGATACCTCTAATCAATACTCATTCTATCCGAAATTACTTTACACACTTACGTTAATAGAACGTCTTAATATTACTTACACGCTATAAAAAGGCGAAATCTTTCGTAAACTTCACTCTTATAATTTTCATAGATTTACATAAAATGTCACTATTTTTTTACCCACACATACACACAATTCAATTTTTTCTTTAATTTATACATAAAAATTTATAAAATTGCCCCTCAAATTCCTACTAATTATTAATTCACTTTTTTAATATGTGCAAATATAACCATGAAATTTACATGTGCAATAAAAAAAAGTGTTGTTGCCTCCTAATGCGTAGCACAGTCTAATGTCTATTGTGCCCTTAAGCTAACCCGTTTCATTATTTTTCTTTGATGTACATTTTTTTATATATATATATATATCGACATATTGAATGTAAAATGATATAAAAGAGTAAGACAAGAGATATGGAATAAAAACTCTTATGTAGCACAAAAAAGCATCATCTTTCATTCTCCATGAAAGTGATGGGGCAAACAGCATCAGGAAGAAAATGAAAGGAGCCTAAAAAAATTAATTATATAAGAAAATTGGGTAAGGGAGCTCCAGTACAAAGATTCTCTTCCTTTTTCTGTAAGATATAATTATAATGCTGTTCATTTTCACCATTTTAGGTTGTCTTTATGAGTCATAAAAAATGCATTACAAAATTAAAATAAAATGTAATGCCTCCGTCCCAATCTTAACTGCATTTTTTTCATTTTTGGCGTCCCAATTTTAACTGCATATTTTCTTAAATGGAAATACCCACTTTAACTCACACCCTTCAAACACCCACTTATTTACCATATGTCACTATCTCATACTCTCAATATTTTATCACTTTATTACCTTAAATAAATATTATTATACTCTTCAATAAATTTTAATTCTCATTTCTACCCCAACACTTTATCACATAAATAACTAATAAATAATTATTTTTTAAACTCCGAGCACACAGTAACCCACCTGTTTGTTAGGAATTAAACAAGTAATTATAGAGAAAATAATGGAAACAACGAATTAAGGAACAAACAATTTGGTTACCCGCCGTCAGAATGACTACGCCCTGGGGCACTACAAGCCAGAGAGAGATCTACTATATCAGATAAGATAAATAAGAAAGAAAAAAGATACAATGGTGAGTCGTGGGGTATTTATACAAAAAACACGAATCGAAACTGGGCCTAAAACCCTAGATTTGGCCCATCCTCGCCAAAACCCTATTTCCGCTTCCAGCCCGTGAACCGCCGACGACCATTGGTCGAGCGGTTCTACTCGATCACATACATTGCTGCGTTGGCATACCATGGCGCTGGATAGTGGGCGCCGATCGAGCACTAGTGCTCCACCTCGAAAGCACCGGTCGAGCGCCTCAAGGCCAGATCCTGCTTTCACCTGCGCCTATAACCCAACAATCTCCCCACCGAGATCGACAATCGGGCGGTGTACGACCTTAACTAGGTCGAACGTCTTGTCCTCCCCCTCGGACTCATTCCAACGCCTTGTCCTCCCCGACTCATTCCGCAACTCAAATTCCAACAATCCCAACAATCTCCCACCTAAAGATCGACTCAAGACGAACTCGTCTTCCCCATCTCTCATTGGCAAGAACTCGATCCGAGCAATTTCCAACGCGTCGGCTTCGATCCACACTTGATCTTGCAAGAACTCCGACATAACGATCTCGTGCACGCGTTTTAACGCCCATCTTGATCTTGCATCAAACCTGATACAACGATCTCAGCCACGTGTCAAAGCACATCTTGATCTTGCATCCAACCACCTACTCCAAGCAACGCCCCATACTCCGCGAACTGCCTACGGAACCCGCTCGACCTCGAGCTTTGGTCGAGCGGTTACGCTCGACCAACCAAATTTTGCTTGAGCGCCTTTAGCGTTTTGACGTTCAATTGGTTGTGCCGACCAAGATACCGAAACGACAAACCAAACTGTTCCATCAAGCTTCTCAACAGGTGATTTCCCTTTAGCCACCATAATTGCTCCCACCAGATCCCTTGAGCCTGATGCTCTGATACCAATTGTTAGGAATTAAACAAGCAATTATGGAGAAAATAATGGAAACAACGAATTAAGGAACAAACAATTTGGTTACCCATTGTCGTGAATGACTACGCTGGGGGGCACTACCAAGCCAGAGAGAGATCTACTATATCGTATAAGATAAGGCAAGATACTGGGAGTCGGGGGTATTTATAAAAAAACCCGAACTAGAAAACCTGGCTAAAACCCCAGATTTAAAGCCCATCCCCGGCCTAAACCCTATTTCACAGACAGCCTCCGGAACCGCTCGACCTCAACCCTTGGTCGAGCGGTTCTGCTCGATCACATACATTGCTCGAGCGCCCTCATGGCGCTGGATAGGGGGGCTCTCGACCGAAAGACTGGGGGCTGACCTCGAAAGATCGATCGAAGTGCCTCAAGGCCTGCAGATCCCGTTTCACTTAAGCTCCATAACCCAACACTATTAAGATTGGGGCGGAGGGAGTAAAAAATTGAACCCTTTTTGACAAAAGATTTTCTTGGAGGCCCCACTTTAATAGTTTGTCACTTTCTCTTTCCTTAATTCATGTGAGATAGTGATATTTGGCACAAAGTTGCCTTTTCTTTTCCCATTGTCAGCTGCAAAAAGTATTGGGGGCATCGCATGAGATATGAGAATGTGGTGGGATCGTTCTTTTATTATTATTATACTATTATTTTTGACCGTGCGATGCACGATTATAAAATTATAATAGAATTTATTAAAATATATTATTATCAAGAGATTTATATATATATATATAATTTTAGCATGTATATCAAGTTTAAATGTTAAGATTATAAAATTACTTAATTTCATTCAGATGTTTATGTATTTAGGATTCCTTCACTAAATCCACTCCATGTGGTTTTCAATCCCCCTCCAAATTCACAATTCACACCCTTCTTCCTCTTCCTCTCCATCAACAACCATTGCAAACAATTTGCAGATAGTAATTATTACAAACGCACAAAAATGAATTCTTATTTACTTTCAGAAGGGAAACACCAAATAATCACAATTTTATTCATAATATTTACAGAACTGGAATCTTACCTAAGAGTAGAAATAAAATAAAAATATATCTTGCTGTTAACCAAGTAAAAGATCAACTTTTCATGATACTCACCTCTAAATTATTGAAAATGCAAAATGTGATAACTCACCTCTGAATTATTGAAAAGTGCACTCCGCAGTCTAAGCAATTCTTTACTTCTATGTGAAGGTAGTTGATATGACAGATTCACTGAACTGAAGATCTTAGCCAATACCTGCAAATATTAAAAGAAAAATCAAATGGTTAATTTGGTATATGGTTAAAGGAGTAGAAATTTGAACATAGATTGATATCTCTATTAATTTGTAATGTGTTCACTTTCTTAAAATCTAATGCATTGCGAGCTAAAAAAAAATTCTCTGTTTTGACAGTTAGGTTTTCGATATTTATGCTATACACAGGGAAAATGAAAGGTTGAGTCTGCAGTTCAAATTTAAAATTTAAAATTTCACAGCTATCAAAGCAGTTTAATTTTTGAGTCAGTGAGAGGTGATCATTTGGACAGACACATAAAATATTATTTTGAAACATTAGACGGCGCATTGATTTGATGATACTTTCATATTGTGCTTCAAAACTTCTGTTGACAAAAGATTCGGGCGTGCTTTGCACGATTTCTAATAAAAAAAAATAGGAAAATGTGTCGTTCAAAATTTAAAATAGATTATTATATTAGGATTTGTGTTAATGCACTTTTACAGCATGTGTAACCACGGTTTTACTATTGGGCGAGTTCCTTTCACTTGCCCCAAAAATTCATCTTCCATTTTTTAAATTACTTCTGTTTTTATATATTTATAATTTTTTTTAGCTATTTTTCATAATTATATATTTTATTTCATTTACAAAAGTTAATACAAAATTATATACTAAAATTTAACTTAAGTGTACTTCTAGTCCTAGTTATGATTCAGATAACACTCAAAAGCTTAAATTATGTATCTAAATTTGAGCAACATCTCCAATTAGAAAAATATTATAGTAAGTCAAGTAATTTCCTATATAATTTTAGATAAAACACTTGAACACAAAAAAAATCTTGTACTGGATTGAAGTGAGTTAGTGTCTACAGTTCGTCGATAAATAGTAAGAGTGAATAATCAAATTTGTTTATATATAGTTCAAACTGTAATTATTATTATTATTAGTTTATTTTATTTTTTGAGTGCAACTGCAATTATTAATAACTTTTTATATTTTTTTTAATACGATTATAAATAGGGAAAATCTACAGAAGAAAGGACATAACTTGGACTTTGACTAACCACATCACAATCATACTGTACTTTGCAAGTATATTCAATTTTAGTTAATTTTAGGAGTTTCACATATACTATATATTAAAGGATATGAGAATATGAGATCCTCTATTTTGCATTTTTATCTTCTTCTTTTTATTGATCGGTATTTTATATTCATTGGTCATTAATTAATTTGAAACAGGGAACTAAACTACATACTAAGTTAGAGGATCAAAATACAAGTTTAAAATAAATTTTGGTTATCATTTAAAAAAAAATTGGTTATAAACCCTAAAACTTACTATAACAAACATACGTTTTAATTATATTCTAAAACTTACAAAAATGAAACACCAAAACTTTCAACGGTTCAAATTATTTTCACCGACCCACTTAGATTCGTTCCAAGCATATATGATATATCCTAACATAAGTAGAAAAAGGTTCAATTTAACTTAATTTGGCTACAATTGTAGGTAGTAGTAATAGGGCATGTTTAAAGTATAAAAGCAGCACAACAGTCAATACAATGGGATAAACACGCCTTGAGAATGTTTAATTCTAACATTTGAAACAAATATGAATTACTTTACAATGAACATGGACAAAAGAAAAATATTCTCCCATGATAATTCCACTAATTATTACCAAAATTATCTTTTTTCTCTTGCTAGCATAAATATTTCATCACCACTCCTTTTCTCAATATTAGAAAGATGCATGTTTCAACAAAGAATGTTGCAGAATTATGCAATTTAATGAGAAAAAAATAAACCATCAATTAGACGTTAAACAAAGACCGATGAAGGAATTGACAAATGAATAATAATGACGAAATGACATTCCATTTTCTCTGGTCCTAAATGAGATTCCTGAACAAATAAAAGGTCATGAGAAGAAAAAAAAATCTTGGATCAAAGAAACATATTCGATTGGGTAGATAGAGGACAATTTTTTCTGTTAATGTGTTATCTATTTTATGCTAAAGCAACTGAAAAAGGCTACAAATCAAATAAATAAAAACAAGATAAAAAGAAAGAATTGAGAGTGACAATGCAAGTCGAGAAAAATGAAAAAGGAAGCAAAGAAGAAGAAAAAAAAATTCAAAATGCTGGAATAATTAGGGGCAAAAGGGGGGCAGGGGGAATCTAAAAGCCAACAATGGGCACGTGTCACAAGCCCATTTCATCATTCGATAACATGGAACTATGTACACTTTCCATTGCATGTGGTACTACTATATCAATTTTAATTTGTACTACATTTCTTGTTGAGACTTTATAGATATTAATTTGATGTGTGTGTACTATATCAATATGTGATTATATTCTGAGTTTTATGCATTTGTTTGTGTAGTACAAAATAGATTAAGAGTGGAATATGAAAGTGAATATTTGTACATTTGTTCAAGACAGGGTTTGCGCTACGTGGGGCGGTGATATAGGATATTTTGGAGCTTGTAGTTGAGTTCGACAGAGCTATTTTTGTCTGGATTAGGCGAGCTGGGAACTTTGTTGTCCATCGTTTGGCTATTTTTATTTTTTCGTGTGTTTCTGTTTTCTTTTTTGTTCATATTCCGGACATCATTGCTACTACTGTTGAGGCCGGCCTTGTGACTCTCAATTAACATTGTTTTTCCCTTAGGCTCCATTTGTATGGGGGGATTTGAAATGAATGGATTTGAAAAATAATAAGGTAAAAATACATAAATTTCAAATCATGAATTGTCAAGAGATGAGAGAGAATGAAATGGGGGCGGGGGAGGGGGAAGGGGTAGAAAGGAGAAAATTTTAGATGACTAGTTTTTTTTATGAGGATTTGAAATTCCCTCATTTTAAATTAGAATCTTAAATCTAAGTATTTATAAATTCTTTGGAGAGTAATGATTCGTGTGTGAAATCCATGAATTTCAAGGGGTAGAGAGGAGAAAATTTTAAATGACTAGTTTTTTTATGAGGATTTGAAATTTCCTCATTTTAAATTAGACTCTTAAATCTAAGTATTTATAAATCCTTTGGAGAGTAATGATTCGTGTGTGAAATCCATGAATTTCAAATCCATCCATCCAAATGGAGCCTTAAAAATATGTAAATTAACGTGATTAGATAGAGTTTATACACTGCATTAGTGTTTCTATAAGAATGAGGCCTACTACTCTTGGCCCATATTTTCCTATAAGAATGAGGCCTACTACTCTTGGCCCATATTTTCCTATAAGAATGAGGCCTACTACTCTTGGGACACTTAAAACCGGCCCAGGTAGGTACATCTCAGTTGCCTAAGTTCAAAAATTGTAAAAATACACGTAGTGTTGGGATCAGTAATCTAGACTAGTGGTTCTGGCTTTGAGGAAGAATTATTTTTTGTTTTTAGATTTGCGTTAGAAGAGATATAATTAATAATAACAAAATAGTAATCGAAAATGCATTTCACAACCTATTCTATATACGGCCAAATTGCTATAATATCATTCCTACATTCTGAAATTTCCACTAGTACGCAAATTCTTGGTAAGGGTACTGATGTCAATTCGTCAGTCAAAGTTGCTAATGATTTTTTTTTTTGAAAACCAAGGTGTTAAGGATTAATATTTGGCAAAATTAAATTTAGAGTGCATAATTCATCAAAATTAAAATTAAATTCAATTGCATCAATTTGAATTGGTGTATGGAGTGAACAGAAGAGTGATTATATATATATATATATATATATATATATATATATATATATATATATATATATATATATATATACCTACCTGTTAATAATTAAACCAATTTTTTACTCAATTTCTTATATATATATATATAATTATAATTAAATTGGTCCGGCATATTTTCATAAGAAGTAACGAAGATAAATTGTGAAATATGTTTAATATTTTGGAAGAATGAATATTATTTGATTATAGATTATACCCTATATCATGTATAAAACTATCTCATATAAAATGTCATGTTCAATGACACCACTAGAATCTTGTAAAAAGTAACACTCTATAAATAAAATGTTGATTTTAGGTGAAAAGGGTAACAAAATAGAGAAAGAATATGTATAATTCACATTTTCAATATACATATAAATGTATTCATTTCTGTTAATATAAAATGCAGATTCAAATAATTTTAGAAAAATATATAAAAATTCTAGATGATTTTTTAAATTTAAATAAAATTTATCATTATTTGAATATATTACAGATGAGAAACACATGTTTGTTACGTCAAGTAATGATGATCAATTGACTTCTTTATTTAAGGCCATATAAAAATGTTTTGAGAAGAAAAGTAAAATTATTATTTTAAGTCCTTGTATGTGAAAACTAAAAAAATGCAGACATGTCGTTATCTAGATCGATTTTAAATTTGAATTTGTTATCATTATTGAATATATTGATGTACATGAGCGTTACTGAAAATCCAGAATTTTTATAATTTATAATATAGTGTTTTAAACGATTTTAAATTTTTATATATTTTCGAAAAAATTATTTGGATTAAAAATCTTTATATGAGTCGAATACATTTTATATGTATATTGAAAATGTGAATTATACATATTTTTCTATTTTTACATCTTTTTTCAAAAAAATCAACATTTTATTTATAGAGTGTTGATTTTTACAAGGATTAATAATAGTGGTGTCATGTTGAACACGATGCACATAATACTTTGTTTAAAGGAGACAGTATATTCGTATGAGATAGTTTTATACATTATATAGGGTATAATCTATAACATAAATAATATTCATTCTTCCAAAATATTAGGCGTTAATACACAATTTATGTTTATTTTACTATGAGACTGTTTTCATACAATTATTTTAATTATAATATATATATATAAGAAATTGAAATACAAAAAAAAGTGACCCCTGTGGACAAGGTAGGTCCGCCCCTGATTATTATATATAAATGCTCATGAATTCAAAGCCAAACCATTCACATTAATTCTCACGCCTTTCATATTACCAAACACACTGAGAAAAATAAAAACAAAAATGAGGAATCAAACGGCTAAGGGCTTTGAGCCGTGGTTTGAACTGAAAGACAAGGTCGTGATGGTGACCGGCGCCTCGTCCGGTTTGGGCCGGGACTTCTGCTTGGACTTGGCTGAAGCCGGGTGCAGAGTCATAGCAGCGGCTCGCCGAGTTGACCGGTTGCAATCGCTGTGCGATGAGATTAACACGAAACGGGTCGGGTCAACCGGCTCCGAAGAGACGGGAATGGGTCAAACGAGAGCGGTGGCGGTTGAGCTCGACGTCGGGGCGAGTGGGCCCAGCGTCGAGGCCTCCGTGAACAACGCGTGGAATGCTTTCGGAAGGATCGATGCTCTCATTAATAATGCCGGTACAAGAGGTACGTAATACTTCCGTCCAATGATAATACACATATTTTTTTAACACCTAGATTAAGGTACAAATAAAATTTATAATAAACTTTTAATTTTATCCATATTCACGCAAAATTACGAAATTAAATAGGAAACGAAAGTGGAAATAAATATGCGGTTGATAAAATTGATTAAAAATGAAGAATTATTTATAATGCGACCGTGTGGTTATTGGTTAGTTAATCTAGTTGTCGTTATTAATGATATACTAGGAAAATTCTAAGGAGGTATAATGAAAAATGAAAAGTAGCGGAAGTGGTTGGAAATATCAAATGTGGCTTCCTTGTAATTGCATGTTCTCATCAATGTGACGCGCCAGCATTTAAACCGATTGTTTTGGAATCAAGCCCAATGGGCTGGCCCACTAATATTATATTCGTGAAACTGAAATAGATGAATAAAGTGCCTAATTGTATGTAAATTGTGTAACAATAGGCAGGGTGCATACTCCGTTGGAGTTGAGGGAAGAAGAATGGGAGGACATCATTCGGACAAATCTGAAAGGATCATGGCTAGTTTCCAAGTACGTTTGCAAGCGAATGCGCGATGCACAACATGGTGGGTCCGTCATAAATATCTCCTCGATTGCGGGACTTGATCGGGGGCAACTACCAGGAGCGCTTATTTACGCGGCTTCAAAAACCGCGGTCAACACAATAACCAAGGTAATTTTAATTTTAATTTTAATCTACAAAACTTATGTTGCTAACTGCTAAGTAACAAACAATATTAATATATAATTTGTATTTTTAATTTCTGATTCCATTTAAATACAGATCATGGCCGTGGAATTAGGAGCGTACAACATAAGAGTGAACTCAATATCTCCTGGACTTTTTAAGTCTGAGATAACGGAAACTCTCATCGAAAAAGATTGGCTCAAGAAGGTGGCTGAAAAAACGGTTCCTTTAAGAACCTACGGGGAATCGAATCCAGCATTGACATCAGTCGCGCGTTATTTAATCCACGACTCCTCCAAGTACGTGTCGGGCAATCTTTTTATTGTTGAGGCAGGGGCTACTTTGCCTGGTTTTCCCATTTATTCCTCTCTTTAGATGCAAAATTTTACATCTTATCTTTGTTGTTTGCTGTTTTGGCCTGGAAATTAAATTTTTGGATTACAGGACTCTCATCTTGAATTTTTATACATATCAATTTAATTGGAAATGTAATTTTTAGATTGAACAATAGTGATGGAAGTGAAGGTCTTTTCTTGTTGGATAAATTCTTATGTTAATTATGTTCCTAATATTTCTTGTTCGAAAAAACGGTTCCTTTAGAAACTTTCATTGTACTGATGTTTAGGCATCGCATACCTGCTCCCCTTGCACAACGCAATTTGATTAACTATAGGTGTTTTTTTAATGCAATTTGATAAATTATAAGTGTGTTTTTTTTCTAAATGCAATTTGACTAACTAGAAAAGAGATTACGACATTATCTTTTTTTTTAGCCCAAGATTGTGATGTTATGTTGAAAAATAAAAACAAATTAATTTGTTAGTTTTTTGCGTTGCACGGAAGTCATCAATATTGCTATATTTTATTTATTTTTTTTATTTATTTTTAATATCACTTCAAATTATAGATTATAAATAATTTTGTACATATTAATTGGTAATTTAATCATGATTTTCTTTTTATAATATATATATATATATATATTAGTTAAAATGAATTTTAATATTTATTCGGTTCCCGAAATTTCAACTGCAAAAGATTCAATAATTAGAGCTTCCGTTTACCACTTGACAATTTGATTTTAAAAACGATACTTATTATGCATAAGTGTTTCTCATTCTCTAACTCTTAATGTAAACAAAATAGATACAATATATCAAACATAAATTAATACACATGCATATAACAATAATTATATTTAAAATAAAAATAAAACAACAACAACCATTTTTTAGAAAATAACATTCACCCTTTCAAATGAAAACTATGTAGATAAACAAATAAAAAAAATCATAATATAATCCCAAAAATCTAAACATTTCGAAACACTTCTTGAACATTCTTTGTTGTATTATGTTCAAAACTATTATTATTACACAACACAATCCTCAAACCAAGTCGAGTGGTAACCCTCGAAACTGCGACATAAAGCTGGGTATGGCTAAACATCGATTTCTTAAGAAATTCTCCAACATGGAAAAAAATATTGTCCTTGACTTTTATTTATAGACATAGCATACGAAACAATAAACGAAAATTGTTTGCGTGTAAACTTGAAAGGTAACCTAGAATCGAATGAGTCAGTTGACAATCTAGGGTACCAATCTTTAGTTCATCGTATTGCTACCAAGAAGAACTTTAGCTTCGATTACTCTATCACTCAACCTAGTGATAACCAACCTACACATATAGAAAAAAAATTTATAAAAATAATCTTATAAGAAATTGTAAATATTACTCCTCAAATCCCCCTTGAAGATTTTGACCCTAAAAATGTCACACATATTAAGAAAAAATAATTTTTTGGTGATTTGTTGACTTTTCAAAGAAGATGGAGGATGGAGATTGTGAGATTCTTTTCCATTTTATGGAGTGCAAATTGGCAAGAGACAGACCAAAAATGAAAATGTGCAAATTGCTAAGGGACGGAGGGAGTACTAAATAATAATTTTAATTTAAAAAAAATAAATAAATAAAATAATATGGTCCTGTTAAATAATCCCCTTGAATGATCTATATTTCTCAACAACATAACAGGTGTTTCAACTTTGAGATTAAGTTCGTGGTCGGGCACACCGAAAAATTTCAAAGTGTTAAGGAACTTAGGAGTATGAACATCAACTAGAGAATCAAAATTGAAATTAGACCTGCAAACACTATCGGAACTGAGATACTTGTGAGACTTTTTTTGATTTAACCGAACCAAGTAATCATTCACGTTTGTTTTCGGCTTGAGGTGGATGTGGCAAATCCGGATGGGCAATAAAGTTGGATGAGACAAATCCTATGAATAGTAATCTGTGTTTGTTTTTTGTTGGACGTGGTAGGGGTGGATGAGGCTTTATGTCAAATTAATACTTTTTAATTATGATGGTGTATTATTTTATTAATGTTAGTTAGTGCGATAATGATTATATGAAAGAAAAGTGTAAGAAAAGTAGGAAATATAATGAATTGTTATAAGAAAAGTAAGAGAGAGAATGAGTTCGAGTAAGAAGAGTAGTGATGTGATAGTTTTAGGGTATAAGAATATAATAGGGGTGGATGTGTATTTGGATGAAGAATGCGATGTGTAAATTCGAAAAGAAACCCATCCCCCATCTGGATCTCCACGGTGGAAAACAAATATGGTCAACATCAAGTGTCAAGGCAACGATAACTATGTCCTCTAAAAATTTGTTATCGTATGTCCTAGATTTAAAATTAGGATAAATACAAGTTGTTCCTAAAGAATGACCCCCAACCCCTATCTGCAAAATTGTCATCCCAATTCCCGACCCCTAAATCCACGGACTGAAGTTAAAAATTGAAACTCACCCACGGTGAAATTATCATCCCACGACCTAATCGACGATTTTGTTTCATTCTCACGGCCAGCCCAGCCAGATCATCGCAACTGGAAATTAAATAAATCATATGCTATGATTGATGAATTTGACGATGGAGGATATGGGGAAATGGAGGGGCAACAAAGACGGTTAGAACGGTGTATAGGGTGAGTGGTGGGTGGCAATTACAAGGTCGCTCGGAACACCGCAAATTTGCGAGCTATTTCCTCAAAATCAACGGACCTAGAGGCAATTAAGTGGAAAATTGATTTGGGGGAAATGATCCCAGTGTCAAGACGAAGCGATTGGTACTAGCCACGTCCGGAAGGTGGTCGGAATCGCGATGCCGGTGGATGTACGGCGGCGATGAAATGGGAGAAGAAGGTAGCAATTCTTTTTATTTAAGGTTATAGTTTTTGTTACATTAGGCCTTGATTGGTAGTGCTGTAAAATTTGTAGAAATAATAGTCATATGACTATTTTAAAGAGAACAAATACTATAAAATTGATTGATATGATCTACTAAAAAAGATATGTTAAATATTATATGCTGATTAATAGAAAGTATTAAAAGTGATATAAAATATTAAAAAATAATTAATATGTAAAAAATACCAACATGCCCTTCTACTTGAAGAAACCCAACAAAATTGTATAGTCATTTCGTCTGGAACATGCAGGAACCCAAACTTGAAGAAACCCAATAAAATTGAAGAAACACAAAGCAAAATTGAAGAAACCCAGCAAAATTAAAAAAAAAAAAAAAACAAAGCAAAATTGAAGAAACCCAAACTACAATATCAAAACAAACAATAACCCTAAACCCAAACTACAAAAAGATGGATGTGGCAGAGTACTCTTCTTCAGCAGAGTGTTTCGACACCACAATAACTAAGAAGAAGAAAAGCAAGAACAAGAAAAGATTCAACAATGAACAGATCAGATCTTTGGAGGTTATGTTCAAGTGCGAGAACAAATTGGAGCCCAAGAAGAAAGTCCAGCTCGCTAGGGAATTAGGGTTGCGATTTGGTTTCAGAACAAGAGGGCCAGATGGAAATCAAAGCACAACAATTTGACTTCACGGTGACGGCGGCGGTCCGTTGACTCTCTTTTTCTCAGGTGACGGCGGCTGGCCGCCGGCGTTCTCTTTGTCACGGTGATGGCATCTTGTTTGGGGTGAAAGAATTGTGTGAATGGGGGTTTTATTCAAAGGGGGTATATGTGTAAAAAATATTACTTTAGAAGTGTCTTTAATATAATACCATGGGGGAGGAGGTATTATTTTTATAAAGGGGAATAGTGATTGGGGTTATAAATAATAGCGGGTAGTAGATTAGTGGCGGGTCGAGTGAAGAATAATATTGTCTACCAACCTGTCGTGAGTCGTTTTATTTGAGGAATATGATGTGGCAAATTTGATAACAACTCACAAACAAAACATCTTGACGTGTAAAATAAATCGTAAATAAGATGAATTTGTTGACTTGGGTTAAATGAAATGACTACTTCGGAAGGCATACTAAGCCAGGATGTGGTATTGCGAAGCTTTTACACGTCTAATATTTGATCTGATACACCTTATGAAGATGAATCGCTACTGAGATGAAGATAATTTGGAGAGTTAGCATATGAGTGCTAGGGTTTACGTATGTGTGGATAATCACTCGAATTTTTTTACATTCGCTCGCTTCCGTGTGTGGGTATAACTCTTTTCGGGAAATTTTTCTCAACCTTTCTTTCTTTTTTTTTTTTTTCCTTTTATAAGACTGACAATCATGAAATTTGGGCCGACAAGCATGATTTGGAGACTTGGTCGTCTGAAGAATCCGGATGATATTGCCACGTCCCAACTTCATCTTCTAGATTGATCTTGGAGCTGCTTGGTACGTCAGAAGACACTCTTTTGGTCGTCCAAATTAATCTTTTGCTTTCGGTTGGATGCTTTGTTCGCCCTTTTAACCACGCCAGTTTCATCTTTGGAATATCCTCCTTTAGAATATCGAGCCCTCGGGATGTCCGGGTCTTCGATATCTCGAGTGCTAAGCACTCGACCGCCGGGATGCTGAGTTTTAGGAGAATGTTGTCGCGCGAGCATCTTGACTTTTCGGGATATCTAAGCTTTTCGGGATATCCGAAGTTGCGAGCATCTTGACCCTCGGGATATCCGAGCCTTCGGGATATCCGAGTTGCGAAGCATATCGACCCTCGGGATATCGAGCCTTTCGGATATATCGAAGCAAGGAAGACACCGACCTCGTAATATCCGAGCCTTCGGGATATCTCGAGTTCATGAAGCATACCGACCCTCGGGATATCCGGCCTTTCGGGATATCCGAGTATTTTGGCCGCCTTTCGAGTCCTCGATTTGTTCGCGGGCCTCTTGACTTAGCTCATTTGATTCCGTCTTTTCCCGATCCGAGTGGTGGTATGTTTGTTTTGGGCGCTAAGTGGCGAATCGGGTCGAACAAACTTGTTTGGTCAATCTGGACGACGAGCACATTTGTCCACCGAGTATGATTATTTTAAAGAATATTACACGTGTCATTTCTTACGTGTTCGACTAATCTCGAGTTTATTATATCGAACACAACAATACCCCAAATGTCGCTTTTGTATTCAACATGGGGCCTTATTTGTTATAATTTTATTGGGCCATAGTCGATGTCGTTTTCGTGATTCGTGCGATTTTCAAAATTGATTCCTAGTATCTATATATACCACATTTCACCGCCTTTAACCTTTTTTTTTTTTTCCTTCTTTTTTTTTTTTTGCCTCTCGTTTTCAATCTTTTCCGCGGTTCGAAAATTTCCATGAGGGCTTCATCATTCCGTGAAGAATCTTACTCGTAATCATTGATTCTTTCTCTTATTGCGATTATGGCCTCTTTGCTCAAACTCTTCATTCCCAGAATCGGACCACCATAGTTCTTCTTCCCCTCTGTTAGTAGAATCCCCGTAGCGACGCTTAATGCGCCGGAGATTTAATGTCTTGATTCAGATTTACCGGGCAAGTTCTAAGAGACCATTTGCCGTTTTTTTTCCTCGATTCGACGAAGCCCTAAATGAATTAGATAGGGACTTGGTCCGTAGCGATTTCTCGGATGATTCAATTGACGATTCTTTGCCCCAAACTCAAATTAGGTCTAGAAATTTATTGATAATGTTGATGTAGATAGGAATAGCGATGTTGTGAGGGGGAAATTTTTGACTACCGTAAATGTAACCGAATCGAACATAGGGGTAGGTGGTGAGCAAAATTTCGAGCTTGATATACCTGTTGGTGTCCCTCATAGTCCAAACATATAACGAGTATAATGCTCGTTATAGTTTCGATTGGCCCGAGCAACCTCCATAGGATTAGGGTTGAGAATGAGTACCTAGCGAGCAAGATAAATGAGCATAATTGATGCAGATATGCTCACTTTCGACCGCATAGAATTCTGAAACCCCAAGGATGTCTTTTTCGGGCACCGGTCCCGATGAATGGGCCGACCAACCAAGGTTGTGTCATTTGTGAATTTGGACACTATGGAAGTTTAACCTTGATTCCCCATCCATCGGCCATCACCCGCTTGCTCGTGGAATGGAATATCACCATCACGCAGCTTAAAAAGTTTAATGGGTGGCATATGATCATGAGCTTCTCGACTTTGTTCGCAAAATGAAGCCAAGATACTATCCCTCCGCGGTGAACTTGCTCGATTGGTGCACCTGACCCGTCCGAAAGGGGAAAATGGGTGGCTGTTCATGCAAGCTAATGCCAAGTGCAAAATTATTGAGGACGTGCCGAACAAAATTAGTGATTGGAAAGAGAAGTTCTGGTTCGTTGGGGGCGATTGGAAGAGCCGAACACGGGAGCGAAACCGGATGCTCGATTAGACATCCTCATCGACTTGGGTGTACCAAGTAAGTAATTTTGTGTCTTTTGTCCTTCAATTTGAACCGATTTTAACTTGCTCTTTATTTCGGGGATTCTAATTGCGACGGACAAGAAGACAAACGCAATTTATTTTAGCTGCGTTTGGCAAATTGATCTCGAGTCTCTTTTCGAGCGATCTGTGAGAACTCGAATCGCCGATCAGAGGAAGAAAGGAGGTTTGTTCGTGCCTCTTCATCATCTTGTTGTTGTTAATCCTGCTGGTAAGGATTGCCTCTTGTATTTGTATAAGTTTTGTGCCATTTTGCTCACTGTTATCCTTTTGTGCGTCTTGAATTATTTTGTTTATAGCTTTCCCCATTTGTGACTGTGGTTGTGGGAGTACATCCGAACATACTTGAGATGGTTTCGAGAAAAAGGCCATGCGAGCTTGTTTCGATTCAGCCGAAAGGGAGGCTCAAATAACAAACAGAGGAGAGGCGGCGGCGAAAGTGGCTAGTCGAGCATCCGTGATCCGGGTCCCGGGAGTCGAGCCGATCAGAAGGAGTACCCTACGGTCGAAAGGTGGGGAATAGCGAAAGAAGCCTGGCCAAGAGGCTAAGGATGGAAATTCCATGAAAGGCGGGCCGAAAACAAACTTGACGAAAGGCTGAAATGAATAAGTCGACGAGCACCGAGGCCAAGAAGCGACTAAACCCCATCGCGAGGGCGTAGCCGAGCGTCTCCGGGTGGTGGTCCAGGCCAGTATAAATAGAAGGAAATGGAGGTTGACACATCTTTCCACCTCCCGCCGACCCCCGATCATGGACTGGAATCTCGAGCTTCGTCCTCGATGATAGATCATTCTTGGACGGGATCCCGCCGTAAAGAGGGTACATTTTGTTCGCCTTCTTTTTGATTAATTTCGCTCGCTTGCTTATTGTTTGCTTTCGGGTGTATGTGGTAGTTGGAGTGCGTTGGCTCCCTTGATGCCCAATCAAAAAACTACTTCGCCGCCGAAAGTGTTCGCGAAGGTTCCGCATTCCCCGAGCATGTTCGTAAGTTTGCCGCATCTCGCTCGAAAGCATGGACTCATCGAGCCGAAGAGTCCACTACGTTCCACTCCCCTCGAAAATATGCGCCTGGGTGCAGTACTTCAGTACAATCTATGGTCGTTTGAGAAAGCCTATGCTTCATCCGCTAACCTCCATGCCAACTACTTGGCTTTGATCAGAACTTCAAGAAAAGCGTATGAAGCGAACAGACTGTGATGAACCGAGGTCGCTCAGAACGTGCATCCAAGACAAGCCGAGGCTCGCCAGTGAAGGAGGATGACCGTAGGCTCGTGAAAATGCTCGCGGTTCAGAAAATGCTCGCTGCTCGGAGGATGCTCGCCAGACGAAAAGAGGCAATCTGAATCACTCTCGGGAGGGGGTGGTCAAAGATACGAAGAGCTCGTGAAGAGATGAATGTTGAGTCAGAACTCCGAAATCAAGGCCGAGGCCATGGAAAGCGAGAGGGACGTGCTCGCCAACATTTCATCATTGGCCGAGGAGACCAACACCATTGGGTCTCAAAATTCAAAGTCGCATAATGAAGAGTATGTTGATTCCATGTCCGCTTTTCTCCTATATTTGTGCCTTCGCCGATGTTATCCGGTTCCGTTTCGGCTATGCACTTAATGGCTAACAAATCGCCCTCTTATATCAAGTTTCCAAAGAAGATTCGATCGATAACCCACCGGATCGCAACCTTCCAATGTCGATTTGAACGATCGCGGTGATTTCTCCATTCTTCCCGGGGATCGGGTTGATGATCCTATTTCGATGGTGAAGATGGCTCGAACGTGAAATCGCCGGTGTTGTTTGCCAAAATCTCCGAATCGAAGTCCGGTCCGATCAGCAGAGCGAGAAAGCAAAGGGACCTCGTGACCGAAAGGAATGTACCTTCTAGCGAGCATTTGGTACCCGCCATCTTGAAGGAGTTATTCTTTGAGGAAATTTGAGCACGATTTGTTCGACATCTCTCTTCCGTCCACCCCCAATTATGAATTTGCTCCTTAGTATAGTTTCTGTTTTGTCGAACATATGTTGTGTAATTTTTTGTCTTCTTCACCTTTTGTTCGAACAATGTCTTCAATACTTGTAATTTTTTGCTGACTTCTTCTTTTTGTTCGAACACTTTTACAACTGAATGGATGAATTACATATTGAACTATCTCCTCTAACCTGATTGTTGTTGAGGATGAATGCGGTTGTTGATAAATGATTGATACTTGTGTTGCTTGATGTTTGCTTTGTTGCTTTGTGTTCGCTTTGTTGCCTTCTAGTTTTTGCCCATTTTCTTCCGAATGAATTCGAACATTGGGTTTGCCTATGCCCGCTCCTGACTTTTTTCGGTTTTGATTGTCTTATTGACCTTGCAATCGGTTGATCGTCTTATTTAGGTGCGACCAGATGGGTTACTTTATGAACCCCCCCTTTCTTGATTCGCGATCGTCTTATTTAGGTGCGATCACTTCGTACTAGGTCCGTCTTATTTAGCTGCGACCCCGTACTCATCACCCGCTTGCGCTACGGGTATCTGTAAGTACGAGTCGTCTTTTGCGACTGCGTACCCATTACTCGCTTTTTGCTACGGGAATAAGAGTACGAACTCGTTCGTCAGGTGAACATAGACTTGGGCTCGTTCATCTTTGTTCGGGCCGTCCGGCTTAGGTGCGACCTCAAATATGCTTGAACTAGAAAATCTTAGCGAACAAAAGTACACATATTTTTTTTTCTTTTTGCAACACTTTGTATTCTATTACAACCTTCACACCTGAAGAAGACTATCTATTACACAACTATATATATCAGACTAAGGTTTTGAATTTTAACCTTGTCTTGAGTAGAACCTAACCGGCCTCACCTTGTCCATGGAATTGATGTTGATAAGGATGTGGCACATCATCCCCGTTTACCCTTTCTTTTTTTAGTAACATGCTCGTCGGGCAAGAAGATAAGCTTTCGTCCCTCCCGGACAATTTGTGATTATCTTGGGTCAGCAGACATGAGCATGTGGGCGCGATACCGCTGCTTAAAAAAAAAGCGAACAAAATTTCAACAAGCACTATTTCGTCATCTTCAAGAGATGCCTAAGCATCGGCGTCCAGATATTGCTTTTGAGCGGACACTATGACATCCCTCCTTCGAGTAAATTTTGGGGATGCATAGGGGACTAGTGATTTACTATCGCATAAGCAAATGAGTAACGTGGAGGGCAACCATAACTCTGCCGAGCATCTTGAGTCCGGCTAAACGAAGCTTCAACCCGTGCTCGTAATGTCATATGGGGTATAAATCTCGTCACCGGGCGGATGCTCGATTCAATTTGAATGATTCTTGAATCAAGAGTTGGATTCTTCTACATCCGGGGCATACTAAACCAACCTCCTTCCGAGACTTGTAATATTTTTCCTTTTTTCTTCTTCATCTTTTTTTTCTCCGCTTTTCTCAAACCATCAAGATGCCCCCTATTTATAGAACTATCCCAAAGTTGTAGTCTTGGCATAGCTAAACCGGTGCTAGCTTCTCTTACTTTTGCTCCCTTTTGACATCTGTTTCTTTTTTGATGACTCTTGCTCAAAGATCGACTCATCCCCGCTGGTTGCCACCACATTGTCAACTCGCTCGACACGTATCTTCGGTTGACAACTCGTTCGACACGTATCTTACATCTTTCGATAGTCTTGCCAAAAGATTTCTTTCCTCAAGATATGTGTCGAACATAATGTATTCTTCTTTCGGGATTGTCCTACTCGTTTTTAACCGAGAACGATCGATTATGTTCGCCACTCAGGATCGCTTCAGCTGTGAGGATGACTTTGTTTGGCCGACTATGCTCGCTTCATTTGTGTGGACGCCTTTGTTCGGCCAACTATCTTCGCAATTATTGATAATATTTTTTCAAATTTGACGATTCCACGAGTAGGACAATGGGACTCCATTCAGTCTTCCAAGTCATATACCCCGCTTAGCAAACGTTCAGAACTCTCGAACGGACCTTTCCATGCTTGGCGAAACACACCACTTGATACCCCGTTGCTGCGCCTTAAAACCGGCTTCGCCCACATTGAACTGCGTGTTCGGACTTTGGAGTTGTAGAACTTCTCCGATCTCTTTTTGTACATGGCATTCTTGAAATCGGCCTCGTCTTCTTTTTCTTCCAACAGTGCGCACTCGTATGCAGCTACCGGTCATTGATGTGCTTTCCAAAAGTCATTGTTCGATGACTTGGAATCTTGATTCTGGGTATAATACTTTCCGCACTAAATGCCAAGGCAAACGGGGTCTCCGCATTGATGTTCGAAAGTTGTTCGATAGGCCCATAATATTTTAGGCAACTCTTCAAATTTATCCCCCCCTTGGAATTATCAAGCCTAGCCTTGAGGATATGCTTGATAATTTTATTAACAACTTCAACTTGTCCGCTTTGGGGATAATGTCTGAGTTGAGTAATGTTTTTTTATGCCCCAAATGAAAGCACAATTTCCGTTCAATTCACTTCCATCGAATCGCTTGTCGTTATCGACATTAATGATTGGGGAAGCCCAAATCGACAAATGATATTTTTCCAAACAAAGTTTCACATTTTTGTTCGGTGATTTTCACAATGGCCTCGGCTTCTTCCCATTTAGTATAGTAATCAACGGCAACCACAACAAATTTTACTCCCGACGTGCCAGTAGGAAATGGGCCGATCAAATCGATCCCCCATTTAGCAAATGACCATGGGCTATAGACCGACACTAATTCTTGAAAGTGGGCTATGAATAAGTGGGGCATGTACCGCACTTGTGGCACGCCATGAAAGCATACTGAATTTAATCTTTTTGAGGTTGGCCAAGAATAACCTTATCCGATTATTTTATGTGCCAGGACAAGCCCACCTGTATGATTTCCGCATACTCCATCGTGGATTTGTCCCAGAAGTATACGACCCTCTTCAGGAGTAATACACTTCAATAGTGGAAGTGAGAAGCTTCTTTTGTACAAATTCTCGCCTATGATAGTATAACGAAAGTTATGTAACTGAGGGTAGTAGTTTGCGCCTTTATTTTCGTGGAGAAGTCCCTTTTTGTAAGTAACTCAGATTGAGTCATCCAAGTTTCTTGTTACTTCACATTGGCGATCATAACTCCGGGAACCGATGGCTTAACAAGTTGTGATGACCACAATGTCTGTTGTGTCCGTCGATCGCCCTTCATTGTTGCAGCGTGTTAAAACATCGAATCTAATTACCCAATCATGTAATTGTTCTATGAAAACTTGTTCGAAATGCTTTCGAGCAACTCTTTTGCTTCTTGTCGACATGCCCATTTGTTCGCTCTCGCCTCAGATCGTTACATTTGATAAACGATTATACGAGAATCACAGTAAATCATCGACCTCCGAATTCCCATTGTCATAGCCATCAGTAGTCCAATGATCAAAGCTTCCGACTCGGCTTCATTATTTGTTTTTGGGAAGTCAAAACGGATGGTTGTTGTAAATGTTTGTCCGGTTGGCCGATGAGAACTACGCCGCTCTCGACTCTTGAACTTGTTGACGAGCCATCAACATACATATGCCATGGTTGATCGATAGCTTTTTCGGGCATTTGTGGATATGTCAACTCAACCATAAAATCGCCATAGCTTGGCCTTTCATCATTTGTTTCGGGCTTAACGTAATGCCGAATAATCTAACTCCACCGCCATTTGAGTAATCACTGCAGATGTCGGGTCGGTGGAGGACTCAAGAATGGAAAGGTTGTCAAGACCTCGACCGAAAGTGATCGAAAAAGTATGGTCGCAATTTTCAACACTCATTACGAGAGCATATGCTAATTTTTCCGAGGAGGGTACCTGGGAGTTTCGAGCTTCTTTAAAGACTTGGCTTACATAGTAAACGGGCAAGTGTGTGGTCCCTTCTCGCGTCAGACGAAAGCACAACACCGATTGCATGTTCGGATGCAAAGACAAGGTACAAATAGAGTTGTTCACAGGGACAAAGTGCTTAGACGATTGTCGAGTATCCGCAAAGGTCTCGCTTCAATGATTCGAATGCATTTTGGCAATGCTCGGTCCATCGAAATTTCCCTTCTTTAATGCATCAAAGAAAGGTTTGCATTTGTCCCGGCCGTGATATAATAGAACTACGGAAGCTAAACGTCCGGTTAACTTTTGGACCTCTTTCACTCACGGGGCCCGTGATATCGAGCATGGCTTGAATCTTTGATGGGTTCGCTTCAATCCCCGATTGGTGACCATATGTCCGAGGAATTTTCCTGAGTGAACCCCAAAGCTGCATTTCTTCGGATTTAGCTTCATGTTGTACTTCCTGAGTATATCGAACGTTTGTGCGAGGTGAGTGATGTGGTCTTCCTTGTGTTCGCTCTTTACCACAATATCATCAATATATACCTCAATTGTTCGGGCCGATGTGTTCGCCGAACATTTTGTTCACCAAACATTGATATGTTGCTCGGCATTTTTTAATCCGAGCGGCGTGCGTTAATAGTACATATTATTTTCGCTGCGAGAATGCCGTATTCTTTTGATCGTCCGGATGCATGGGTATTTGGTGATAACCAAAGAAATGCATCCATGAAAGTCATGAGTTCACGGCTTTCTTTCAGATATCGACCAAATAATCGATATGCTGCATCGGGAAGTTATCTTTCGGACACGCGCTTTGTTTAAATCTGTGAAATCAATACACGATCTCCAAGATCCATTAGACTTGCGGACGAGCACTGTGGTTCGCATAAGCCATCTTGGGCATTTCATCTCGAATCATGGGTTTGTTGTCGAGCAACTTTTTGATTTCACTATTCATTCTTTGCATACTTTTCCGGGACTAAACTTTCTGCGCTTCTGGATAACTGGAGTTTGTATTGGATCAAGGTTGAGGGAATGACATGCATGTTTTGGATCAATTCCAACCATGTCCTCGTGCGACCATGCGAACACATCCAAGTTTGCTTGAAGATAAGCAATCGTTTATGTTCGAATTGGCTCAGGTAATTCTGAACCAATGAACACTTCTAACTCAGGTCTGTTCGGGTCGATGTTTATAGGCTCCAGTTGTTCGACAGGTGTTGCTCACTTTATTTTTTGTTTCCACCAAGGATCTTGAATGGACCCCCGGTGTTCGTCATCAACCTCCATGGGTTCGAAACCTATGCGAGGTTCTAGGTCCGTTGGCTCACTTAGCGGATCAATTTTCATTAGATCTGGGACATGAATTGCCTTCCCGGATTGTGTGTTCGCGCATTCCGTGTTCGCGCGGGGAGCTGTGCTCGTCAAATTTGTGTTCGCCAAAGATATGTTCGAACATGTTGGTAACATATTTGCCTGTTGGCTTGACTCACCGATCTCCCATGTTCGCTCCATCATGTTAACAATATTTTGTTTTTTGGTGCCACATGATAGCAAACAATCTCGAGCTTTTCCGATCTCTTTACGCTTACCTGTTCCATCTTCAGGTTGGAAATTTGACACATAATAATAAGTAGAACAGGCCGCTTTAAATTCTGAATAAATGGGCGACCTAGGAACCCGTTATAAGTAGGCGAGCATCAGCGATTACAAAATCTAGCATTCTAGTTCGGTCGGATCTCCAGATTTGAGTTGATTCTAACTCGACTCCTAACCTAATCATACCATAGGATTCTGATTCTGATTCCCCAAAACCCATTATGGTATGATCACACCGGTTCAATATAACCGCTCAAGTCCCCAACTTGCTTTTCCATCCGGTGAAGGGTGTTGACGAACAAAATGTTCGTGATAAGCTCCGAGATCAACCGAGGCGGTGCACCTTCAACCCGAGGAGACGAGCACTAATGGTTAAGCGAGTCGTTGTGGGGAGTTATTATACCGTCGAGATCGCCGCGTTCGAAAACATGATTTGGTGTGGGGTGGCGTTTAGCTTATGTGCTCTTTACCTTTGCCGATGAATGCTTTGCATGACACGCATCTCCATCTTCTTACGCCCTGTTTGATAATGATGGTGCGTGTAACATCCACCCATTTCGGACCATATTCGGGACTTATCATGTGAATCTCTTGACTTTCTCGACCTCTTTCCCATGAGAGGCCCTCTTTGGGTAGTTCGGACCTCTTACGTGATTCTTGGGATCACCGCGGATGTTTGTTCGCCTTTCGCTTACCCCGGTCTTCATTTTTTTCGTTAAAGAGTCTCTTTCATGGCTTTTTTTTAAGAATTGGGTAAGACGATTATCTTCAGATAACTTCCAAAGTTGGCGGAGTAAATCGCGACAATCTTACAGATTGTGCGTCGATGTACTCGTGATAGTTACAATATTTGGAAGCATTGAGCGATGTTTGTCCATTATAATTCTTCTCGGCCTATCCAACATGTCCCGATCTCTAATTTGGTTAAAAATTGTTTCATTTAAACGCCTTAAAGACTTCGTAGGGCTTTTTGCTTCTTTCTTTCTTGAATGGTTTGAAAGAGGTGGGGTTTGTACCTTCTTCATTCATCACTTTCTTACCAAAAAATTTCTTAGTTGTAGGTTCCCGACCCAATCGTGATTGGGCGAGCAAATCTTGCATGGCTATGATTTTGGCCGCCGCTTCGGAACTCGAATATATGTTCGCCATCTTGATGCATGGCCTTCCACATGTCAAGATTTAGAGTCGCCCTCGACCACCGCGAGGATCTTGGCATCCTCTTCAACTGGGGCTCCATCATACAAACATTTATCAAATCTTTCTATGTATGCTCGATCGACTCACCTTTTAGTTGGGAAAAACGCGCCAACCTTGTTTTTGAAAGCACACACATGGATGAAAAGTGAGACAAAAATTGTTGTCCCAATTGAGCGAAAGATGTGATAGACGCATGCGGGCAAAAGTAGAAAACCATCTATGTGCCCGATCACCCAAAGTCATGGGGAATGATCTAAGACTGCGTTGCGTCGCCGCGCCCACATCGCGATCATAAAGTCCGAGTATTTCTTTGAGATGGACATGAGGGTCGACCAAAGATCGAACATAGAATTGGCGGCCGGGACTTCGCCACTTTCTCTTGTATTTCACCCGCCATGATCGCCGGTGACAATGGCGAAAGGTATTGTGCTCGCCGAGGTGGTCTTTGGTCGCGGCGGTCTTACTGTAAACCTCGATGGCTTTTTTGCATTTCCGCAAATTTTGTGGAACCGACAGACTTAGATCGCAAATTTGTTTCCCATCATGAGGACCCGCTGGGTAATGCTCGTGATGGGGCAATTCTTTCCGTTCGTGCTTGACTACCCAATCGATGATGGATAGACAATTTTGTTCCGCCGATTTTTGTTCGCAGACGGATGATCATGAAGATCTAAACGTGCGGGCATTTTTTATGGCTGTTCCTTTCCTGGATCCTACCGCCTATTATTGCCGATTCGGTCTTTGGCGGAGAGCCTCAAACATCCAAACGCTGATGGTCTAGATTTTGAGGTCATTTATTCGTCATCGAACGTATCATGAACTTTTTTTTATTCGCCATTTCGCATTTTTTTTTTAACTTGCTCGCTATCAGGGTGTATGCGAGCGTCGCTCTTCATCTTCTTGAGTTTTTAGCTTAGCCAACTCTTTTTCGGTCCTCTCTTTCTGTGCTCGCAACAAGAAAGTGATGGCCTTTGTTGTGGCCGCCAGATCATTGGCAATATCCTCAAGATTGATGGTCTCCCCTATCTGATCTTTGTGAGGCTGGCGCTGAGCCTCTTTCCGGTCATTTGGTCGGCTTTGTCCCGACCTCTCCGTTTGTGTGTTCCTAGATTGAGGCATTTTATTTCTTTTTTTTGCCTCGGCTAACTAAGGGTTTGTGTATGGGTTGGTTTTTTGGTTAAGGACCCTCCTTCTAGCGCCAATTGCCGCGAGTCGTTTTATTTGAGGAATATGATGTGACTAATTTGATAACAACTCACAAACAAAACATGCACGTGTAAAATAAAGCGTAAATAAGATGAATTTGTTGACCCGATTAAATCAGAAATGACTACTACGGTGGCATACCAAGCCGGATGTGGTATTGCGAGCTTTACACGCACAATATTTGATACACCTTATGAAGATGAATCGTTCTGAGATGAAGATAATTTGGAGAGTTAGCATATGAGTGCTAGGTTTTACGTATGTGTGGATAATCACTCGAATTTTTCTGTTTCTTGCCTCTCATGTGTGGGTATAACTCTTTTCGAGAAATTTTTTACGAACCTTTGTCTTATTATTTTTTTTCTTCCTTTTTATACTCCGACAAGCATGAGCTGGGTTGGCAAGTACGATTTGGAGACTTGGTCATGCAAGAATCCGATGATATTGCCACGTTCCCAACTTCGTCTTTCTAGATTGATCTTGGAGCTTGCTTGTCTAGAAGACACTCTTTTGGTCGCCCAAATTAATCTTTTGCTCGGTTGGATGCTTTGTTAGCCCCCTTTAACCATGTCGGTTTCATCTTTGGAATATCGCCCTCCTTAGAATACCGAGCCCTCGGGATGTCAGGGTCTTGGGATATCGGGTGCGAAGCACTCTGACCGCCCGGGATGCTCGAGTTTTCGGAATGTTGTCTTTGCGAGCATACCGACTTTTCGGGATATCTAAGCTTTTCGGGATATCTCGAGTTGCGAGCATATCGACCCTCGGGATATCCCGAGCCTTCAGATATCGAAGTTGCGAAAGCATATCGACCCTCGGGATATCTCGAGCTTTTCGGGATATCCGAGTTGCGAAGCATATCGACCCTCGGGATATCCGGCCTTTCGGGATATCCCGAGTTCGCGACCACAACGACCCTTAGGATATCGAGCCTTTCGGGATATCTCGAGTTCGAAAGCATCTTGACCCTCGGGATATCCCGAGCCTTTCAGGATATCTGAGTATTTTGGCCGTCTGAGTCCTCAGATTTGTTCGTGGCCTCTTGACTTAGCTCATTTGATTCCGTCTTTCCTGATCTGAGTGGTGAGTATGTTTGTTTTGGGCGTCAAGTGGCGAATTGGTCGAACAAACTTGTTTGGTCAATGGACGGCGAGCACATTTGTCCACCGGGTATGATTATTTTAAAGAATATTACACGTGTCACTCTTACGTGTTCAACTAATCCTGAGTTTATTATATCGAACACAACAGATTCTATGTTGGAGCTTCGCGTTTCAACAGCATTTTCCAAAACCATTTCCAATCTCTATTGTTAGAGAATTCAAAATAAAATGGTGGCAAGGATTTTCAACAAATTTTTGCAACCCTCCAGTTGTTCAGAAGTTCCTTACTACAGGTGAGAAACCTAAATGGGAACATCCTTAAAAAACTATTCAACATTCTGCAAATGCGACCAGTTCAAAGAAGAAGAAAAAATCTAAAGACGTTAAAACCTTTGAAGATGAAGATGAAACTCCTCCCCTTTCTCAGAAACAAATCAAAATGATCCAACTTCTGGAAGATAATCCAGATATGGCTAAAGAATATCTGCAATTCATTAAAGTAAAAAGAAATTCTTCCACCACTGAGGAAGATACTTCTGACAATTCAAGTTCTGATGTTTTTGGAGGTCATTGTGCTCAAGATCCACATGACTTCTGACTACCTTGCATTTCAACTGTTCAAAATAAAAAAGAAAAAAGAAAAAAAAAGCAATTGCAAAAGAATAACAAACAATTGCAAAAGAAAAAAGAAAAATTCAAAAAAGCCGAAAAAATGAAAAAGACATTAAAAAAGAAAAAAAAAAAACTTTCTCTCTTCACTTATCTTATTCCAGGTACTTCAAATTTGATACTACATTGCAAGATTGAATCAGAAGCTTCTCGGTGAAGCGAGTATTCATTTACAGCTTGATTCAACTCCCGACAAAGACAAAATAGTGGACTCTCCTTCTTTTACTTTCGGTGATAATTACTTCACGACAGGATAAAAAGAAGATGCTCTTCCACTTGCCCCGACAAATTCAAAAATCCGATGTGGACTTTGAATTCAGCATAAAATTGAATCTCTTTTCTGTACTGTTCGCCTGGAGCCTTTTGACAATATTAAGTAAGTGCTTCTTGAATTTCTTTTGGCAATATGACTGATAAAGGTCCGAATTGAATCCACCATTCTAGAAACCAAACTGGGAAGATGGTTTTAGAAAATTCCAGATGAAATGTGAAGAACCAGGAATGATCAAATGGTCTGAAGAAGAACATTTTAAGCCATGCCATTTTATAATCAGGGTAAGAAAAAACCTTTGGAAAGAATGGTTTTGAAAAACTCTTTTTTGAATGAGGAAAGGTTCAATCCTCCGATATGAGGATTCTCTTAATAATACATTTTGAGAAAGAGATCCTTTCAGGATTTTTAGGATCCATTATATGAACAATTTCGACAGAGTTAGTATCGACAAGTATGAATTCGTAGAAATTTTGAGTTTTGAGAGGGTTGTTAGAATACCATTGACATCCCAAAGGAAAATATCTTTGAGAGTCTTGAAATCTGGAGAGTTTGTGAATTTGGTCAGAGTGATATGCTCTGAGTTTGGTTTTGTGAAATAGGTTTGTTTTGAAGGATTGTGTTTAATAAAGCTAGAACCGGATGGTTCTAATTTTGAAGGGGTAGACGGAGCAGGTGCTCTAAGAACGTTTGAATAAGGTAAAACAGGGAATTCAGAAATAGCTTGGAATTGATTAGGGTTTATGAGTGCTTTTGAAGAGTAATGATCAGGTGTTTGCATCCTTGGACGATTCATCTTTCTGAAGAAATTCTCTCGTCAGAAAATTAGGTAATGAATTATTTTCACCTTTGATGTATTCTATATCAAAGTCAAAGCTAGAAAGAATGGCTTGCCATCGTGCAAAAATCTGTTTTGAAACAATGCTTTTTACATCTTTTTGTAAAACTTCCTTAGCAGACTTACAATCAATTCTTAAAAGGAATTTTTTTATTAAAAATGTCATCTTGAAATTTTGAAATGCAAAGGACAATAGAAAGAATTTCATTTTTAATAGTAGAGTAATCCTTTTGAGGACCGGTCCAAATACCAGAATGAAATCTAACAAGTTGTTCTTTTGTTTTTTGAAGAGATGATGCATGAGATGCAGTATGATATGCAATTCTTTGCTTTAATATATCATCATATCCTATATCCGAAGCATCAATTTCAATTATCATGAAAGCATCGGGTTTAGGAATACCTAAACGAGGAAGAGATTTAACTTGTTTTTTAATACTTATAACAATATTAGTATGAGTAGAATTCCATGAAGGAGGATCTTTTTGGAGTCTTTGAAAAAGAGGTTTACATGTTGGGGTTATACGTGAAAGTATGCTTTTACTTTGTATAACCTATGTATTAAACACTTATTTACTGAAATAAATTGTTTATCATTGTTGTTTTAAATATGATTGAATGTTATGTATATTTATTGCAAAACCGTCAGAAGACGCGTTACATTGTAGTTAACGTGGTGATACCAGATCACGTTAACAGTTCCTTGTAGACGAGTGCATGTTTCACAACATAGATAGATCCGAACAATCTATTGGTAGAAGTTGATGTGTAAGGCTCAAATTGACTTGTCTTGACCAAGAGATTACACTAGTGCATTTGATGTCTTTGAAGCGGACCCTCTGAGAGAGGATAAACTCATTCCTTGACCGACTCGGTGGTTGTTGATTTCTTAATCTCTCGGCTACTAATAAGGATGTGTGTGATTAGTAGTTATTGCTTTGACTTATAAATGGGAAGAGAATCATTGCGACTTCGATACCCTATATCTTGGGCAATAATATTAATTACACGGCGATTACTAAATTATCTGAGAGAATCGTGTGCTTGCAAAAGTCTTGCTTAATTGGTCCCCTTGGTGGGCCCAGAACCTTTATCATACCAAATCTTGCAAGTGGAATTAATTTTTCGGTATGGATAATAAAGCTGAGTTGTCCTTACTCCAAGGATAAAGATATTAATTAATATAAAGCTTTTCAGTGGCTTAATTAATTAATGGATTAAATAATCTTAAACACGGGAAATAATAACCGGGAGCCATATTACCGTAATATGGGTTAAGATTGGATAGTGCAATATTAATTATATAGTGATATTAATTAATATTAATGGGCTGAATTATATTGTGGCTCAATATTGGAATTCAGAAGTCCATTGGAAGATCCATCTTAATTCTCCTAAAGGCCCCTCAAGTAGCCCAATTAAAGTCCAATAAATAAAAGGTGCTTAAAATAAAATAAATTTATTGTTGCAATATTTCCTCAAATTTTCGAAAATATTAAAGAAAAGAAGGAGAAGGATTTTCTTGAAAATATTTTATGGAAATGAGATAATGTATTCTTGGAATACAAGATTATCCCATAAATTCAAGAAAACTCCCACTTGGCTTCTTTAATAGGTATTTTTCGAAAATCTTGAATAAGAAAGGGAAGAAAGATTTTCTTGATTTTCTTGGAAAGATTTTATGGAAGATATGTATTCTTGAAATACAAGAATATCTCATAAATTCAAGAAAGATCCAATCTTGAAATTCCTTCTAGTAATTTTCGAAAAAAATAGGCCAATTGAGGGTGTGAAATTTTTGTGGAAAAATACACATGGAAAGAATAATATATTGGATATATTCAAGATTTATTAGAGATCAAGAAAAGATCTTTCTCAACCCTAAATTGCCTCATAATTTTCGAAACCCCTCTTATTATAAATAGGGGATGAATTTTTCATTCCCAACTAGTGTTCCATGTGTTGGAAATATTAGAAATCCACAAAGGTGGTGCAACAATATTTTTATTTTCCTTGTTTTATAAATCGTTCATTGCAGGACCTTCCACTAGGGTTGTTGGACGAGGACTTGGGAATACTTGAGAAGGACTTTTGGTGGGTATCCAGATACTTGATCCTATCTGTCTCAGATCGTCTCTCCAACGGGTACGTTTACGTAAACTCCTATAAATTCCGCATGCTAGGATCTTTTACGTGAAATATTATTTGCATGTCGTTGTTGGTTAATTATTATTTGAATTCACTTAGGTAAATTCATGCTAGTAATAATTGTTATTTTAAATTTGTGTTTATGAGATCACCCCGATAGATCCTGGCATATGTTATCCCAACATTACAAATAATTCTAAGTTTATGAAAGAAATCTGAGATGTGATTAAGATATCCAAGAAACCTTTGTAATTGATTTTTATCTTTGATTTCATTAGGAAATTTATTAGCAAACTCAATTGCTCTAGCAATTGGTTTAATGGTACCTCTATGAACATCGTGACCAAGAAATCTAATTTTTGTTTGGAATAATTTGATTTTAGGAGCAGAGATAGCTAATCCATTTTTCTTAACAACTTGTAGAAAGATGTTAAGATGCTTGAAATGTTGATCAATGTCTTTAGAGAATAAAAGGACATCATCAATATAAATAATAGAAAAGTCGGAATAGTTATTGAATATGTCATTCATTATATTTTGGTATTCGGAAGGTGCATTCTTAAGACCAAATGACATAACATTCCATTCATAATGGCCAAAAGGGACTATGAATGCAGTTTTATATTTATCTTTTTCATTAAGCTGAATCTGCCAGAAACCAGATTTAAGATCGAATTTTGAGAAAACTCTAGCTTTATGAAGTCTATTAATAATATCTCTTTTATTAGGTATGGGATACCTAATCCATTCGAGAACTTCATTAAGAGGTTTGTAATTAATAACGAGTCTAGGAACACCTCGTTCATTTTCAGCTTGATTATTAACATAAAAAGCTGCACAACTCCAAGGTGACTTCGAGGGTCTTATTAATTTCTTTTGTAATAGAGAATTGATTTATTCTTTATAAGTATTAAGAAGTTCATGATTCATTTGAATAGGACGAGCTTTTGTAGGAATATTTTTCTCAATGAAATTAGGAATATAAGGAAGAGAAACTACATGTTTCTTTCTTTCCCAGAACGCATTAGGAAGGTCAGAACAAATTTCTTGTTCAAGTAATCCTTTAAAGGCAGAAATTTTTGTTTGAAGGTCTTTATTGTTTAGAGTCTCTTCAATATTTAGATAAGGAATTTCTTCTTGTAAGGATTGAATATGAAATTGTTTTCTTGAAATAGAATTAATCTGAGATATTTAATGTTCTTGTAATAAAGAGATTTCTCTTTGTTTAACATGATTTAAAAAATTAAAGGAAATTGAATTTCCCATAATATTAGTAGTAATACCAGTTCTATTGACTGCGAAAGGATATAAAGTAGTTAGAAAAGGAGTTCCAAGAATAACATCTTGACTAAGGTTCTTAACAAGAATGAAATGAGTTTTGAAGCATTATCCTTGATTACATATATAAGCATTTGAAAGTTTATACTTTATATGAAGATGGAGGGTGGAGATTGTGAGATTCTTTGCCATTTTATGGAGTGCAAATTGGTAAGGGACAAACCAAAAAGGAAAGTGTACAAATTGCTAAGGGACGGAGGGAGTACTAAATAATAATTTTAATTTAAAAATAAATAAATAAAATAATATGGTCCTGTTACATAATCCCCTTGAATGATCTATATTTCTTAACAACATAACAGGTGTTTCAACTTTGAGATTAAGTTCGTGGTCGGGCACACCGAAAAATATCAAAGTGTTAAGGAACTTAGGAGTATGAACATCAGCTAGAGAATCAAAATTGGAATTAGACCTGCAAACACTATCGGAACTGAGATACTTGCGAGACTTTTTTTGATTTAACCGAACCATATAATCATTCACGTTTGTTTTCGGCTTGAGGTGGATGGGGCAAATCCGGATGGAGAATAAAGTTGGATGAGACAAATCCTATGAATAGTAATCTGTGTTTATTTTTTGTTGGACGTGGTAGGGGTGGATGAGGCTTTATGTCAAATTAATATTTTTATTTATGATGGTGTATTATTTTATTATTGTTAGTTAGTGTGATAATGATTATATGAAAGAAAAGTGTAAGAAAAGTGGGAAATATAATGAATTGTTATAAGAAAAGTAAGAGAGAGAATGAGTTGGAGTAAGAAGAGTAGTGATGTGATAGTTTTAGGGTATAAGAGTATAATATGGGTGATTGTGTATTTGGATGGAGGATGCGATGTGCAAATCCGAAAAGTGACCGGAATTGGGGGAAACTCATCCCCCATCTGGATCTCCACAGTGGAAAACAAGCATGACCAACATCAAGTGTCAGGGCAATGATAACCCTGTCCTGTAAAAATTTGTAATCGTACATCCTAGATTTAAAATTAGGATAAATACAATCAACAATAGAAGCAATTGGATCATCACCAATATGATAATATCATAATCATTATCAATTCTTGTCCCTATACTTCCATCACCAACGGATTCAATCCATTCAGAAAATAACTACATTTAATTAATCCCTGGAACATAATCAAATTGCATCAACCTCATGTTTCTTGTCAATTTCAAAACAGTGCATGCATTTCACAAATCAGATGAATTGATAGTGGCATGTACAATGTCCTGCCTTCTTCCTTTTCGGAATGACATGCAAAATCTGTCAAAAATCTTCCCCAAAAACAATTGTCTTTCCACCCAAATGGTATTTCAGATCGTGATGGATCAGACAACTCCATGATATCTATCAATGATGTATTTAATGCTTCATTACAATGTCTGTGAACCATTGGAGCTTCATCTCATACCATGAGCTTGCACTTAATCAAAAGTTCAGCGAAGTGACTACCTTGGTTAATGTTACACGTAGAATCCTCCATACAATTGATTGGAATACAAAACCTAAAATGCATTGTACGTCCACCAGGAAGTAAAAGTGATGTTATGCCACTGGATGCTACATTCAAATTCAATACTATCTCACCATTAGATCGCAGTCCAGCAAATAGTGTCCTCCATAAAAAAAAAGTTTTTCCAGTACCTCCATAACCATATACAAAAAACACTCCACCTAAATTTGACAATACCGATCTAATTATTTTATAAAAAAACAATGCACTGCTCATCATTCAATCTCCTTAGCAAAACTTCATACTCCATCCTTAGCTCATCTCTATTATACGATAACTCAATCAAAATCATCATATTACGGGATCTTATACTGTTATCAACAACTGCCACAGACATCCCATCAAATAATTCAAACTCTTACCAAGAGAATGCAATATATTATCGATTTCCAAAAGACAACAGTTCTTGATCTCACCATCCGTCATTCTTAATTCTACAAACATAAGAAAAAAAAAACATCATTAAAAAACATACATAAAGTAATAAATGATTATTTTTAATAAGGTATCAAACAATTACAAATAATATATATATATATATATATATAACATGACAATATATACACCAATAATATAAAAAAATATTTAAAACATTTAAAATAATATAATTATATAATTATGATTAATTATATAAAATGCCTAAATAAGGAAAGCATGCAAATAACTTTGGTGCGGAAGAATAAGGAAAGTGAGCGAAAAATAATTGGGCGTAGGGAATTTAATTTAAAGAATGTATAATATAAAAAATAAAAATAAAAATACATGGATACCACATTATTTTTCGTCTCTTGTACAAAATATCATTAGACAGGTATTTTCAACATTTATCCCATATCTTACACGGATTATTTAAAGATCCGGAATTGAGAAGAGTAACAAAAAGAGATCTCATTGAAGATGCAGAGACCCAAACACTAGTCTGTTCAAGTTCATCAACATATTCTCTATCATAATCCAACAACCCCCTAGCAAGGCATGCACCACGAAGTGTGGGATAAACTATTACTCTAAATTTTTTTATGTCATCAAAACACTTAGGTCCAGTAACAACGTTCAACAGAATCCTCAGATAATATGCCTCACCAGTACCAGGTGGTACATAAGAAATATGACCAACAACAACTCCCCTCTGCTTGGGTTCCCACATCCTTATTTTTCTTTTAAAAATAAAAAACTGAGGAATTTGAGTGTATGTCAACTCAAAAGCTTCATCATAATGCTTATTCAATTCAAGAAAAGCTAAAAATATGTTAGTCTTCACACCCGGTCTGTCCAAAACATAATTCAATGAATTTGTGTCCCTGAACACAATATTTTGTTTTTCTGGAAGATGAAATGCCAAACGTTCAACAGACGGATACCTATAGTTAATTTCAAAACCAAATAATCTCCAAGAAGCTTCACAAGGCGAAATATACCTACAATCATAATACATCTTGATCTCATCAACATCTGATATGGGATTAGATTCCCCATTATTTTAACAAAATTAGTAGTCACACGATCATGACCCTTGTTGATATACTTGAATAAGTATTTAATGGCTCTAGATTGATTGCATCATTCAACATAAATATGTGCACAATATTTTAAGAGAAGATGTCTGTTATGAGGAACAACAAATTTATTGTCCAAAACAACATTCTTTTTCTTTACGATTTTTCCATCGGCTCTTCGTCTATAAATAGGATATCCATCATCATCATCATCATCAAATAAACTCTCGGACAAAAATTTCTTTGGAAATTTCTTTGTACATTCACCTTTGTTAGGATAGCACGGAGAGTACTTCACAGTTGGACCACAAGGATCATGCATCATAAAATCACGGATAACTTCAAAGTATTGTTTATCATTCACCTCATCTGGCAATTCAACTGAAATTATGCGTTCAATATCATCACCTGAAGGAGCATCATTATAATTTTCAAGAAAAACCAAGATATGTGCATGAGGCAACCCACGTTTTTTAAACTTCACAGTATACAAAACTGCAAAATAATATATAAAATTTATTACAAAATTCTACATTTAATTTATGATAATAAATCATTATTATAATAGAATATAATATAATCATCACATAATCATTAATAACATCATAATTTTATTGTTTTCCATACAAATTTTAGTTTGAATTAACAAACTTATCTCCAAATTCATAACGAAAAATTGATGACGAAGCTGTGTTTATAAGTCTATTCATTTCAGAATCTTTATTGTCTGCCCAAAAAATGGAAACATAAAATAAGTAGGTTAACATTTAAGCAAAATCCCCTATATTACTAATAGGGAGTTTTTTCTTGATGATGTGTCAATTTTACATTGATTTAACCTATGTGTCATTCCAGGAGAAGTTTGGTGTACATGTCATTAAAAATAAATCCTACATGTCACTAAAAATAAATCCTATGTGTAATTTTATTTTTGTATATCCTAAACAATCCTCCATCCCCTATATATTTTTTTCCATGATGTGTCAACTCCATGTTAATTTAACATATGTGTCATTCAATGAGAAATTTGATTACACATGTCATTTTTATGTTTTATTTTTATAAAATGTGTAATTCATATTTATTATTTTATGTTTTATTTAACTATATAATATTATTCATTTATATTTTTTTTGGTAATTTTTGTTTGACTTAATTTAAGATAAATAAAATATTCATTCTAAATGTATTTTATCTTAGTGTGAATTATATTCAATTATTAATTTCTTAATAAATAATTTTATTTTATAATTGCTCTTATGTATATCTTAACATATTTTATGTGGAAAAAATATTTTATATTATAATTCATTCACTATTTTTTTTTAATTATTACATGTTAATTAATTTATTAGTCTTTTCTTAGTCGATTTATTTTGTTTTGATTTGTAGGTTTCAACTTCATACTAACTTGGATAAATAATATTTGACACAATAATCTTATCCCAAGGTTTAAGAAAATTTACTAATATACACCTTAAAAAAATATTAATTCATATTTTGTGAATTTATGTACATATTTATATTTTTAATTATTAAATATATTATTTATTGAAAATTTTGCAATTTTTAATCAGAAAACCGCGTAACACGCGTGGGCACTAAACTAGTAAAATATAATTGTAAACTGCATATTTTTGGTTAAAAAAAATTAAACATTTTAATGTATAAAAAATATAAATTCATATTAAACAAAAAACATACCTTGTGCATTTCCTATTGTGGAGATTGATCCTGGTTGATGATTTTTGGACTTTTTAGCTTCCTCATTATTCAATATCAACTTAAAAATAACACAACATAAAAAATTAACAATATAATAGAACAAATTAACAGTATATTATAGGAAAAATCGTTTGCTTAAACATAACTGACAATCATGATTTGACGGTATGAGTCAATTTCATTATTCATTGAATTTTAGCTAAAATTAAATGAGCATACAAAAGATACATAAAATTAAATTTTAATTAAAAAAACAAAATAATAAACTAATTATATGCACACAAAACTTGAATAATAATCTCTAATATTTAATAAAAAGATTAGTTCACAAATTACCAAAAAAGTTGATGGTTGTACGAACCGGCCCTTGAAGTTTTCATAAAAAAATATGAACATGAGATTAAATATACAATATATATTTACTTATAAAATTTAATGGTTATTAATTCATGTTATTATGTGTAATGAAATATAATTAATTGTCAATTAATTTTAACTCATGATTATTGAAAATTATTATGTAAATATTTAATCAAGTTTAATACTTGAACTAAATTAGTGGTTGTAAAAAAATGTGATGATTAATATTAAAAAAATTAATAGTTTCTTATAAAAAAAATTGCTCATTCAAACTTAACAAATTATCGAATGTTTACAAACATATTATTACTTGACCAATCTAAATTTAAACATTATTGTTTACTACTTCTGTATGAATAACTATAATTTTAAAAAAAAATATTTTGATATATATATAAACAAATAAGAACTGAATTATTAAAAATAAATTTGTTTTTAAGAACAGGTAACTAAATGTTATATATGAACATATAAACTTATTATTTATTTATTTAGAACATGATTATCTAAGACCTGACATAATTAATCAATCAATAAATTATTTGTAATAAAAAGTTTCGTTTACGACATACCAGGGAAAAAGATGTTTTGTAGGAAGTGGAACTTGAAGTTTTCACAAAATTATATGAATATGTGTTGAAATAAACAAATATGTAATAATTTATAATAATTTATTTTATCACGTGTATTAATGATCAATAATTGTCCATTAATAATTAGACATGATTCTAGGAAATGATTATATTATAAGATAATTTCATGGAAAAAAAATAATACATATGATTTAATACTTTAACTAAATTAATGGATGTTAATTATGTAGTGGTTAATATTGAAAAAATATGTATAATCAATAAAGTAATTAAAATAAATATATTCGTTAACAACGAACCAGGAAAGTAGACGGCTTGAAGGAGCTACACCTTGAATTTTTCATAAAACAATATGTATATGTGATGAAATAAATAATATGTAAATACTTATAAAATAAGATATTATTATTTTTATGTGTAATAGATTATCAATTGTTTTTTCATTGATGTTTACTCATTATTATAGGCAGATAAAAATAAATAATTATATTCTCATGGTATAAAACATTTAATAAAATTTAATTATTGAACTAAATCAACCGATGTAATGATCTATATTAAAAAAATTAAAATTCTTATTGAAAAATTATTTGTTTAAAAATAACTAACAATCAATGATTTCAAATTCATTATTCATTGAATTTTAGCTAAAAAAATAAACACGCATGCAAAATAAACATAATATTAAAGTTGTTCAAGGGAATATTTAATTTTAATTAAAAAGAATTGATAAACTATTTATACGCACACATAAATTAAATAATAGTCTCTAATATTTAATAAAAAGTTTCGTTCACAACTTACCAGGAAAGTTGATGGTTGTATGAACTGGACCTTGAAGTTTTGATAAAAAAAATATGAACATGAGATTAAATATAATATATGTATTTACTTATACAATTGAATGGGTATTAATTTATGATAATACGTGTAATGAAATATAAATAATATTCCATTAATTTTAACTCATGATGTCAATACAAATTATTATGTTATATGATAATTTCCTTGTAATTAATATTTAATAAAGTTTTTGACCTAAATCAACAGTTGTAAATAAAGTAATGATTAATATTAAGATATATTAAAAATTTCTCATAAAAAAAACTCATTTAAACTTAAGAAATAATTAAAGGTTTACAAACATATGATTAATTAATCAATATAAACCTAAATATTATTGTATGTTTTAGATATTTACTACATCTTTATGAATAACTATAAGTTTTCAAAAAAATGGTGAGAAAATATATATATATATATATATATATATATATATATATATATATATATATAAACAAATAAGAACTAAATTATTAAAAATAAGTGTATTCTTAAGAACATGTAACTAAATGTTATATTATCCTAGAATAAAATTATTATTGATTAAGAACATGATTACCTAAGAACTAACATAATTAATCAGTCAATAAAGTGTTAAAAAAAGAATAGTTTACGACTTATCAGGAAAGAAGACGGCTTGTGGGAACTGAAACTTGACGTTTTCACTAAATTATATGAAATATGTGATTAAATAAAAAACATGTAACAATTTATACTAATTTGTGTTATCATGTGTATTAGATTATCAATAATATTGACCATTAATAATTAGACATTAATATAGGAATTGATTAAATAATAAGACAATTACATGGAAAAATTAACCCGAATGGTTTAATACTTGAGCTAAATCAATGGATGTTAATTATGTATTTATTAATATTAAAAAAATGGGCTTAATAAAATAAATAAGTCAATAAAGTATTAAAAAAAAAATCATTTACGACTTACCAGGAAAGAAGATGATTTGTAGGAACTGGAACTTGACGTTTTCACTAAATTATATGAATATGTGATTGAATAAATAATATGTAATAATTTATACTAATTTATGTTATCATGTGTATTAAATTATCAATAATTGGTTATTAATAATTAGACATTAATCTAGGAATTGATTAAATAATAAGACAATTACATGGAAAATTTAATCCGGATGGTTTAATACTTGAGCTAAATCAATGGATGTTACTTATGTATTTATTAATATTAAAAAAATGGGCTTAACAAAATAAATAAGTCAATAAAGTATTAGAAAAAAAAAGAATCGTTTACGACTTACCAGGAAAGAATATGATTTGTAGGAACGGGAACTTGATGTTTTCACTAAACTAAATGAATACGTAATTAAATAAATAATATGTAATGATTTATACTAATTTGTGTTATCATGTGTATTAAATTATCAATAATCAGCCATTAATAATAAGACATGATTCTAGGAAATGATTAAATAATAAGATTATTACATGGATAAAATAAAGCGTATGATACACTCTACAAAAACTAAAATCAAATTGTTTGAGTTATTTTACTAAACCATCCACTATAAGTTTGTTAACTAAAATATTACCATGCTTCTGGTTTCTTGAGTAACAGATTAAATTACTGCAATAAACATTAATCTCAGTAGTTTTATTTTATTAAATCGGAAGCTACGATTCATTTTTTTGTGTAGGTTCTATTTTTTTAAAGAATATCAAGAATATATGGATTTTGAGAGGTGGTCAATACATTATTATTTAATATATAATTGAATAAAAAGTACAATTTATGAGTTATGAGACATAAATTAAAAAAAATGCAATTTTGGATTAAATCCGTAAGCATACAATTGAATTATGAGGATAAATTATTAATAGATAATCAAGAACATGATATACACAAATAATTGAAAAAATGAAAATGTGGGAAAACAGTTCATCGTACATATAAAAGATAAAACAAACTTGTTTTGTTGGTGTTGGTTTCATCAATTGATCGAAGAATTGAATACATCATACACATTACCTGTGATTTTATATACACTCGATGTGTTCTTGAAATGAAGAGAAGAGATAGACGGGAGAATATCTAAGTGTAGGCGATCAATGGAAAAAGAAGTGATAAAATTTTAGAAAAAATAACTTTTGTGATACAAAATTTATGTAGAACATAATGAATGAATCTTGTAGAATGGATTTTACATCCTTACAAATTAAGCTAAATACTAAATTTTATACATTACTAAATAGTAAATTTTATACATTACAAAGATCCTATTCGAAAAAAATGAAAACATAAAAAATGACACCATTACAATAAAGAAATCATACCAATCTATCTATATTGTGAATATAAAAAATATATTTGTAGCTATTCCAACAAAGTGCAACCAAAACAATGGGAAGATAAAATTGAGGATTGTAAGTGGAGTATTTATAGAGTTTGAAGACCAAACAACAATTAAATGTATGGTTAAGATAGAGGTGCAATTAAATGTGATTTAAGTTGATTGTCATGAATTGTGGAATTTATGTTCTTCATTTCAACGGCTCAGATCAAACTAATTCATAGATCGATGACCCACAAAGTTTCCCACTAAAAACTAAAATGGAAAAAAAAAGGTAGTGAAAAATAAAATGAGTAATTGATGCAAAATAATGAACGATCAAGATTAATCCACTAAAAATGATCAACGGCTGAGGACGATTGACACCAAAATTATAAAAGAAAAAATAACTCCTATTATATATTTATGATTACTTTGAACATGAATAGGCCGGCCCAGTTTCGACTCAGTCAATATCCCACATCGGTACTTTACATTTCCAATATTTGGTTTATATTTTTTTGAAAAAAAAACTCGTCTTGAGTCATGATTTTTGTTTTTGAGGTGAACGATTTTGGTTTCCGCTGTATATTTTCACGATTCTGTCAATTTTTGTTTCCTGAATCTGGATTACTTTGTTCTGAGATTTTTTCACGATTCTGTCAATTTTTGTTTCCTGAATCTGGATTACTTTGTTCTGAGATCGTTTGGGAACTCTTTTACTTATTTTGGTTATGCTAACTCTTGATTTAGAGTAAATTTTGTTGTCTTTCAGTGGTTCGCCTGTTGTTTTAGTTTGAGTACGATTTGGTGTTTCGGTGCCTTGGTTCGTCGCTTGTTATAGTTTGAGCATGTTTTGGTTCGAGCACTAATCGATGTTGTTGCCGGAGTTTATAAACAAGTTCTCGAGGTTGAGGTGTATTCAGATCAAAAACTATTATTCATGCTTTCCACTTTGGGAGGAAATGGAGGGCAAAGTTATTAGCAATGGAGGAGATGAACACAGTTTCTCGAAACATGCTATGTAAGTCAATCAATTATTCGTGTTAATGGACTGAGGATTTCTGTTAGAAGTTTATAGTTGGTTTGATGATGCGATTACATGATTTTGATGAAGCTAGGGTTCCTTTTTTTTAATTGAATGCTGTAAATTACTATTGTGGAGTTAGATTACATGTTCGTTTGTTTATGCTTGTCTTGCTACTTGTGATAACACATTGACTCGTTCATATTTGCTGATATCTGTTAATCCTGTTGTAAGAGCATAGATTTTGCTTTGTTTTCTGTAACGAGAAATCTTTCTTATGTAGCAAGGGCATTGGAAAAGAAAAATCTCTGTCAAACTATAAAACACTGAGCTCTTCATTCAATTTTCTCTATAATTGGGAACCTGAATTCGTTGGACTTAGCACTTCCCGAACATTAAATCGCCACTACAGCTCCCAGAATCATACAACGGATGTAAAACACAAGGTATCGTGCTGCTTATAGCAATGGATTGATAACATTTTCTTGTGGGGATTAAGTATTCCACATTATAGCAAAGAATTTAACCTAGAAATTTGATAGGGTTACCTCAACTTACGGCTGGAGTTTGTATCTTTCTGAGTATCATTCGCATCTCCAAAGTATGAATTGTTGGTATGCTTCATAGTTACTTAAAGAAGCATTAAGGTTATTAGCAGACTTCCAATTTTGGTGTCTTCTATGTATATATTTAAACAAGTTGTTAACATAAATAAGATGCACATAGGCGACCTTGGGTAAAGGGTTTGATTGTTCTTGACACAAATTTACTAGACCATCTTCATGCGTATGCAGTTCAAACATTAAAATTAATTGATTGGTGCAAAATGTTATTTTTCCTTGTTACATTTTCACAGTATTGCCCTCATAAATAGTGTTTTTCATCATGCAGTTGTTGGGTTCAATTCCTAAATTCGTGAAGATAGTGGAAGTTGGTCCTAGAGATGGACTGCAAAATGAGAAAGAGATTGTACCAACAGCTGTGAAGGTGGAACTAATAAAGATGCTAGTTTCTTCTGGACTACCTGTTGTTGAGGCTACTAGTTTTGTCTCCCCAAAATGGGTACCTCAGGTAATATTATTGTATAAAATTGGATAGTTACTAAACTATCCTCGGGATTACGAAATTGGTTTTCTTACAAATACCAGAAATCATACAGAACACACGTATTGCATGTGAACAAATTGTTTGAACTGACCCTAAAGGCTAAAGGGGATCTGATATTTCATTTGATGTGGATTGCTTAATGTACTTATTGTGTTGCTGGAGTCATTTAAATATCAGGTTATTTAAGTTATTCCTGGATGTTAGAGTATTATTTTCATTTAACATATATGATAAAGTATAACTACAGCTAGCTGATGCAAAGGACGTAATGTCAGCCATTCAGGGCATTGGGCATTCTAGACTTCCAGTTTTGACTCCAAATCTCAAAGTAAGATGCTCTTAACATTGATATTAACATCCAACATCCACTGTATGTATGTAATTCTTTGTTATCATTGATGGCTTTTTTCCAGGGTTTTGATGCTGCTGTGGCGGCTGGAGCAAAGGAAGTGGCTGTCTTTGCTGCAGCTTCTGAGTCCTTTTCCCGGTCAAATATAAATTGCAGCATTGAAGATAGTCTTGCTCGGCATCGTGAGGTTGCCCTTGCTGCTAAAAGTCGCTCAATTCCAGTTCGTGGGTATGACATGGTGCTTTGCAACCTTTGCTATATGTCTTTCTATTTCCATTTTAACTTATAAAGTTACGTCTGATAATAAGATCTTTCTAGAGCTAACAGTATGGGGCTATAAATCTTGTATATATTGGTGTTTTCAGATGCTTTATTATTATTGTTCACAGCATCTGACATACTAGCCTTTCACTATTTTTTTAGGAGAAGATTTCCTGGTTATTATCTGTTTTTATGAGCCTGCCTACGTAATTTACGCATTTTTTTCCACTTTAAGTAAATTATTATCGTTGTTCGGAAATAATCGGAACATGAAAATAACCTTTTGAGAGTTTCTTCAAGAATTTCCCCAAATTACAGGTGTTATTCTTGGTTGTTTGTCAGACCTCATAGCATACGAGAAAATTATCATATGCCTGAATTAGTCGGCTCATCTATAAGTAAACTTATCATTTGAAGTTTTTTTGGTAAATGACCCTTCATGATGATATGTTTTCCATCTAACAAAAGTGTTCTAAATTTCAGTTTCTAATAGTATTGGTCTCTACTGGTTTAAGAAGATGGCTGCCATTTGTAAGAAATATGTTCGTTAGGATCTTGCAAATGCTCAATTACACCCAGCTCTCCTTTATTTCCCTCCTTACCCTGCCCCGCCTGTCCAACCCAACACACAGACAGATGAGTATAATAATTTAATGAATGATATCAGAATAAAATGTCCCAGAAAGATTTTTTTTAAGAAGAAATGCTAGCTGACTATTATAAGTATTTAAGGTGGCAGAGTTCTCTAAGTGTGTTTTTAATAGCTACCATCAATTTGCTTTTGATTGAAAAACATGTGTCTGAATCTTGTTTAAGTGTATTGCAGTTCTTTTCTTACTCTTCCTTTTTCCTGATAGAGAAATTACCTTCTGGCATCTGCCCGAAATCCTGTCTTAATGTGCAATTGTAACTAGAAATTGATTTGCTGTTATCATTAGTTAGACTTTGCCAGCTTTGAGGTGCTAAACTGTAGTAAAATTGAATTTGGGAATTATGGAATCCACTTTTGGTTCATTTGCAGATCTTTGTTTAATTTGTAGTTCTTTTAAGTTCTTGGAACAAGTAAAATTCGTTTCCTATGTTTGAAAATTTGGTGCTTAATGTTGTCAGATACATATCATGTGTTGTGGGTTGTCCAGTGGAAGGAGCTGTACCTCCATCAAAAGTAGCATATGTTGCTGAGGAACTTTTAAATATGGGTTGTGCTGAAATATCCCTTGGCGACACAATTGGAGTCGGCACTCCTGGTATTACTTCTTCGTTGAGTCCAACTTCTTTTTGCCCATTGGGCACTCTTTTTGTAGAGAAAGCATACAACTGTGACCCATTCAACTCCTTATTTTTGTTCAATAAAACATGTCAGCATAAAATAATTGTATAAATAGAAAAGTGGCGATATTTCTAACATAGATGTGCAGAATTGAACCTATAGGAAGAGTATGTCGACATGTTTTCTGCACGAGTTCATCTATCTCTATCTACTTTTCTTCACTGACAGTTTTGCTTAAATATTTTCTACGCATGTAATGTCTTTGAGTTTCTATGTCTCTCGTACATTTGTAGGTACTGTCATTCCAATGCTTGAAGCTGTTCTTGATGTTGTTCCTATAGAGAAACTTGCTGTACACTTTCACGACACTTACGGGCAAGCCCTTTCAAACATTCTTTTATCACTCCAAGTATGTTGTCTTCCCTAGCTGGGTGTTTTCTTCTTAAGAATTATTTGTTTCTATTTCCACTATGACCCCTTATTTTCTTAAGAGGTTTATCTTTAGTTCGGTTTCAATTGATTAATTTCTTCTCCTGGCTTCTTGTTTTTCTTTTTCCCCTGATTTCAATGTGATGAAATCAAAAAATTTATGTTTTTGAATCTGTGCTTGATAATTTGATGGAAACCTGTGTCTTACAACGGCCCCAAAATATCTGGGAAGGTGGTGATTCAGTATCATGATTTGTGTCTATGTTCAGAGTGTATCTGTTGTTAATTAATCAATAAAAGGTAGTTGCATTGTTTCTTCTGAATTTTAGTAATGAATTCAACTGAAAACTTGGCAACATAATATATTCAGGATGCATGACATAATCAGAATTCTGTTTAGGTGGGCAGAGTTTTGCTGATTAGACTGAACTTTTTTGATAATGGTTCATCCCTTCACTCACCTTCTGAGATGGGGTCTTGCACAAAGTTTATATGCCGAAAAACATAAGGTTATGGTATTTGAAAGCATGGCTCCTTTCAGCAAATTTGGATTTTGTGGAGGGGGAGGAGTTGCATGCTGCTAAAATGCACAAGTTTTTTTTTTCTAAATGCAAATATGTAATACCTGCAATAATTTCCTGAAACAAACAACATTTCGCCTAAATATTTAATTACAATATCTAAATTTGATATTTTTAAGATACTTTTTCATGCCTATTACTAATACTAAGTAGCAATAAAAAATTTGTATCCATTTTTCATGATAAATATTTGATATTTTCTTTTCCTAACACAATAGAGACAAGATTTCACTGGCCATTTTGAAAATAAACATTTGACTTTTTTTTGGGTGACAATATTCCCTGGAAAAGCACCCTCAAGTGTGTATGGGATTGGGAATCAGCTGAAACGCAGACTTCCAGATGGCTATCTTGGTGTCAAGCAAAAGTCTTAAGTACATGAATCCCTTCGAATTTGTAGGGTTTCTGAATTTTAAGTTTGTGAAAATCACTGGAAAATTAATATCTTAAGAAATCCTCTCTCTATGCTGCTTTCTAATCATTCAACTGGATGCTTAAACACTGAGCATGAAAGTTTATAAATTTTCTTGGAGAAGGTATGTATTATCTAATTATGTAGCTGGACACTACATTTTGTTATACCTGTGACTTCCGTATCTTTAAATGCAGTTGTACTCATATAGATCTATGAACCGAGCATGCAAATTGTCAAAGATTTTGGTTGGAAATGAATTGAAAGGAAGTTATTCTCGGAAACAGAATGTTGATACAGATCAAATGCTACATCTAATATAGTGATTGAAAATGCATAAATTAGCTGATGAAATGTACTACTAGTCTAACTTGTTCCACCACCCTCACCTTGACCCAAGACATAATAATAAATTAATAATATTTCTAGGGTAAAAACCAGTGTTTAAGTTAGAATCCAGTTCACTTACATCGTGGCACCTAATTTGTTCTTTCCATTGTTACAAAGTGTTAGTGTGGTTTTATATCACATTTATATGTTTGGAACATTTTATCTCAAATCTTCAGGAGTTTTTAGTTACAAAGTGTTAGTGTGGTTTTATATCACATTTATCCATTTCTTCTTTTTTCTTTTCTTTTCATACAGATGGGTATCAGTATAGTAGACTCATCTATATCAGGCCTTGGTGGCTGTCCCTATGCCAAAGGTGCTTCTGGGAATGTTGCTACCGAGGATGTCGTTTATATGCTTAATGGTCTGGGAGTAAAAACAAATGTGGATCTTAGAAAACTTATGTTGGCCGGAGATTATATTTGTAAACATTTGGGCCGATCTTCTGGTTCTAAAGCTGCAATTGCCTTGAGTAAAGTCTTGGCTAATGCATCTAAGCTTTAAAGTTTCTGTAATACTCGATGAAAATCAAATGATCTGAAGGTATGTTATGTCTCATCTTCTACCTATATTGTCTTGGGCAGTCCATATTTGTTTTTGTGCTTCCCACCCCCCCTTCTCTCATTTTGTGATTGATGAGGTGGCAGGTTTTAAGGAGTTGCATGTGCTTGTATGCCTTTGTGCAAGATTACAAAAGCCTTATTACCAAATATGCATGATTTCAATGTTCTACCAAATATGCATAATTTTCAGAGAATTGAAGAAAAATTAATCCTATACAATTTAAGGTCATTTTCGCAATAATTTTTTTTTTTTTTACCAAACATACATGATTTCAATGTTCTACCAAATGTGCATAATTTTCAGAGAATTGAAGAAAAATTAAGCCTGAACAATTTAAGGTCATTTTCACAATAAAATTTTCAATTTTTATTACCAAATATGCATGATTTCAATGTGTACTAGATAGTCTAGATTCTCCCCATTTTAATTTGTGGCCTCTAACATCTCTCTTGTACAAGGTACTGACATGGATGCTTATTACTTCACTGCTGTTTTAACTTGAGTTCAGTGTAGTTTCAATTTCGTTTCTTGGATTTTACCATTGTCTCCCAGAAACTTGGTTGTTTCATTTGTATGATAGTCTGCTCATGATTGCACTTCGATTCTGAACTATATTTCACCATTGAAGGTTCAAAGCATCTTCCGGTAACTCGTTGAAACTGATGGTTTATGGCACAGGCTCTTGCTCGCCTGAGGTAAAATGGTAATTTCTCAAGTGAATGAAGTATTGATACTATGATGTATATATATTGTCTGGTAATTCAACTGCTGATTTATGAGTTTTCCATCTGAAAAAGGGATTTATTTTGAGCTATCAAATCTCTTATTAAATTTCATTTGGCTTTTATTATTAATATTTGGGGCCCTGTTGTTCAGGAGCCATTTAAGTGTTGTAGTGTCGTTTATCAGAGTCAGTTACACAGCACCCCTGTTGTGTGACAAACAGGCATTTATGTTGCTATTTTTACCCAGTGGTCCTTTTACTCATTCTTTCACCGTAAATCCCATCCACTCTCTAGTCTCTACACTTTAAATAAATATAAAAAAAATGGCATCTTTTTAGTAAATCCCTCTACTTATAGTTTGAGTTGAGCAAGATTAAGTTTAATTAATTGAATAAATATGGATTATGAGTATAATATATTTACCAGTATCTGTAATATAGGTTAGATTCTACAAACAAATAAACTCGTGTTCTTGTAAATGAAATATCTTGAATATATTTTTTTCTAGTCGAGTTTTAAATAATTTTTGGGTTCTTTGATTCCTTTACCACTCAAGTGACCTAGGGATGGCAACGGGGCGGGTTTGGCCAAATCCGTAACCCGCCCCGCCCCGCCGATTTTTTTGAACCCGCTCAACCCGCCCCGTCCCCTGAACTTGACGGGTTTAACCCGTCCTGTATATTTAATTTTGTTTTCTCTTTATTTTTTATTTTTTAATTCGTACTCTTAATTTTATACATACTACCTCCGTCCCATAAAAGCGTGCAGACCTACTTTATTATCAAGTTTTTGTGAGCGAGTTGTTTATTAGTATTTCAAATGATAAAGTGATTTTTAAAGAGGGGTATTATAGATTTACCTCTCATCTATTCCATGCATCTTTAAAAATTATTTTATCATTTTAAATACTAATAAAAACTCGCTCGCAAAAACACGTGAAAACAGTAAACGTGCACGTTTCTTTGGGACAGAGGGAGTATCATTTTTAAATACATATCGTTCCTAAAAAATAAAACATAAACTAGAATCATTCAAATTAAAACAAATAAAAAATATATAATATCATAATCAATTTCACGTTAAAGATGATGATGTGCAATTGAATGAAATTGGAAACAATTGAATTAAGTAACAAACTCTAAATAGATTACTTAATGCATTTAATATATACTATATATATATATACCATGACCCAGAGCGAGTTTTAAACGGGGCGGGTTTGCTTAATACCATGACCCGCCCTGCATCCGGTGGGTTTCTGTTTGATCGGGTTTTAACCCGCCCCGTAATTTGTTTGATCGGGTTTAACCCGCCCCATCCGGGACGGATTCGTGCCGAGTTCGAGTTAAAACCCGCCCCATTGCCATCCTTAGTCAAGTCGTGGCCAATCTTTGAATTTTTCAAATAATGAGGATTCAGATTCCGACCATTTGATGCTTCTTGTATCGTGTGTAGGATGCAAACCCATACGAAACAAAATTGTAAAATGTACCTCTTTTGAATTGACTATACAAAAGAAAATTTTATAGGGTTTTGTCAATCATATTCAAGTAGGTAGTAAAGAAATGATGGGAACTGAAAAATCATTAAGGGGCTGTTTGGTTTGTTACTAGGAATAAGGGTTGGAATGATAGTGGGAGGGATAGGGTATGTTTTATATAATTCATTATTTGTTCAATTCTTTTTCATTCTATTTTTGATAAGTTGATATTCGTCACTCCAAAATCGATTAATTTGGGGGATTAAAGCCCACCGTCTATTAGCGAGTGCCTTATTTCAAGCCAGAGCAGAGATGTGTTTGGACTGCCCATCAAAATTTATGTTCAAATTAATCTTTTTCATTCCTATCTAGTGATATTCAAAGAAAAAAAAAACTATATCAAACTTATATGTAAAAGATAAGACTACTAAATAATGGTTAATAGTTTATCTTAATATGAAAACTATAACCAGCTATTGTATAGGGACAATTTTATCGAGGTTGCATATTCAAGATTTCTCAAAGTACATCTCGTCCTAAAAAGAAAAGAAGCCAAAAAAAAAAAGTTGGGTCACTCTAATTTTTTTGCCTTAAAGATGAAGGCATGTATAGTTCTACATAAGCATGGCACGCCCCACGGATAAGGGAAGATTTTCAAAAAGGTAAAAGAAACAAAAGCGTCGAGATCACATATAGTGTATGTGGATAGATATGATCTAATTTTAATTAAAAAATTATGATTATAGGGTCATTTTAAGGATGTATACTAAATTGTGTGCATTAACTTATGCAGCATTTTTTATATTAAGATATGGGTGAGGAAAGGTTATGTGTATTTTGACTTTTAAGTGACTTTTAAACATTAATTATTGAAAATTTGGTGTTATTGAAAAATTTATGAATAATAATGTGTGTTTCGGGGGAAATTTAACTTTATGTCAAATTAACGTGTATAAGTGAGTGATACAGTAAAAATTCCCTATATGAATACTCTATATAGGAATAAACTCTCTATAGTAATAAAAAATCACGGTCCCAACTAATTGGGACCAGTTATATTTAGGAATAACTCCACATTGTAATAAGACATATTTTTTTCCGGTCCCGTTTAAGGATTTATGCCTCCATATAAGAATAAATTACATTATATATAAAATTTTATATATCATTACAATTAAGATGCCCTAAAATATTTACCTATGGTTAATTGTGATACATCTCAATTTCAGTAATTTGAGTAAGTTTATCAACTTTGAGTGTCATTTGTTTGAAATAGAAAAAATGTACTAATTTTATGAAAAATATATATGTATTGAACAAATATTTATATACATGTCAGCAATAACTATTGTTTAGTTCCTAGATACATGCATATTAGTTGATCCATGTATTTTATATACTTTGAAAATATATGTATTTATTTTAATCAAATTCATATTAATTAGATATTTGAATTTGTTAATAAATTTACATACATGTAAGTAGTATAATATGTGTAGTATTATATTAAATGTATTATTTTTTCATAAAAAAATTATTTTTTTATGTAAAATTTTATTTAAGAATAACTTCTATATAGTAATATTTTTTTTTCGGTCCCGATAATATGATTGTATGGAGTTTTTATTATATTGTATTATTATTATATTATTATTATTATTATTGAATGAGTTTTATGTCATATTAATGTATAACAATAAATGATAAAGATGATTGTGTAATTAAAGTTTATAGAGTAATAAGGGTGATTTTTAAAAACCTTTATATAAAATCTCGAGGTAAAATGAATTTAGAATTTTAAAACTCAAAGTAAACCTAATCTAAGGTTTTTGTTATTGTTCAATCAAAATCTCTTTTTATTACAATTGCGAGAATTTGAGTGCATGTAATAATTAGAAGCTCAAAAAGGCTGACCAGCAATAATTCCATCATCTCATAGAATTAATCAATTTTAACGTATGCTTAGTAAGATTGAATTTATTTTCCAACCCAATTAGTACAAAGCAGCACATCATATGATTAATCAAGGTTTCCATGTCCGTACAGTCAGTTTTGACTATGTTTAGTGAAAATGTTATTTTAGGATGTGTTTTTAAATTCTACCTAACAATTTTTAGATATATTTGTTTTTTCAAAGTGAGGAGTACCTTATAAAGTTTACAAACATCTAATTTTAAACCAATTAAAAGATGCAAGGACATCAATAGTAAACACATGTAAACAATTCACAACTAAATAAAAAGATTTATTTATAGGTACATTTCAGAGTTTCAACTTACCTATAGAAAAAATGATTGTATATACGTGCTGCGAGTCATTTTTTATGGAGAATATTATGTGGCTAATTTGATAACAACTCACAATAATTAGCGCTAGAAGGAGGGTAGAAAAAACCAACCCATACACAATCCCGTAGATAGCCGAGGCAGAAAAAAGAAATATAATGCCTCAATCTAGGAATACTCAGACGGAGAGGTCGGGACAGAGCCGACCTCACGCTCAGAAAGAGGCTCAGCATCAGCCTCACAAAAATCAGACCGTGGAAACCATCAATCTTGAAGATATCGCCATCCGATCCGTGGCCCACAACAAAGGCCATCACTTTCTTGTTGCGAGCACAAAAGAGAGGGCGAAAAGGAGTTAGCAAGTTTAAAGTTCAAGATGATGATGATCGGCGCCTTCGATACACACGATAAGCGAGCAAGTTAAAATAAAAAGTTGTCTTGAAGCGGGCGACAAAAAAGGTTGTTGATATGTCGGACGACGAGCAGCCTCAAAGGTCCAAACAATCGGTGTTTGGACGTTTGAGGCTCTCTGTTAAAGACCGAATCGGCGATCATAGGCGTCGGGATCCTGGAAGAACGACCCGGCGAACATGCGGCGCTCTTTCGCTCCTCATGATCGCCAAACATCCCGAAAAGACGGCGAGAAAAAACAAAAATCATTGGAACTAAATTGTCTATCCATCATCGATTGGGTAGTCAAGGACGAACATGGAAGGGGATTGCCCCCATCACGAGCATGACCCCGGGTCCTCATGATGGGACCACCCCCGATCCAAGTCTGTCGGTTCCACGAAATTTGTAGAAATCGTAAAGCAATCGAGGGCTTACAGCCGATCCGCAACGAAAAAGGACTCCTCGGCGAGCACAATACCATGCTCTCCACTAACACCGACGATCATGGTAGGAAGTACAAGAAAAAGTGGTAAAAACCGACCACCAATCCTTTATGTTCGATCTTTGAAGTCGACCCACATGTTCACCTCAACAAATATTCAGATTATATGATCGCAATGGGTGACATTTGATGCTAACGCAGATCTGCGATCATTCCCATGACTTTGGGTGATCGAGCACATAGGTGGTTTTTTCTTTTCTGCCCGCGTCCATCACGTCTTTTCGCCCGGTTGGGACATAAATTCTGTCCCATTTCTCATCTATGTGTGCTTTCGCCAGGCCCCGAAACAATGGTTAGCACATTTTTCCCCAACTCAAGGAGAGCGGATCGGGCATCGTGGAAAGGTTCGATAAATTTTTGTATGATGGGGCTCGTCGAAGAGGATGCCAAGATCCTCGCGGTGGTGGAGGGCGACCACTGGTCGGACATGTGGAAGGCCATGCATCAAGAATGGCCAAACACATATGCCAAATTCCGTGGCGAAAGCGACCAAGATTCTAACGATCTGAAGACACGCTTCGCCCGAAGCTAGCGAGCGAGAGGTGGCGACGGGAAGGTGATCGTAAAAAAAAACCAACAGCGAAGGGGTACAAACCCCGGGATCTTTCAAACCATTTAAGCGGGGGCGAAGCACATGTGCTTCAGAGTATTCTCGGGGTCTCGGCCGAGACAGTATATAATCAGATCAAGGATCGTGACATGTTGAAAATTATATAATCAGATCAAGGATCAGAGTATTCTCATCTAAATCCTTCCAATTTCTGCTCGTTCCATGAGTTTATCGGGCACAATACAGACGAGTGCCGCAACCTCATGCGACAACTCTGGAAATTATATGAGGAAAATTGCCTTGCCCAATATATTAAGAAGCCGGCGAACAGAGAAACTTGGCGCGAGAGGTCGGGCGATCAGAAGAGAAAGCGTAAGGCGGAAGAGGTGTCCGAGAGCGATCAGGAGGAATTCCGCCGACAGCTGGACTTACCCAAGAAAGGGGCCCCAACCACGAACAAAGGTAGGGAGGGGCAAGAAATTAACATGATCCGTCCGAACCATGGCCCTGGGTGGGGGTTGCTATCAAGTGCCTTCCCTATCAAAGACGAATATGAAGATGGAGATGTGCCGTTACGCAGACACCCATCGTGAATGTGGCGAGCACATCACTAAAGACGCCACCCTTTCACGAATCATGTTCTCGGAAGATGATCTCGTGGCATAATCACCCCCCACAATGACTCTCTAACCATCGGGCTTTCGTCTTACCGGTTTGAAGGTGCATCCCGGGTCGAGTGCGACACGGAGCATATGTGAACATACGTTCAGTAAACATTCGCACCAAATGGAGAAGCAAGTGGGGGACCTAAGTATGTATATAGAACCATGTGATCACACCATCATGGGTTTCGGGGATTCTATAACCCGCCCTATGGTACGATCGGGGTTAGGAGTCGAGCTAGAGTCAATTTTAAATCCGGAGTCGAGCTAGAGTCAATTTTAAATTCGGAGATCCGACGAACTAGAATGCTAAACTTTGTAATCGTCGATGCTCCATCTACCTATAACGGGTTCTTAGGTCGCCTGTTCATCCGAGGAATTTAAAGCGAACTTTGTTCGACTTACTACTATTGTCTTAAATTTCCTACTCTTGATGGAGCAGGCGTAAAGAACGATCGAGAAAAAAAGTTCGAGATTGCTTACTATCGTGTGTACCAGAAATACAAAATATTGTCAGCATGGTAGAACCAATATGGGAAGTCGGAGATTTAAGCCAACGAGCGAATACATCGTTCGGGCGAACATAACTCCCCCGGCGAAACCGAACCGGGCGTATAAACAGTCCCCGATCCCGTGAGTAGAATCGCCTAAAGAACAATCGACCCTTGGGTTACGGACTTAGAACCTCGCGATAGAATTCGACCCTATGGAGGTCAAAGATGAGCACCGGGTTGAACATAGATCCCCGATGGAATAAAAAGAAAAGACGAGCAACACCTATTGAATTGAGCTAGAGTCCATCATGGCGGAACTGGCGAGCGGACTTGAAAGTTTTTTATCGGCTCGAACTCCGGAACCGCCGGACGAAATGATCTCGTATCTCGAACAAATTTGGATGTGTTCGTTTGGTCACATGAGGACATGGTCGGCATCGATCCTAAGCATGCATGCCACCTTCTCAATATCAACCCAAAGACAAATCAATAATTGTAAAGCGAAGAAAGTTCGATCAGGAGAAGACGCTGACTCTAGATGCCGAAGTTAAAAAGTTGCTCAACAATAAGCTCATCCGGGAATTCAAATGCCCAGAATGGCTAGCAAACCCTGTGCTCGTCCAAAAACCAAACGGAACCTAGAGGTTGTGCATAGACTTTACTGGATTTAAACAAGGCGTGCCCCAAAGATAATTTTCAGTACCTCACATCGATTATCTAATCGATAACTTTGCGGGGTATGAGCTTATAGCGTTCATGGATGCTTTTTTTGCGGGTACCATCAAATCCTATGCATCAAGACGATCGAGAAAGCACCTCGTTCGCAATGAAAAAATATGTATAGTTAGGCGTATGCCTTTCGGGTAAAAAGAATGCCGAGCAACATATCAAAGGCTGGTGAACAAGATGTTCATCGAACACATAGGGCGGACGATCGAGGTGTACATCGATGACATTGTGGTCAAAAGCGAGCACAAAAGACCACCTCGCCCACCTAACACGGACGTTTGATATCCTCGGGCATATAATACGGCTAAACTTCGAAAGAAATGCGACGATCGGGGTTCATTCGGGAAAATTCCTCGGACATGTGGTGACCCAACGAGGAATCGGCGAATCCATCAAAGATCCAAGCTATGCTCGACATGCAAGCTCCTAGAAATGTAAAGCAAGTTCAAAAACCGGCCGGGATGTCCGCTTCTATGAACAAATTTTATCCAAACCCATGCAAGGCGGAACATCTATATTTTTACCGCTGTTATCGAGCACGCCTTGATCGGTGTTGTATATTCGTCCGAAAGATGGAAGCATACGCTCTTGTTATGAGTGTTCGCAAACTATGGCCTTATTTCTTCGACCACTCTGTCGAAGTTCTTACCACTTTCTTCTCGCTAAAGCGAATTGCATCGAGTGGGATACAAAGGCTAAAGATTACTAAAGTGGGTCAAGAAGCGGAAGGCGATTCGACATCACGTGACATGCACCGAACGTCGATCAAAGGTTAGTCCAACTCGCCAAACTTTCTCAACGGCCATTCATTTCGACTTCCCGGCCACCAACAATGAGGCGAGTATGAAGCTATCGATGGGCGGATTCGGCTAATGATCCATCGAGGTCTGGGCGAATATGAGGCTCGAAGCAGCGGATGGCTCAATATCAATTCTTGGCGAAAGAATTGTTTGAGCAATTTGAGCAGGTATATATCAAACAGCTCCCCAGGATGGAGAATTCATTTACGGACGGTTTAGCTCGAATGGCTACGAGAAGATGTATCTAATTTAACAAATATGTTGTGATCGTCACAGCGTATTAGCCATCCATCCAGATATTTGTGATCGCCCAAGTAGAGGTCGAACAAGAGACATGGATGACCCCGTTTTTAAGCTATTTACAAAGGGGGGTCCTCCCGGAGAACAAAGCACAAGCTACTCGCCTCGTTTGCAAGTTGCTCGCTACACCATTTTGGCCGGGCACTTGTATAAGCGAAGTTTTTTCTCTTCCGTTGTTAAAAATGTGCTTAGGAACAAGGCCATACAATTCTCATATAAATTCACTCACGGGGTGTGGGGAATCATCTGGTAGGACATGCTCTAGCCTACAAAGCGTCGAGAACAAGGTATTTTTTTGACCCACACTTAAAAAGGATTCGCTTCGTCTATGCTCGCGTGTCATGATCGTCGGTATATGCCCATTTTATTCATAGTCCGCCATGAAGAACTTGTTTCCATCTCTGACCCATGGCCATTTTCCAAGTGGGGATCCACTTGATCGGCCCTTTCCCCACTTGCACATCGGGGTAAGATTCTTTTATGGTCGTGTCGATTACTATACTAAATGGGCGTGAAGCCGTTGTGAAAGCCACGAGAACAAAAATGTGGAATTTTGTGCGGAAAAACATCATATGTAAGCTCGAGCTACCCCAATCGCTAATGACGGACAATGGCAAGCAATTCGGCGGGAGTGAGTTTCGCCCGAAATTGTGCTTTGGGGGGAAAAAAACACTATTCCACTCCATACTATCCCCAAATCGAGCGGACAAGTTAAGCGGTCAATAAAATCATCAAGCATACCCTCAAGGCTAAACTTGGTGATTCTAAGGGGATGGGTCGAGAACTACCGAAACTTTGTGGGCATACCACACCACTTTCGAGAACATCCACGGGTGAGACTCCATTCGTTTTAGCTTTTGATGCAGGCGGTTATTCGGCGCAGGTCGAAATCTGAGCCGCGAACTATGTGTTTTGGCGAACATACCAATGACCGGTAGCTTCGCCTTTTTAGCCTGAACTTGTTGGAGGAAAAAAAATCGAGGTGACCTCAAAAGAATGCCATGTATAAACAAAAGGTCGAGAAAAATTTTATAACTCAAAGTTTGGATCCATGATTCAAAATCGGTGAGCTCGTCCTCAAGCGAGCAACGGGGGTCCCAGTGGTGTGTTGCCGGCGTGGGAAGGCTCATACCGAATATCGGAGTGCTTGCTAAGCGGAGCATACGATTTGGAGGCGATGGATGGAACTCCGCTTTTCTATTTCATGGAATCGTCAAATTTGAAAAAAATATTATCGATGAGTGGTGGCGAGCGGAAAAAACCAAGGTTGAGCACAAGCACATGTTAAGCAGTCACGAGCACATGATCAAAAAACCTCTGCTCGCTCAAGACAATGGGGCCCGACCACAAAAAGCCGAGCAAGGGTGTCGAACACATAACCGAAAAAACCTACTCTTTCGGCCGAAAAAAGGCAAAAGACATCAAGGCATCAATAAAGGTTATTACACGAGTGTAAATTTGTAAGCAAGTCTTGTCTACAAAAAAGAAGTTTTAACAAGTGTGGATAAGAGCCTCAAAGATTAAAAACATCCTGCGTGGTGTCTATTCATTTATCTAGCTTGTTTGGCCATATGCCCGATCGGGTCGCATCGTAATAAGACGACCAGAATCCAACAAGAATCGGACAGAGCAGAGTTTGTATTTGCTTGGCGAAAGAACGTGTACTTACCATGCTCGCAACAAAGCACGCATTGAGTACATAGGTCGCACCATAAATAAGATGACCAGAGCAGAAGTGATCGCCAGTTACGTAAGCCGATCGCGAACGATGGGTTGCACCTAAATAAGCCAACCTTCATGATTGCACCAAAGTAAGACAATCATAAACCAAAGTTAAGTCAAACACAAACACATCAGATTGTTCAATTCTTATACGGAAAAACAGGCGCTAACGACCAAACATACAAGATCAAGGACATATATCATGTTCGAATTCATTCAGAAGAAAAGATGACATAAACTAGGAAGCAGAACAAACATCAACCGTTCATCAGCAACAAAATTCATCCTCCACGATCAGGTTAGAAGAAATTGTTCAACAAGCAAATTCAACCATTCAACAGCAAAATTGTTCAAACAAGAAAGAAGAAGACAAAAATTACACAATAGTTCAGAAGAAACTGTTCAGCAAAAAAAAGCAAAATTAAGGAACAAATTCATTATTGGGGGTGGGCGGAAGCGATGTGTCCAACAAGTCCTACCTCGTCTGCTCGGCCCCTTCAGGAGCAACTCCTCCAGCATCATCGTGCCTCGTTTGCTCGCCAGATAGCACATTCTGCTCATCTTCGGGAAGACCACTTTGTTCGCTCTGCTCCTGATCGAACCCGTGCTCAGCTCGGTGAGCTTGGTCGACAGCGTCATCAATATCTGCATCCAAACCATCTTCCTCATCCAAAATGGGGTCATCAATCTCGATCCCATCAGGAAGATTAGAGAAATCACACAGATCACTTAAATCAGATATTGGAAGGTTGCGATCCGGGGGGTTGTCGATCAGGTACTTCTCAAGATGGGCTACGAGCGGGGTAATCTGGTCGGCAGTAAGTGTTTGTCTAGCAGAACGGATGGCATCGCCAAAGGCGCATACATAAGAGAAATTCGACATGGAATCAACATACTCCTCAGTGTGTAATTTTGAATTTTCAAGACCCAGACGAGTGTTGGTCTCTTCAGCAGTGAGGAGTTGTTGGGCGAGCAAAGTTTTCTCACATTCAGCAGCCTCGATGTCTGTTCGGAGTTTTCGGAGCTCAACGTTCAGCTCGTCCTGAACTCTCCTAATGCCGACCACCTCTTCCCGATTACGGTGCAGTTCCTCCCGAGCAAGGCCTAGCTCCTCTCTCGCCTGACGATCATCTTCCCGAGCTTGACGAGCATCCTCTTGAGCTTTGCGAGCCTCTGTTTGAGCTGAGGATACTTGTCCCTGAGCCAACTTCATTTCATCCTGAGTTTTGGTCAGCTCGTTCACCTTCTCTTCGAAACTTTTAATAAGAGCCACGTAGTTGGCATGAAGATTGGCGGACTCGGCGTAAGCTTTCTCAAGGATAACCAAAGATTGGCCATGGCGCACTAGGCCAAGTCGTATGATTTCAAAGGCGTTGGACCCCAGTGGCCTCTTGAGCTCGATAGTCCATGCTCGGATAGGGGTCTCGACGCATATACGGACATGCTCGGGAAGGCGGGGAACATTGCGAACACTTGGAAGCGATAATAATCTTTCAATTCCGCGGCATCGAGGCGTCAATCTGTTCAACCTGCATGTTCACCCGAGCAAACAAATATGATTAAGCGACCAAATCAGATGGAACAAAGAAATACTCCAACAAGCGAGCAAACGTACCTGTTCACCCGAGCAGGGTCTCATCCCAAAAATGATTTGTCCTCGGGAGAACGGAGCTAGGAACCCATAGGAGTCCGGTTCCTGGTCCTGCGGGGAGGTGGAGAAGATGTACCGATCTCCATTTCGATGATTTGTGTCGGATCGGACCCGACCGAGCTACTTATTCGATCGCTTCAGCGGTGGGGGGTCGCCTCAATGACATCGGCCTTTCGTCTGAGCTATCGGATTTTGCTCGTCAGGTGCCCTCCGGGATCTCTTTGGTGATGGAGCTTGGTCTCGCCCCGCCTTTCGGCAAAGCAGGTTGTCCTCTTGATCGACTCGCCTGTCCGGCCTTGGCCGGTCTCTTTCGCCTTTCTCCTCTACCTCGCCTCCCCTCTATTTGCTCGTTGGGCATCTCTCTCGGCTTGAATTCGAGCAAGCTCTTGAGGTCTCTTAGTTCGAGTCATTTCAGTATGCTCGGAGGTGCTTAAAGACAAATGTGGCGGAGAAAAGTTGTAAACATGTAAGAATTCATTAAAAAAAGAAAGAAAAACCGCGAACAAAGAGCACAACACATTTGCAAGTATAAAAAACAATCCTTACCATCTGGATTGACGACAACTAAATGGTGAGGGGGCACGTACAATCCTCTCTTTTTCCTTTATTCAATTGATATTCAACGTCTTCTTGGCCGACCGCGAATATGGCTCAAGATCAATTTGCCAGATACTGCTGAAATAACCGTCGTTTGTCTCTTTGTCCGTTGCTGCCTGAATTCCTAAAATTGAGAAAATAAGTTAAAATCAGTTCATGGTGAAGAGCAAAAACACAAAAATACTTACTTCGGCAGATCCCAAAATCTGTGGGGATATCCAAGTGAGCATTTGGTTCACATCCAGAAGCTGGGCTTTTCCAATCACCCCCGACGAACCAAAACTTCTCTTTCCAATCAGTAATCTTGTTCGGCACATCCTCAATGACCTTACATTTGACATTTGCCTGCATGAACAACCATCCGTGTTAAGCCCCTTGGGTCGAGTCAAATCACTAATCGAGAGTTTCTTTCTTTGTTGGATAATACACGAACCCGTTTTGCGAGCGAGTTAAAAACTCATAATCATGTGCCACTCATTCGGCTTCGGTGTGTAATGGTGATGTTCCATTCTCGAGCAAACGGTAGTAATAAGCGGATGAAGTGGGGAATCGAAGACCCGCTTCCATTGTGTCTAAATTCACAAAGAACACAACCCTCGGGGAGGTCGATCTGCTCTTTTCATCGGGACGGCACCCGAGAAAAAACACATCTTTTGGGGTTTCATAATTCCTATACAACTGGCCGAGCATATCAATATCAATCACGCTTGCAATTTTGCTCGCCGGATATTCATTTTCAACCCTGGTCCTATGAGGTTGTTCAGGCCAATCAAAATCATAAAGAGCACTATACTCGGCATATGTTGGGCTATAGGGAAGACCAACAGGGATGTCGAGCTCCGTGTTTTGCTCGCCGTCGAATCCTCTGTTCGACTCAATAACTTTCTTAGCTACCAAGATTTCCTCCCCCATATAGTCATCATCCCTATTTACATCGTGACTATATATAACCCTAGACCCAATTTGGGGTTGGGACAAAAAATCTTCACCCGAATCATCTAAAAAATCAGTACGGGATAAATCCCTATCTAATTCATTTAGGGCATCATCGGAATCCGATGAAAGAACGACAAATGGTTGTCGAACTTGCCAACGAGATCTTGAACCCGAGGCATTCATCTCCGGTGCATTAGCGTCGCTACGGGAGATTGGACAGAAAGAGGAGGAAGAGGAACTATGGCGGTTTGATTCTATTGAAGCAGGAGAACTTGAACGAGAAGCCATAATTAGAATTAAAGAGGGTATGAAATTGTTACCTGAATGAAATCCTTCACCGAAATAAGAGTGCCCTTGCCGGAAATTTCAGACGAGAAGGAACGTGAAGAGAAAGAGGAGAAGATGAAAAGAAAGAAAAGGAACTGAGGCGGCAAAATAGGTATTTATAGATGCCGGATTTAATTTTTTTTTTTTTGAAAATTCGGCACAGAAGACGAAACGACACTCACGAGGGCCCACTCAATATATCCAATAGCCGGGCCCCCATGATGAATACAAAGCGGCCCGACTGGGGGGTATTGTTGTGTTCGATACAATTGCTCGATTAATTTATACACGTCAGAGGGACATGTGTATTAATCAACTATTAAAATAACCATGATCGATGGACAAAGTGTACTTTCGTAAACTTGCCCGACCAAATAAGTTTGTTCGCCCGACTTGCCAACCAAAGCGAGTTTTTTGGCCAACTTAGCGACCAGCGAATATGCTCGCCACTTTGTCGACCCGAAGCTAGTATGCTCGCCACTTGCCAACCAAGCAAGTATGCTTCGCGACTTCGCCCCAAATATGGCATGATGACTGATGCTATCCCCGAGATGATCCGAAGATATGATTGATCGTCGATCGGTCGGATCGGATCGACAAGAAGAAATCGAGAACCTTTGAGTCAAGTGACGAGGGTCGGGATATACGAATTCAAGAGTTGAACTTCGATAAGTTTGAGTAACTGTAGGCTCAGATAACCTGAAGGCTCAGATAACCTGAAGGCTCAGATAACCTAAAGGCTCAGATATGCTCGATGAGGACAGTGTTCCGGTATAATATTAATATGGTTAAAGGGGCGAACAGGGCAATCAGTCGAGCAAAAGTTGATATGGACGACAAAAAGAGTGCCTTATAAACAAGTAAATGCAAAGGTCAACCAGGAAGACGAAGTTGAAAACGTGGTGTTGTGTTCGATATAATAACTCAGGATTAATCGAACACGTAAGAGCGACACGTGTAATATTCATTAAAATAATCATGCCCGATGGACAAGTATGCTCGTCGCTCGCCGATCAACCAAAGTCGCTCAACCAGCCTACCGAGCAAACAGGCATGTTTGCCACCCAGATCAGGAAAGAGGAATTAAATGAGCTAAGTCAAAAGGACTCAGACAAACCTGAGGGCTCAGACAAGTCTGAGCCCACGAACAAGTCTAAGGACTCAGACGGCCAAAAGGCTCAGATATCCTGAGGCTCAGTATGCTCGCAACTCAGATATCCCGAAGGCTCGAGATATCCCGAGGTCAATATGCTTTCGAACTCGATATCCCGAAGGCTCGAGATATCCGAGGGTCGGTATCTTTCGCAACTTCGAGATATCCCGAAAGGCTCGATTTCGAGGGGTCAAGATGCTCGCGAACTCGGGATATCCCGAAGGCTCGATATCCCGAGGGTCATGATGTCTTTCAAAGACAAACATCCCGAAGACTTCGGGCATTTCGCCGACACTCGGATATCTCAAGACCCGAGACATCACGAGGGCTCAAGATGCTCGAGGAGGACAAGATTCAAAGATAAACCTGGCATGGGTAAAAGGCGAACAAAGCATCCAACCGAGCAAAAGATTAATTTGGACGACCAAAAAGGTGCTTTATAGACAAGCAAAAGCGAAGATCAACCTAGAAGACGGAGTTGGAAAAGTGGCCGATCACAAGAGTTCTTGCATGGCCCGAGTCTCAACTCATGCTTACAACCCAAATTTCATGCTTGTTTGAGTGCTATAAAAGGAAGAAAAAAAAAAAAGAAAGAAAGTGGTCGAGAAAAATTTCCGAGAAAAAAGTTACACCCACACAAGAATTCCCGGAAAAGCGAGGTCTGAGAAAAAATTCGGTGATTATCTATATGCATGTAAACCCTAGCACCCATATGCTAACTCTCCAAATTATCTTCATCTCAGAACGATTCATCTTCATAAGGTGTATCAAATATTATGCGTGTAAAGCTCGCAATACCACATCTCGGCTTGGTATGCCCCCAGAGTAGTCATTTTCTCGATTTAACCGGGTCAACAAATTCATCTTATTCTGATTTATTTTACACGCAGCGCATGTTTTGTTTGTGAGTTGTTACCAAATTAGCCACATCATATTCCTAAAATAAAATGACTCGCGACAATTGGAGCTAGAAGGAGGGAACTTCACCAAAAAACCAATCCATACACAAACCCTTAGTTAGCCGAGGCGAAAAAAAAGAAATATAATGCCTCAATCTAGAACACACAAGCAGAGAGGTCGAGGCAAAAGTCGACCTCATGAATGAAAAAGAGGCTCGGCGCCCGACCTCATAAAGATCGAGAGAGTGGAGACTACCAATCTTGAGGATATTGCAAATGATCCGGCGGCCACAACAAGGGCCATCACTTTCTTGCTACGAGCACAGAAAGAGAGGACTGAAAAAGAGTTGGCCAAGTTAGAAACTCAAGAACATGAAGAGCGGCGCTTCGACACCGATAATGAGTAAGTTAAAAAGAAAATCGCGAAGCGGGCCAAAAAAGCCGGCGAATCGTCCGATGACGAAACGGCCTTTCGGCGGTACAGACCATCGGGCGTTTGGGACGTTTGAGGCTCTCCGCCAAAGACCGAATCGGCAATAATAGGCGGCAGGATCCAGGAAAGGAACAACCAATAAAAATGCTCGCACATTCAGATCTTCATGATTATCCGCGTGCCGAACAAAAATCGTCGGGAACAAAATTATCTATCCATCATCGATTGGGTAGTCAAGCACGAACTTGGAAAGGGGGATCGCCTCTATCACGAGCATGACCCATCGGGTCCTCATGATGGGAAACAACACCGATCTAAGTCCGCGGTTCCACAAAATTTGCGGAAATGCAAAAAGCCATCGAGGGTTTATAGGCCGACCTGGCCGCGACCAAAGGCCACCCTCGAGCGAGCACAATACCCTGCTCGCCATTGTCACCGGCGATCATGGCAACCGAAATACAAGAGAAAGTGGCGAAGTCCCGACCGCCAATTCCCATGTTCGATCCGGTCGACCCTCATGTCCATCTCGCAAATACTCGGACTTTATGATCGCGATGGGGGCCCAGACGCCTTAACGGAAGGCCGATCATTCCCCATGACTTTGGGTGATCGGGCACATAGATGGTTTTCTACTTTTGCCGCTGCGTCTATCATATCTTTTCGCTCAATTGGGACAACAATTTCTATCCCACTTTTCATCCATGTACTTTAGGCAAAAAAACAAAGGTTATGCGATTTTTTCCCAACTAAAAGGTGAGTCCGATCGAGCATACATCGAAAAGATTTGATAAATGTTTGTATGATGGAGCCAGGTTGAAGAGGATGCCAAGATCCTCGTGGTGGTGGGGGCCCGACTCTAAACACCGACATGTGGAAGGCCATGCATCAAGACCCGGCGAACACATATTTAGAGATTCAGGAAATGGCGGCCAAAATCATAGCCATGCAAGATTTGCTTTCGCCCGATCCACGATTGGGTCAAGAACCTACAACTAAGAAAATTTTTGGTAAGAAAGTGATGAATGAAGGGGGGTACAAACCCCCGTGCTCTTTCAAACCATTCAAGAAAGAAAGAGAGGTAAACGCCCCTACGCGTTTAATGAAAACAATCTTTAACCAAATAAGAGATCGGGATATGTTGGATAGGCGAGAAGAATCATAATGGACAAGCATCGCTTAATGCTTCCAAATATTGTAACTATCACGAGTACATCGGGCACAATCTGAAGATTGTTGCGATTTACTCGCCAACTTTGGAAGCTATACGAAGATAATCGTCTTACCCAGTTCTAAAAAAGCCGAAGAGAGACGAGACTCGACGTAAAAAAATCGAAGGGGTAAGGGTGTTTAAGGAACAAACATCGGCGGTGATCCCGAAGAATCACGTAAGAGGTCCGAAAATACCCAAAAGAGGGCCTCCCATTTGTGGGAAGAGGTCGAGAAAGTCAAGAGATTCACATGATACGTCCCGAATATGGTCCATTGGGTGGATGTTATCGGCACCAACATTATCGAGCAAAGAAAAAAAAAAGATGGAGATCGTGCCATGCAAAGCATCCATCAAGTGAAGGTGGCGAGCACATCGTCCCAAAGACGCCACCCTCTCACCAAATTATGTTTTCGGAAGGCGATCTCGCGGAATAATAACTCCCCCACAATGACTCTTAACCATCGGTGCTCGTCTCGCCGGGTTGAAGGTGCAAGACCGCCTCCCGGTTGACACCGGAGCTTATGCGAACATTTTGTTCATCAACACTCTTCACCGGATGGAAAAGCAAGTTGGGGACTTGAGCGATTATATTGAACCGTGTGTGATCATACCATAATGGGTTTTGGGGAATCAGAACCCGAACCCTATGGTATGATTAGGTTTAGAGTCGAGTTAGAATCAACTTTGAATCCGGAGATCCGACGAACTAGAATGCTAGATTTTGTAATCGTCGATGCTCCGTCTACTTATAATGGGTTCCTAGGTCGCCCGTTTATTCAGGAATTTAAAGCGGCCTGTTCTACTTACTATTATTGTGTCAAATTCCCAACCAAGATGGAGCAGTAGCGTAAAGGAGATCGAAGAAAGTTCGAGATTATTTGCTATCATGTGCACGCGGAAAAAACAAAATATTGTTAACATGATGGAGCAAACATGGGAGATCGGTGAGTCAAGCCAACAGTAAAATATGTTGCCAACATGTTGAACATATCTTTGCGAACACAAGTTTGACGAAACCTTACGGCTCCCCGCGAACACGAATCGCGCGAACACACAATCCGGGAAGGCAACTCATATCCCGGATCTCCCGGATCTAATGAATATTGATCCGCTAAGCGAGCAAATGGACCTAGAACCTCGATAGGTTTGAACCCATGGAGGTCGATGGCGAGCAACCGGGGTCCATTCAAGATCCTCGGTGGAAGCAAAAAAGAAAGCGAGCAACACCTATCGAACAACTGGAGCCTATCAACATCAACCCGAACAGACCTGAGTTAGAAGTGTTCATTGGTTGTAAGAATTACCGAACCAATTCGAACGAAATGATTGCTTATCTTCAAGCAAACTTGGATGTGTTCACATGGTCGATGGCGAGGACATGGTTGGAATTGATCCAAAAACATGCATGCCATTCCCTCAACCTTGATCCAATACAAACTCCGGTTATCCGAGCGCACAGAAAGTTTAGTCCAAAAAAAGATGCGGCAATGAATGAATAGTGAAATCAAAAAGTTGCTCGACAACAATGGCCCGATTCGAGAGGTGAAATGCCCAAGATGGCTTGCGAACCCTGTGCTCGTTCGCAAGTCTAATGGATCTTGGAGACTATGTATTGATTTCACTGATTTAAACAAGGCATGTCCGAAGGATAACTTCCCGATGTCGCATATCAATTATTTGGTCGATAATACAACAGGCCATGAACTCATGACTTTCATGGATGCATTTGCTGGTTATCACCAAATACCCATGCATCCGGACGATCAAAAGAATACGGCGATTCTGCAATGAAAAGAATATGTACTTGGCAACGCGTGCCATTCGGATTAAAGAATGTCGGTTGCAACATATCAACGTTTGGTGAACAAAATGTTTGACGAACACATCGGCCGAACAATTGAGGTATATATTGATGATATTGTGGTAAAGAGCGAACATAAGGAAGACCACATCACCCACCTCGCACAAACGTTTGATATACTCAGGGAGTACAACATGAAGTTAAATCGAAGAAATGCGACTTTGGGGGTTCTTTCGGGAAAATTCCACCGGACATATGGCGGTCAGCGAGGATCAAAGCGAACCCATCAAAGATTCAAGCCATGCTCGATATCGCGAGGCCCCGGGAGTGTGAAAGAGGTCCAAAAGTTAACAGGGACGTTTTAACCCCGTAAGCGGTTTATATCATTAATCGGGGACAAATGCTAACCTTTCTTTGATACATTAAAGAAGGGAAATTCGATGGACCGAGCATTGCCAAAATGCATTGAATCATTGAAGCGATTACCTTGCGGATACTCGACACCTTTATCTAAGCTTCGTCCCAAGGCGAACAACTCTATATGTACCTTCTTTGCATCCGAACATGCAATCGGTGTTGTGCTCAGACGGGCGAAGGACCACACTGACTGCGCGTTTACTATGTAAGCCAAGTCTTAAAGGTTAGAACTCGGTACCTTCCATTGGAAAAATTAGCATACGCTCGTAATGAGTGTTGAAAATTGCGACCATACTTTTTGATCACTTTCGAGGTAATCTTGACCACCTTCCATTTCTTAAGTCCTCCACCGACCGGGGATCTCGCAGTGATTACTCAAATGGGCGGTGGAGTTAGGATAATTCAAGATTACGTTAAGCTCCGCGATCGGCGATGGCGGCAAGCTATGGCCGATTTTATGGTTGAGTTGACATATCCACAAATGCGAAAAAGTGCCGATCAACCATGGCATATGTATGTTGATGGCTCGTCAACAAGTTCAAGAGCCGGAGCAAAGCGTAGTTCTCATCCCCCCAACCGGACAAACATTCACAACAACCATCCGTTTTGACTTCGGTACAAATAATGAAGCCGAGTATGAAGCTTTGATCGCCGGACTACGATGGCTATGACAATGGGAATTCAGAGGTCGATGATTCTGGCCGATTCTCGGATAATCGTTTATCGAGTAACAAAGTAGTCTGAGGCCCGAAGGCGAACAAATGGCACGATATCGACAACTAGCAAAAGAGTTGCTCGAGCATTTCGAATAAGTTTTCATAGAACAATTACCACGATTGGGTAATTAGATTCGACATGCTTTAACAACGCTTTGGCAACAATGCGGAAGGAGTTTAACACAGCGGACATTGTGGTCGCCGTCACAACTTGTTCGCCATCAGTTCCCAGAGTTATGATCGCTCAAGTAACAAGCGAACAAGAAACTTGGATGATTCAATCTCGAGTTACCTACAAAGGGACTTCTCCCCGAGAATAAGGCCCAAGCTACTGCTTCTCGAGTTACAATCCTTTCGTTATACTATCATAGGCGAGCATTTGTACAAAAAAAAACTTCTCTCTTCCCTTTATTGAAGTGTATTACTCATGAAGAGGTCGTGTATACGGAACAAATCCATGATGGAGTATCGCGGAAATCATACAGTGGGCTAAATCTGGCACATAAAATAATCGAGACAAAGGTTATTCTTGGCCAACCCTCAAAAAGATTAATTTCGCGTATGCTCATGGCGTGCCACGGGTGCAGTACATGCCCCACTTATTCATAGCCCACACGAAGAATTAGTGTCGGTCTATAGCCCATGGCCATTTGCTAAATGGGGATCGATTTGATCGGCCCATTTCCCTCTTGGCACGTCGGGGAGTAAAATTTGTTGTGGTTGCCGTTGATTACTATACTAAATGGGCGTAAGCGGGGCCATTGTCAATATCACCGAACAAAGAATGTGGAACTTTGTTTGGAAAAATATCATATGTCGATTTGGGCTTCCCAATCATTAATAATCGATAACGACAAACAATTCGATGGAAGTGAATTGAAGACGAAATTGTGCTCATTTGGGGCATAAAAAGCATTACTCAACTCAGTATTATCGATCAAAGCATGACAAGTTGGCAGATTAATAAAATTATCAAGCATACCTCAAGGCTAGACTTGATAATTCGAGGAGGAGGACGGGTGAAGAGTTGCACGAAATATTATGGGCCTATCGAACAACTTTCAGAACATCAATCATGGAGACCCGTTTGCCTTGGCATTTGGTCGAAGGTTTTTATACCCGCCAGAAATCAAGATTCCAAGTCATCGAACAATGATTTTTGGAGAGCACATCAATGACCAAGCGCTTCATGCCGAAAAGCGCACTGTTGGAAGAAAAAAGGACGGAGGTCGATTTCAAGAATGCCATGTACAAAAAGAGATCGAGAAGTTCTACAACTCTAAAGTCCAGAACACGCAGTTCAATGTGGGCGAAATTTGGTTTTAAGACGAAACAACGGGGGTATCAAGTGGTGTGTTCGCCGAGCATGGGAAGGTCCGATTCGGAGTTCGTAACATTTGCTAAATGGGGCATATGACTTGGAAGACACGAATGGAGTCCCATTATCCTACTCGTGGAATCGTCAAATTTGAAAAAAATATTATCAATAATTGCGAGCATAGTTTGGCGAACAAAGTCGTCCTCACAAATTTGAAGCGAGCATATTTGGCGAACAAAGTCGTCCTCTCATCTGAAGCGATCATAGTTGGCCGAACATAATTGCATATGTACACAGAAATGAACCTGGGGCCGAACATAATCAGTCGTTCAGTTAAAACGAGTAGGACAATCCCGAAAGAAGAGTACATTATGTTCGGACACATATCTTCGGGAAAGAAATCTTTGGCAAGACTATCGAAAGCAGAAGATCGTGTCGAGCGAGTTGTCAGCGGAAGATACGTGTCGTAACAAGTTGACAAGTGGTGGCAACAAAGCGGGGATGAGTCGATCTTTGAGCAAGAAATTTGTCAAAAAGTCGAACAGATGTCAAAAGGGGAGCAAAAGTAAGAGAGCAAAGACTACTAGCTATGCCAAAGACTAAGCTTGGGATAGTTCTATAAATAGAGGCATATTGATATTTGAAAAAAGCGGAGGAAAAACATATGAAGGCGAAAAAAAAAAAAAATACTACAGTTCTCGAGAAGAAAATTGGTTGGTATGCCTCCGGATGAAGAATCGGACTTCGATTCACTATCGTTCCATTTGAATCGAGCATCTAACCCGTACGATATTTATACCCCATATGACACTCCAAGCACAGGTTGAAGCTCGTTGCGGACTCAAGATGCTCGGCCCGAGTCATGGTTGCCACTCCGCGTTACTGTTTTTGCTTATGCATTAGTAAATCAGTCCCCTATGCATCCCCAAAATCTCCCGGATGGGGAGGGATGTCATAGTGTCCGCTCAAAGCAATATACGGGAATGATGATGTAAGCATCTCATGAAAGACGATGAATGGTGCGGTGAAAATTTTGCTCTCTTTTTTTCTTTAAGCGGCGGTATCGCGCAGCGTACTTTCATGTCGCGGCCGCCAAGATAATCGCGGCTTGTCGGGGAGGGACAAAAGCTTATCTTCTTCTTCTTTGCTTGAGCATGTTACTAAAAAAGAAGGGTAGACAAGATGATGTGCCACATCCTTGTCAACATCAATTCATGAGGACAAGGTGAAGCGGTTTAGGTTCTACTTTCAAGACAAGGTTTAAATTCAAAACCCTAGTCCGACATCTATAGTTTGTAATAGATAGTCTTCTTCAAATATGAAGGTTGTAATAGAATACAAAGTGTTGCAAAAAAAAAAAAAATATATGTATTTTTGTTCGCTAAGATTTTCTAGTTCAAGCCTATTTGAGGTCGCACCTAATTTGGACGGCCCGAACAAAGACTTAACGAGCCCAAGTCTATGTGTTCACCGACGAACGAAGTTCACTCTCGATTCCGACAAAAAAAGCGAGTAATGGGTACGTGATCGCAAAAGATGACTCGTGATTACAGATACCGTAAGCGTAAGCGGGTGATGAGTCTTGGGGGTCGCACTAAATAAAACGGCCCTAATCTTAAGTGATCGACCTAAATAAGACGATCGTGAACCAAGAAAGGGGGTTCATAAAGTAACCCATCCGGGTCGCACCTAAATAAGGCGATCAACCGAACAGAACGTCAATAAGACAATCAAAACCGAAAAAAAAGTCGAGGGAGCGGGCATAAGCAAACCCAATGTTCGAATTCATTCAGAAGAAAAGGGGCAAAAACTGGAAAGCAACAAAGCGAACACAAAGCAACAAAGCAAACATCAAGCAACACAAGTATCAATCATTTATCAACAACCACATTCATCCTCAACAACAATCAGGTTAGAGGAGATAGTTCAATATGCAATTCAACCATTCAGTTTCAAAAAGTGTTCGAACAAAAGAGAAGAAGTCAGCAAAAAATTACAAGTATGGGAGACATTGTTCGAACAAAAGACGAAGAAGACAAAAAATTACTCAACAAATGTTCGACAAAACAAAAATAACACTAAGGAGCAAATTCATAATTGGGGGTAGACGGAAGAGAGATGTCGAACAAATCGTGCTCGATCCCCCTCAAAGAATAACTCCTTCATGATGGTCGGTACCAAATGCTCGCCGGAGGTACATTACGCTTTCGATCCAGGGAGGTCCCCTTTGCACCTTCACTTTTTGTCGGGCCGGACTCGGTTTGGAGATTTTGGCCAACAACCAGCAAAAAATATTCACGTCCGAGCCATCTTCCTCTTCCAGAATAGAATCATCAACTTCGATCCCTTCAGGAAGAATGGAGAAATCACACAGATCGTTCAAATCTGACATTGGAAGGTTGCGATCCGGTGGGTTGTCGATCAGGTACTGCTGGAAACTGGATATAAGAGGGGCAATTTGTTCGCCATTGAGTGCATGACGATGACGGACGGATAGCATCGGCGAAGGCACAAATGTAGAAGAAGTTGGACATGGAATCAACATACTTTTCATTATGCAAAGATTGAATTTTGAGACCCAAACGAAAGTGTTGGTCTCCTCAAGAATGATGAGTTGTTGGCGAAACCACGTTCCTCTCACTTTCCATGGCCTCGACGCCAGCTCGGAGTCTACAAAGCTCAACATTCATTTCCTCCTGAGCTCTTCGAATACCGACTACCTCTTCCTGAGAGTGATTGATTCTCCTTTTACGGGTGACATCCTCCACGTACTGGCGAGCATTTTCCCGAGAACTGGCGAGCTTTTTCTCCGAGTCTGGCGAGCATCCCCGAGCTGGCGGCATCGGCTTGTCCGAGGATGCCTGTTTCTGAGCCAACCTCAGTTCATCGAGTCTGTTTAGCTCGCCCAGCTTTCTTGAGCTAAGTAGTTGGCATGAAGGTTGGCGGACTCAAAGATAGGCTTTCCGAAACGACCATAGATTGGCCCCCAAGTACTGACCAAGACGCATGTTCTCGGAGGAGTGGGACCCGTGGTAGACTCTTCCCATTTCGGTAGTCCATGCTCGAGCAGAGTCCGGCATCTTTTGGACATCTTTCGAGAATGCCCGGAACCTTGCGAACACTTTCGAAAGCGTATAGTTTTTCAAATTGGGCATCAAAGGCCCAACTTTGCTTCAACCTACACATACACCCGAGCAAATAAATATGAAAAAACGAACAGAATTAACGGAGCGAAGCAAGTTTAACAAAATGTACATGTTCACACGGCCGGATCCCATCCCAAGAATGATTTATCCTCGGGGACCCGGCTTCGGGATTCAACTGAGTCCATGATCGGGGTCGGCCCGGAGGTGGAGAAGATGTGCCAACCTCCATTTCAATGATTTGTGGTTGGACCAACCCGGAGTACGTCGGGCCGGGACCTGACGCCGGCGAGGGGTCCGAGTCACCCTAGCAGCATCGATTCGCGTCGAGCTCGAAATTCGGCTCGCCTTATTCGTCCGAAGTTTGTTAGCTCGGCCCCCCTTTCGCCGATTTCCATCCTTGGTCTCTTGGAATGACGAGCTTGTTTATTATTCCCCCTTTCGGCCGAACGAGTTCTACTTTGTAGTCGGCTCGATTCCCCAGTCCGGACAGCGGATGCTCGACCAGCCTTTCGTACTCTCCTCATTTTGTTATTTGAGCCTCACATTCGGCTGAATCGAGCAAGCTCCTCGTGGCCTTTTTCTCCGAGCCATCTCGGTATGTTCGGATGTATTCACAAAGAACTGGTCCACAATGGGGGAAAGTTTATAAACAAAATAATTCATTATGCACAAAAGGATAACAATGAGCAAAATGGCACAAAGCTTATTCAAATAAAAGAGGCAATCCTTACGGCCAGGATTAACAACAACAAGATGATGAGGGGCACGAATAAACCTCCTTTCTTTCCTCGACGATCGGTGGTATTCGTGGTTCTCACAGATCGTTTCGAGCGAGACTCGAGATCAATTTGCCAAACGCCGCTAAAATAGCCGTCGTTGGTCTCCTTGTCCGTCGCAGCTGGAATCCCTGAAATAAAGAGTAAGTTAAAATCGGTTCAAATTGAAGAACAAAAGACACAAAATCACTTACTTGGTACACCCGAAGTCGATTGGGGATGTCTAAACGAGCGTTGGTTAAACTTCCGAAGCCGGGCTCTTCCAATCGCCCCCAAAGAACCAAAATTTTTCCTTCCAATCGCTGATTTTGTTCGGCACATCCTCAATGATTTTGCACTTGGCATTAGCTTGCATGAACAGCCACCCATGTTCGCCCTTCAGACGGGTCAAGTGCACCAATCGAGCAAGTTCAAATTTCCGAGGATAGTATCTCGCTTCATTTTGCGAACAAAGTCGAAACTTATAATCATGTGCCACCCATTCGCCCAAATTGCGTGATGGAAATGTTCCATTCCACGAGCAAGCGGGTGATGGCGGATGGAGGGAAGGCGAACTTCCATTGTGTCCAAATTCACAAATGACACAACCCTCGGGGGTTGGTCACTATTTCATCAAGACCCGGTGCCCGAGAAAAAAGACATCCTTGGGGGTTTCAGTAATTTCTATGCGGTGAGCGAGCATATCTACATCAATTATGCTCATTTGGTACTCATTCTCAACCCTAATCCTATGAGGTCTTTCGAGCAATCGAAACTATAACGAAAGCATTATACTCGTTATATGTTGGACTATGAGGACACCAACAAGTATATCAAGTTCGAATTTTGCTCACCACCTACCCCTATGTTCGATTGGTTACATTTCTGACCATCAAAATTCCCCCCTCACAACATCGTCATTCCTATCTACATCAACATTATCAATGATTTTAGACCTAATTTGAGTTTGGGGCAAAGAATCGTCACTTGGATCATCCAGAAATCACTACTGAGACCAAGTCCCTATCTAATTCATTTAGGGCTTCGGGGAGAGTCGGAGGAAAGAACGACAAATCCGGTTCGAACTTGTTAACGAAATCCTGAATCCGAGACATTCGTCTCCGGCGCATTAAGCGTAACGGGGGATTCTAACGATGAGGGGAAGAAGAACTATGGTGGTCCGATTCGATTCTAGGGAGCGTAAGAGATTGAGCAAGAGGCCATAATCGCCATAATGATGAAGCCCTCGCCAGAAATTTTCAGACACGGAAAAGATTGAAAGACAGAGGCAAAAAGAAGAAGGAAGGAGAAAAGGGTTTAAGGCGGTGAAATGAGGTATATATAAATACCGAATTCAATTTTGAAAATCTAGCACAGAATACGAAACGACATCGACTATGGCCCAATAAGATTTTAACAGCCGGGCCCCATGTTGAATACAAAGCGACCAGGCTGGGGGGTATTGTTGTGTTCGATATAATAACTCAGGATTAATCGAACACGTAAGAGCGACACGTGTAATATTCATTAAAATATTCATGCCCGATGGACAAGTATGCTCGCCGTCACGATCAACCAAAGTCGCTCAACCGATTTACCGAAAGCAAACAGCATGTTTGCCACTCGATCGAGGAAAGAGGAATTAAATGAGCTAAGTCAAAAGGACTCAGACAAACCTGAGGGCTCAGACAAGTCTGAGCCCACGAACAAGTCTAAGGACTCAGACGGCCAAAAGGCTCAGATATCCTGAGGCTCAGTATGCTCGCAACTCAGATATCCTGAAAGGCTCAGATATCCTCGAGGGTCAAGATATGCTTCAAGAACTCCTCGATATCCCGAAAAGGCTCGAGATATCCCGAGGGTCAATATGCTCGCGAACTCGAGATATCCCGAAAGGCTCGGGATATCCCGAGGGTCAAGATGCTCATCTCAGATATCCCGAAAAGACTCGGGATATCCCGAGGGTCAAGATGCTCAAGAAAGACAAACATCCCAAGACTCGGGCATCCTGAAGGGTCGAGTGCTCGACACTCGATATATCTCAAGACCAGACATCCCGAGGCTCAAGATGCTCGAGGAGGACAGTATTCCAGCATAAAACTGACATGGTTAAAGGGGCAAACAAAGCATCCAACCGAGCAAAAGATTAATTTGGACGACCAAAAAAGTGTCTTATAGACAAGCAAAAGCGAAGATCAACCTAGAAGACGGAGTTGGAAAAGTGGCCGTATCACAAGAGTTCTTGCATGGCCCAGAGTCTCCAGCTCATGCTTGTCGGAGTGCTATAAAAGGAAGAAAAAAAAAGAAGAGAAAGGGTCAGAAAAGTTTCCCAGAAAAAGTTACACCCACACAAGAAATTCCCCAGAGAGGCGAGGTACAGAAAAATTCGAGTGATTATCTACATGTACAGAAACCCTAGCACCCATATGCTAACTCTCCAAATTATCTTCATCTGTAACGATTCATCTTCATAAGGTGTATCAAATATTGTACGTGTAAAGCTCGCAATACCACATCCTGGCTTGATATGCCCCCAGAGTAGTCATTTCCAGACGAACTGGGTCAACAAATTCATCTTATTTACAGTTTATTTTACACGTGCATGTTTTGTTTGTGAGTTGTTACCAAATTAGCCACATCATATTCCTCAAATAAAACGACTCGCGACACGTGGCAGCATCACATGAGTTCTTGCAAGACACAAAGTCTCCAGCTCATGCTAACCAAACCAGCTCATGCTTGTCAAAGTACTATAAATAGAAGAAAAAAGAACAAGAGACGGGTTCACAAAAATTTCCCAGAGTGGTTAGGTTCAGAAAAAATTCCCAAGTACTCTCATACGTTGAGAAAAATCCCTAGCACTCACACACTTACTCTCCAAATCATCTTATTTCATAGAAGTTTTCCCCATGAGAAGTATGGTGTCTTGTGGTATGTAAACCTCAAGAATATGACATCCCCGGCTTTGAATGCCCCAGAGAGTAGTCATTTCTTGATTTAATGGGTCAACAAATTCCTATTATTTACAGTATATTGTACACGTACTTATTTTGTTTGTGAGTTGTTATCAAATTAGCCACATAATATTCTCCGTAAAAAACGACTCGCAACAATACGTATGTATATTTGCACTTTTGTATGCAATTTTAATAACATATGCAATTTAATTTGTATCTATTAATAAATTAATTTTGGGTTAAAAAAATAAATTTTAAATTTTTTACATATCAATAATTTTCTCTATTAAATTTGCTGGTGTGGACACATTCGACATCAAAATATGCAAGCAATTTACAACGTCAATATCATCAAATAAAAATAAGGTACAAATTTTCAAACTAATTAATTAAACTTTGTTTAAATATGCATACATTGAAAATCTAGGCTTGTGTATGACGGCGGCATGAGCAATAGATGATGCACATTCCTTTAATTTCTTTATATAAATCAAATGTCATCATTTTGGCCAACCACTTTTGAGTTGTTATCACTAATTTTAACAGTGATCGATCATATATTGGTGAATACTCAATGTCATACAAACGATATATTTCTCAATATAAGACTGTTAAATCGTGTTTATGGATTTTATGCATAATTGCAATCAAAATTAATGTTTTTTTCTCAATGTATGTATGAGTAATTATATTAGATGTGGACTCTTGCATCAGAAACCTGCAAATTCAAATCTAGCAAGAAATCCCAATTGGTAAAATTAAATTGTTGTTTGGACACATGCATTGTGGATTTTACTAGCTGTAAAAAATCAAACAAACAAACAACTGGGCTCATCTTCAATCATTTATTCAGACAGTGGGCACAATTAAATGTGATCATAGAGTAAATTCAACTCTTTCACTATCAGACCAATCCTATGTAATATGTATATCATATGTAACACACACACACACACACATAAATTTGTTAAATAAAATTCAAAACTATATATTTTGAACTTTGAAAGTTTGAAGTGTTAAAAATTGACACAGATTTATTACCCTACTGATTTATGGCCGAAAGGGATATTGGGTGGCTGGTGGGTCCTAATTCTTTAAAAAAAAGTAAATGATATTTCTTGGTATGCATATGAGTGCTCTTGTTTCCTTCTAAATGTGATGATCTTTGACGCATGATCAAGTAACACCTACATATATATAATGTATCATTTTAATATATCTATCCTTCATATATGTATTATACCACATGCACGTGTCAGTAAACCGTGTGCCTTATTAATCACTACTATTTTGTATAATTAATCATCATACTAGCTAAACATATATACAAAATATATATATTTGTACTTCAAAAATTGTGATATATAGTTTTTCTAAAGAACAAAAGGAAAATTTATGAAAAATGCAATGAAAAAAATTATAACCTCTCTTGATTCTTGAAATAATGTCATCCGTACATGACCGTTGCACAATATATTTCCAAATATTAAATCAAGGGGATCGAGTGACATTTTTCAAAATTTGGCAAATTTAAATGACATTTTTTTCGGAAGAGGTCATATACCAACTCATCCAACATGAATTAATTAATGATTGATTTTTGGAAATGTTATTATTGAAAATTATATATGTATAAACACATATTAAAAAATTCTAGAATTTGATACTGAAATGAAATTCCTTCTTATGCCATCATAACAAAATAAATGCTATAGCTATGCAGATTATAATTACACATGTTCTTCTTTACATCAACAATAACATTAATGACATTAATTATTCAGAATTATATTTACATATGGAAAAGAAAAACAAAAAAAATTTAAAGTTTATCTTTTTTTCTTAAACCAAACAAAAATAATCCTTCTGGAACTCAGATATGAAGATAAAAACTCAAGGAAAAAACTAGAAAAATAATTGGATAAAAATAAAATCTAGTATAAGTTCTTGAATGAGAAAATCAAGAATTAATATTTAATATCAATAATCCATCACTTTTTTTTTTACAACTACTACTTATCTGTTGTGTAGAGGATTAGGCCCAGTGTATACTCTTCTCTTCTCATCTCCAAAATCTTCATTTCCATTTTTACCCTTTTCTGCAGATCCTTTGTTACCACTCAAGGTAGAAATCGACCCTTTTTTACCGCTGGTAAATCTGCTACTCCCATCTGCAAAACACGGATTTTCCAGCAGTAAAAAAAACAGGACAAGAAGAATGCACAATTCTCTCCCAATGCCCATATCTAATTTCCTCGTTTGAAACCCACAAATCATGGCATGTGATTGACAAAAATCAAGAATTAAAGATGAACCAAACAGCTCCTTAATTTCAAGAAGCAGGGGATTTGTTTTATAAAGTCAAAATGAAAATGGTGGGGAGAGACAAATATTGTGCATGGAATTTGCAGCCTTCTTTCTAATGGTGTGAAATTTTTTTAAAGAGTAGAAGTTTTTTTTTTCCTTTTTTATGTTGACAACTTTTCTCTCTTTCTGATTTCAGAGCCAAAATTGGTGCACAGTTGAGAAAGAGAGAGAGGGGGGGTTCTTACTTACATGAAAAGCACTTTTATGAAATAAAATAAATAAAGAATTTGTTTTTTGTTTATGGGTTTTTACTTTTTATTTTGGGCTTTAAAATGGTAATGTTTTTTCCAATATTGGGTCATGTGGGAACAATCATTTTCTTGGCTTTTTTTCTTGGTTTGTTGGAGAGTGGCTATTGTTGTTGATGAGGAAAGTTTTCCTGGTGGAAAAATGCCTTTTATATATGTCTGCATTAAAAGTTTTGTCACTCACCTTTTCTTGTATAAATTTCAGGGAAGCACCAAAATTTATGTATATATTATTAAATTCTTTATGAATCTTAATTGAATTTGAGAAAAATTGCTTTGTAATTTGTAATAGTATAAGGATTCTGACATTGAACTCAAATATCAAAATTAATTTGGTGCAATTTAATTTTAGGAGGTTTTTTTTTTTTCAGTTTTAATTTTTTTTTATTTTTAATTTCAGTTTTTTTTTAATTTTAATTTCAGTTTTAAATTTTTTTTTTCGACCCGGACCCAAACTCGGCATGAGTGGTTCATGGTTCACTCGACCCAAGTGATTCATGGTTCACCCGACCCGAATGATTCATATATGATTTAGGGTTCATTGTTTAGGAGATGAAGTTTAGAGTGCATAGTTCATCCAAGTTAAAATTGAATCCAATTGCACCAATTTGAATTGGTGCATGAGATGCACAGGAGAGTGATTTTAAATAAATAAATGGTTAAAATATATTTAATTTTTTGATCCGTGTCCAAAAAAAAAAATCTATATATGTATCATACTTAACTTTGGAATTGGTGAAATCCACAACTTTGACATTTGTAAAGTTGTTTTCCTTTCTGTCTGATAATATGGCCAAAATGGTGATAAAATTAAATATTCAAACAGTAGAAGATTTTAAAGATATATAATAATAAAGGGGATATTGCAAATTAAAGAAATGTTAGTAAACCTGCAAAGTCTTGGTGCCTTTATTAGACCAACGTAGGGGACATTCAAACATCCATTAAATTTGTGATATTTTTTTTCAAATTTCAAACTCTCAAGAATTGAACATGGTAAAACTCAAAAATCTTATTTTTCCTGTAAATTAATTAAGAGCCCTTTGATTCTATGAATACTAACAATTTTGTGCCCTCTTCATAATTTTTTTTAAAATCATTAATTAAGTCTTCTCTATTAAATATGCATCCGTAAGTTTTGTTGGTTGGGTAGGTCTCCGAGGAAATTTGTTCATAGTATAAAATTTATACTATTATATTTATAAATTAATATCATGACATTTATCAACTTATATCATTACGCATATAAACTGTGATCATATATAACATTAAATGCTATACATATTAATTTATAAGAGTAGTGATATTAATTTACAGGTGTAATGATATCAATTTCATATTATGAACAAGTTTCGTAGTTGAGCTCCATTTCAATTCAAATTACTTGTACCTATCTATTAGCAAAAAATTATGAATTAAATAAAAAAAATTATCCTTAATCATTAGAAGAATTAAAAATAAAGCCAAAAAAAATGGAGGCCAGCACAAGCTTTAATTTGCTTTATGGCAATGGAGGTTCGATTTGATATAATTGAAAACAAACTATTTCCTAAACATGTATAATTACATAAAAGAAAGCTTAATTTTTGGTTGAAAGCATTTTCCTCAATTATTCAATATTTATTTGCTGTCATATCAAGAAATACGTTCTATCCTTTACTCCTGCATGGGATAATGGCTCTAATTAATTAAATTCAACCTCATTATCCCGATGTTGAAATTATTTTTGCTCTTCACTAAAGAGTACAAAAATATCAATTCCAAAATTATTATAACTATTATTGTCATGTTTAATTTTATAAATAATAATATAAATATAAAATTCCGTTTGAACATTACACTATTACAGATGCATGCACGCTACTAATAATTATCTTCTCTCTTTATTCTAAAGAAAATGTACAACCATATTTTATTTAAATTTGAATTTTACCTTTCATAAGAGAATTCGAAGATTTTATTCGAATATGTGTACGTTTTGTCGAAGGAAAAAGGATATATAATTACTTAATTTTTAAATATTAATATTATTAATTGTTTCAATTCTAGAAGCAATTATTATCAAAGGCAAATGATCATTTCCAATATATTACATGCAATACATATATAGGAAGTCTAACCACTGCAATCAACTGGTCAAAAAGAGAATGAACAGAGTTGTGTTAAAACATTAATAATTGCAATAATGATAACAATTGTCCTGATTTTTTTTTTTATCAATGAAGAGGGGTCTGCTCCCTGCATCTTTTTTTTTAATTCACTAATTAAAAGGTTATATGAGTTACTAATTAAGTACGTGGTATACATATATATTACATGAATGATTATAGTTATAGTTATAAATATTTTATATGTGTTGAGGTATGTATCTATATAATAGGACATCTTCAACGAATTAACAATTGACATGCATGTAATAATCTATTCAAATAAGCATTATGGTGTGTTCGCAAAAAAATATTATTTTGAAGAAGTGATTAAAATTAGTGATTATGAGAAAATTAATTAATACTATCTCCGTCCTACTCTTTAAGCAACTTTGACTGTTCATAAGGATTTAAGAGAATAATGATAAAGTGTTGGGGGTATAAAGAATTGTTTATTAGTATTTTATGTGATAAAGTGATGGGTAGTTGGGGGTAGAAATAATTATTTATTAGTAGTATTTTATGTGATAAAGTGATAAAGTGTATTTCCATTTTATGAATAATGGCTTAAAGATTAGGACAAAAAAAATGGCAAAATTTGCTTAAAGAATGAGACGAAAGGAGTAATAAAAATTGATGGTATAATACTGGTGATATATTCAATATTAAAAAAAAAGTGCTTCTTAGATGAAAATAGTGTTTAAAAATACCCCTTAAACTAATAAAAGAGAAATAAAACATTTTAAATTATTTATACACACAATTTTATAGGACTATAATCACTTAAAATTTATTACAAACACTCACGTAAACTAACTAGGTTCATACAATAAAATGGGGAAGAAGATTAATGTTAACTTATAATATTAGTATGTATTTAATTAATTAATTATATATATATATGCCTAAATTTTTAAATTTTTAATTTTTTAGGCATATATATGTCTAAAAATGTGTTATAGTGGTAAATTTACCCGAATTATTTATATATATATATATATATATATATATAATGATTGGATAAAAGACTAGGGCGAATAAGGGTATAATTAGGGGCCACCAAGATGGGATGGGAATATCTGAAATTTTTATTGTGTTGAATTGGCCATCACTTAGTTTCTTCCTACAAATCATACTGTCTCTACTTCCTTTCTCATGCTAACAAGTAACAGTGCTCACTATTTTATTACTATATAATAATTCAATCATACTCCTCCATATCAATGCAAAATCAGTTTTCACAGTTGACGTTTACACGTATTTTTTCGAGCAATTTTTATATTAGTAATTGAAATTAAAAGTGACTTTTAAGGAGATGAATGGTAGATAGGATGCAATCTATTATATCCTCCTTAAAAGTCACTTTATCATTTCAATTATTAATACAAAATTTGCTCGCAAAAACGCGTGTAAAAGTTAACTATAAAAACTGATATGAGAATACTATTTAATTGAAAGTTGTACCAACTATATATATACTAATACATATACATATACATATATATGTGTATGTATGATCCCCATACCCATTAACTCTGAACTCTGCCAGAAACATTTCATTGACAACGAGTATGACAGAATTGATCATTCTTCAAGAATTCTATATCCAGATCATATATATCAAGCATTAAAATGAGTATAAATATATGAATTTCCTCCAAAAAAACCAAACTTTAATTTCATGACATTAATATATAAAAAAAATTAGTCTAATCTAAAAGTCCAAACTTTCATTTATTTAATTTCTCTAACGCCTCCACCCACCGTGAGCTGAATTCTCTTACTCCATCATTGTGAGAATGTTCATCGAGTGGACAATTTAATATGAGTGGAGTTGCTTTCAGCAGCGGGAATCGAACCCAAAATGTGGGCGTGAGCCTGAGGCTCTGATGCAATGAAATAATTATGTCTCAACCAAAAGTTGAACTTATAAAAATGTATGAAATTAATTCATTTCATGTGACTTGAAATGTTTCCTCCAGATATTGGTGAGGTGATTAATTAGTTTATGAGTTTTTTTAATAATAATTTGATTGTAGTTTTAGTGCCCTTGATCTTATTTGTTTCAACAAGATTAGTAATTGGAAGTAATTAGACAGTTTGTTAGGCTATTTTTGAAGTTAATCTCTAGCTGGAGTCAACTTCTTATTTTCCTTTACCATGCATTATGTCATGTGCAACTGCTAACTAATCAGAGCATGCCTTAACCTTTGTTAATTAATTGTTTAGGTTAATATGATTGTTCTGGAAAAACTATAGTAATAGAGAAAACAAAATAGAAAAAAAATATATAAAAATTTGTTTATTCAATTCGTCAAAGAATTTATTATGTTCTAGATTATTTAATAAGAAACACAGCTAGCCTTAATTAATTAGATTTTACGTAAATCATTTGGATCACCAATGGACTAGTGTACAATATTTTAGACTTCAAACCTAAAAATATATGTATGCATACACATTGTTTGTACATGTACGAATTATATTGTACATTTTTTATTAATTCTATATGAATTGATGCGGTAAGGTAGGATCTGCAGCGATGTACGTGTGTAATTTTTTTTTAAAGTAAATTGTGTGCTATGCTAATGCAAATCACAAGAGTATATATATATCGATCCAAAAATTACACGATACTAATAAAGGTAGAAACCCATATAAGATAGCACAAACAAGAACACAAGGAGTATCCAAGATCATACGCCGAGTTTCGATGGAAAGCGGGTAATCACATCAGCAAGGCGAAATCTTTTGGCCATGCGAATCATCCAAAGTCTTTGAGGGCGAGGTGAAAAAGTCTTGCCAAAAGCCCCGTTAATGCTCGCGTAAGAAAGGTGGAAACGGGCGCATGAGTTTACGAGCAACTTCAAACCCTCCGGTGAAATCGAAGTTAGGTTGGCGGAGGCCTAAAGTACCACCCCAGCGAAGTTTTTCAAGCCAAATCAAGGACAAAAAACCGGAAGAGCCGGGGAAGATCGCGAAAGCGGATGGGAAGATGAATCGAGAACAAATATTCATGAGAGCATTGTCATTATCAAAATCGGCCACCCGCGACCTCTTGAGACAATTGTGGAAGTTATGCGAGGTCCCGGACAAAAAACCCCATGATTTCAAAAAATGGAAAACAACCAACAACAAGTTGGCAATGTCCATCAAATATCTTTGCCATCAACCATGTTAGAAATGACAATCGGAAGGTCCGCTTATCCCGCGGGTCCCGAACAATGCAGCGCAAGCTTGAAAAGTCAAATCATCAGATATGGGATGGGGGGGCGTCATATTTGATGGATCTTTAAGGGTTTAGGAATTCCTGAATCTCTCGGAATCTTCATTCGAAGGAAGGTTGAATTAGATGCGCCATGGGCGATGTCCATCAAATATCTGCCCCCATCAACCATACCATTTGACGGCATCTAACTCGTTGCATTGTTCGGGGCCGAGGACAAAGGACCTTCCGATTCCTAACAATTTGATCGGTCGTGATTTCAACCAAAATCATGGATTAATGGTTCCATTGCCTCTTTTTTTGACAATTATCTGGTGCAACTTGCCCCTCTTCGTACAACTTCCACAATTGTCTCAAGAGGTCGCGACACTCGCTCTTGTTGTGGTCGATGCTCTCGTGATAATTACAATATTTGTTCGGATTCATCTTCCCATCCGTCTTCGCGATCTTCCTGGGCTCTTCCGGCTTTTTTTGTCCTTAATTTGGTTGAAAATTCATTGGGGTGGTACTTAGGACCTCCGTCAACCCCGATTTCGACAATTTCACCGGGGTTTGAAGTCTTTCGCAAACTTCATGATTTTGGTTTCCACCTTTCTTATGAATAGCCCGGCTCGGACTTTTTCACCTCATCCTCAGTGACTCGCTCCCCAAGTCGCATGGCCAGCATTTCGGCCTTGCTGATGTGATTACCCGCTTTCCATCGAAACTCGGCGTATGAGCTTGGATACTCCTTGTACATCAACTTCCACAACTTGGTGTTCAAGCGCAGACCCCGGACTGCCCCCATGACTTTGGCCTTGTCACCCATGGGCTCGCCCTCTAGGAGAAGGTTATCGACCCGTTCGATGTAATCACGATCCGACTCTGTGGGACCCTGCTGGACATTGGCAAAGATTTGCTTAGCTGATGGCCGCGGCGCCATTGTGGCGAAGTGGTTGAGGAAGAGGCTAGCTAGTTGGTGAAAGGACTCGATGGAGTTCGGAGGGAGGGCCTTGAACCAACGGTAGGCCTGATCGCCCAAAGTAAGTGGGAAGAGCCGACATTGTGTTGCCTCTGTGGCCCCCATAGAGGTCATATGGTCGGTGAACTTCCCGAGGTGAGTGGTCGGATCCGAGTTTCCGTTATACTGATTAATGGAGGTCGCGGGATCTTGAGCTGAGCCGGCGCGTAGATAATAGCCGTGACCAAGGGCAAGATCGGGACCAGGGCCAAGGTAGCCGGCCCGACCTTTTGATTCACTTGGTCCTGTAGCTCCTTGAGGGTCTTTTTGATAGTTTCGAGCTGATCATTCTCGGGGTTATGAGGTCGGTTTGATACCGGCGCGCCCAATCGATCATACACAGACACTCTCGGTCCCCTGCTCCCCCGATCTCGGGCCTCGCCCCCGACCTCAAAAGAGTTTTCCAAATTTCGCCTAACCGTGAACGAGTCGGTTTTGGCTATCGTGCGGCGAGCTCGGGGTCTGCGTGGGGCATCGCTCCCCAATCTGTCGAAGACGGATTCGACCTGATGTGACTGCTGGGAACTCCCCCTTCGGAGAGCGGGTTTCCTCCCGATGATCGTGGCGAACCCCCAACCTTTGGGAGCCAGGCGCGGTAAGGCTAGTTTTGGCCGGTCTATTTCGAGGCCTCGCGCCCTCGTCCATTTTCCTCTTCCCCCGGGAACCGGAGTTCCCATGGGATTCTGCACGACGATGCGGTCCGCTGCGCTCTCCCGCCAGATTACGTTGATGGCGTTTGAGGATTTGGACGGCCTTCCTGAGGTCTTTGGGGGTTTGGATATCAGCCAAGTTCTTGAGGGGACCCTCGGTGCTAGACGTGGTCTCCCCCCGATGGCTGGAGGCCTGTGCCCCGACAGAAGCCATACTGGGTTAGGGAATTCCTTTCCGGCGGCAAAGGGAAAATCCGGTAGGGTGACTCAAAAGTGAATCTAGGAACTCACTAGTGACGTTACCCTCCTTCTAGCGCCAATTGTTGGTACCAAAAATATGAGCAAAGGTTAAGATATTTATGTGGCTAGGTTTGGCATCAAATAAGTTAATGATTTGGGGGGATTATGAATTAATGAGGAACAAAGAGACTGTCCTCCATTAATTGTGGATGATTGGTTTTAAATGCATGAGGGGGTAAAACATTAAATTTGCAAGAGGAGTTGGGTCAATGGCCTCTTTTTAGCTTCTTAGAGCCTTGTAATAAATTGAGAATGTGGAACCCTTAAATGAGTTCTTACCAAAAGTATTTATACTTGTTACAATAAGAGAGTAGATCTCTAGATCCTAATTTCTAGACTATTAATGCATCTTTAGTCAAAACCCTGGATCAGAGCCGGCTCAAATGCAGCCATAATTAATGCTCTTTGTCTTTGTTCGCCAGATCGAGGTCGCCGTCGCTGACGCTGCCCTCGAGGTAGCCCGCCGTGCTCTTTCCCAATCGGTGATTCTGTTCCTGTAACTCGAGAGTCCTTCAGGGCACAGGTTCCCTTTTGAGGAAAGTCACCCCTATACTGAAGCCACCGGGGAACACAGATGGGCTGGCGAGTCGCTTGGGGCTCTGTGTCGCCTGCGGACCCAGAAACCGAGGCCTCTTGCGAGCTCTTTCATTGAGAGGTCGGGATTACCTTTTTCAGGTCGCTCAAGTTGCTCGTCCCTCTCCAGCCACCGAGCTTGCTTTCTTGCCCGGGCTCGACTTGAGCCCGCTCAGAACTGGGAGATAAGTTACAACTCCGAGCTCGGGGGACCTCGCCTTCCTAAATAGGAGGTTGAACTCTCTAACTGCGGGGTCTCGCTCACCCCTAAATATCTCACATACAACAGATCTGCAGCAATGTACGTGTGTAATTTTTTTTAAAAGTAAATTGTGTGCTATGCTAATGCAAATCACAAGAGTATATATATCGATCCAAAAATTACACGATACTAATAAAGGTAGAACCCATATAAGATAGCACAAACAAGAACACAAATTCCCAAATTTCAATAGTTATTTTTTTGATAACTCGATATTCGATCCAAGGACCGCACGATTAATCCGGACCAAAATCCATCGTCTAGTAACGGAGGCCAGAGCAAAGCTCTGTATAAACCGATTTATCTCAAGAATCGATCGCACCTTAGGGGTTTCGAACCTAAAATATAGAGAGGAGTATACTTTAAAGTCCCAAGCCTACACAATTCCCAAATTTCAATAGTTATTTTTTTTTGTAACTCGATAATCAGTCCAAGAACCGCACGACTGATCTGGGACTAAAATCCACCGACCAGTAGAGGGGCCCCCACTTTAAGTCAGAACAAAACTCTATATAAACTGATTCATCTAAAAAATCGATTGCACCTTAAGGATTTCGAAACAGAGACCTAAAAATGAGTATAATTCTAAGTCACAAACCTCACAATTCCCAAATTTCAATAGCTATTAGTTGAATGGGACACCATCATTAAAGCAAAGGAAAATCATATATTGCTCTACAAGAAAACCATTTATGAGATTTCTCTTTTCTCAAAATATCAATCTCATCTTTTCTTTTGCTTTATTTCTTTTCCACATGGAGTACATTAAATTGGTCAAACACATGGTTTTAGCATCATTGGAACATCAACTGCTTAGCTACTATATATATGGTCTTCAACTCCTGAAAGTCCCTTGTAATTATTACTAATGAGTACTTGTAAAACTTATTAGTACCTTTAACTTTTCCTTTATAATTTGCAACAAAAGTAATGCATAATATATATGTGGACGAGTTTTTATATTAATAGAGCTCAATATTTATTTTTTATGTAGCCAAACCCGATACATGGGCTTGCATTGGATTAGGCTATGAATCGTGAAGTGGGCTTTCATGTAATCGAATGAAACAATGGAATGGGCTGAGGCCCACTCTAGTTGGGCCTTGTGTTTATTGTTGACTGGATTTCTGATTCCGGCCACTGGAAGGCGAAAATCTCATTTTGGCTTCAAAATTCAAATGACATTTCTGCCATTGTAAATAATTAAATTAAATTATATATGCAAAGATATATACGTAGAAATATTGGACCAAAATTATGATTTTATCTTTTTATATAAACTGAAACGAATTTTGAAGGATTTTTCAAGTGAAGTTACTAATTTGACTCGAGTTGAAATGAATACTTATGTGGATCACATATGAAACACCACTGGGGTTAATCTAGTCATTTCAACAAAATCCTGGGTTTATAAAGTATCATCCCTCTTATTAAAACCCTTTCCCCAACCCAAAAACCCTAGCTCTTCTCTGCAGTTTTCATTCAATCCTTCTTTGAGTTATAGAGATGGCTAAGCGTTTGATTCCGCTTCTCAACCGCGTTTTGATCGAGAAAATTACTCCGCCGTCTAAAACCACGGCCGGAATCCTTCTCCCTGAGAAAACCAGCAAGGTAATTATCGCATACAATTATACTATTTTACTCTGTTTAAGTACACTTTGGTTATGTCTTTGTTACTTCTCTGTTATTAATTTCTGTGAAAAATCTGCAAGCTCATTAGTGAATTTGATTAATTTTCTTGTGCTGTCCCGATTCTGATGTAGTTAATTTTTTGTTTCTGTAGTTACATTTGTTTTACTTTTCTAGCTTTTTGTTAGTGGTTGAATTTGTAGCATTACAAAATTAGAATTTTTTTTTTTCGAATGCTTTTCATTTGTCCATGCGAATTGTTTGTTCATATTAAGGACTAGTCTAGTAAAATCTGACAGTGTGTTATGGTTGTTTGATGAACGAAAGTTGCAATGAAATTGGTCTTCTGGTAATTTTGGGTTTTGGCTATAAATTATCAATAGTTGAGATTTAAAATTCTGTCTTTTCTTATTGATTTGATCATACATTACTGATCATTAATACACTGAGTAGCATGTGTGAAAGCGAACTTGTGTAAAATGCTAAAGGTTTCTATTTTAACATGCTTAAATTTGATAATATGGCTATGGTTCAGTTGAACTCTGGAAAGGTTGTTGCTGTTGGTCCTGGCTCCCATACCAGAGAAGGGAAGCTCATTCCAGTGAGTGTGAAGGAAGGAGAAACTGTTTTGCTGCCTGAATATGGAGGAACTGAAGTTAAGCTTGGTGAAAAACAGTGAGTCATGTTTCTTGATCTATTTGTTTTCTTCTTGATGTGTTATTCTTTTAAGTTTTTTCCTCTCTTATGTTTGTTGCTTTTGTTATCTTGATGAAACAATCTATTTTCATTACTCTAGATAGAAAAAGAACAAGTTGCTTGGCCTAGGCTCATGTTTATTGGCACAATAATATTTATCTCTTTAAAAGAATCTTATTTGTGACTAACATGCCATCTTCCTTGATTTACTTCAGTGATGCTTTATTTCAATGTTCTGTAAAACAATTTGTTCTGGTTTTTCTTGGTGGCATAGTTATTAATGCTAAGGCGCCACAAAGTTGCTGGGCGCCTAGCGCCTTAAGCGGCTGGATCATAGGGCGCGCCTTGCATCCTTGGAAAAAAACAACATAAGACCTTGATAATTTCTTAGTAAACCTAACCAAGTAGCGATACCCCAAGTCAAATTTTCACCTTGGTGAACCAACTCATCTTCATCTTCCATTAGACCAACCATCCACTCATTGCTTTCATCTATATCCCTCAAAGAGATAGGATCAATGTGTTTCATACCGATTATCGATGGCACAACAATTATACTTGATAAAAAGTGAATTTTGAAACCCTAGATGTGTTTCTTAAATATTAAGACTTAAGAGATAGTATTTTTATTATGCGATGTTATTTGACAAATACAAAAATGTTTATTTTTATTTCAAACCCTAGATATGTCGCGCGTAAAGGCAATGTTCTGCGCCTTTAGGCGCCTTTAAAATTTGTTCTTTAGGCTTTGCGCTTTTTAACTATGCTTGGTGGAAATCCATTATTCCTTTTGTATTCAGTTATTAGTTATAGATTTTGTCATATTCAAATGTTTGACTTATGATTAGTCATTTACTCCTCGGACCATTTTGTTTACTCTGATTAAAGTATTCCTACACTTGCCTCCACCCAGAAAAAAAATAATAACTTGTGTGGATTTGATGTTTTCCCTGCATAATAAAAGCCCTCCTTCACAGGATTAATCAATGGTCTGTATGATATGACCTGTATTCAACCATCCTTGGCTCTGTGTATTATTGTTTCATTAGTTACATGGTCTTCCCACTATGCTTAATCTCCAAGCTATATTTTTTTTGCTGCGCTTGGTTTTATTTTCTTTTCCTATCATAAAAATATAAACCAAACATCATAAATGTATAATGCATTCTCCAATATGTTCCGATCCCCTTTAAACAATCTTATGTTTAATAAAGTACTTCAAAACATCTCTATAATCGCACTTCAAAATAAAACTCAAAATCACATTACATTGCCCTATACCTTTCCCCCAAACTTCCAAAATCATACCAATTGTCCAAAATCATGCCAATTGTCCCAAGGTTCTAACTTATATCTATTCAAGTGTGATTGCTTATGCCATTTTTGTTATTTTTTAACAATTGAATTTTAATTGAACATGAACTCCTTCAATCTTTGGGGCCTTATTAGATAAAGATATTCTTGTAGGTCCACATTTTATCAACCTGTCCTTGGTCTCTCAACACTTTAGGACCAGACATCTTCTATCTCAAAGCACCATTGTTCTTCCAATTGATGTTTTTAGTATAATAAACCATGTCTCCTTGTTCTTTATTACATTTTTCTTGCGATGGTTGTTTACTATGTTTTCTTGAACTTGTCAAGACTTGTTATTATTTTGATGTTTATACAAAATGATTCCGTATTCTATTTTAAATTTTCAGGTACCATCTTTACCGTGACGAAGACATTCTGGGAACGTTGCACGACTAGTTTAGTGTTACTCTCACCGTACTACAGAGATTTTTACTGAGAACTATGGCTAGCCTATACTGTTTTCGATTGTCTGTCAACTGTACTTTATAACCTTGATGCGCTATCAGTGAATTTTTTTGATGGAGAAGTTTCCTTATCTAAGATGATAATTGTATCAACTCTCCTGAACTGAGCATATTATTCATGAGTCTGTTTTTGGGTGTCATAATTTAGAATGTCAGTTGCAACATGCTCATGTCTATCGGAAATCAGTGGATTATTGGTTAAAAGCCCAGCAAAAGGTCTAATATGATTCAATGAAGTTTATACATGATTATTGGTTAAATCATGTATCTGTTTAAATTTTAATAAACTTAGTTATAATATTGTTTTATATAATAAAAGATAAACTAAATTTGAGTGAGCTAGTTGGATTATTTGCTTGATCGATCCCAACTGATATTAACTTTAATTGTGGAATGAGTAACACTCATCTGAATCAGGTCTATGCATTGAATTTTTTATTCATTGTTATTTGTAAAAATTATTGTTATATACAATAAAGTTTACCTTTTAAATGTATAAAACACTTTTTAAACAGTAAGTTTTTGTGTCTAACCGTAATAGTTTTTATGCATAACCGTGATAGTTTTATACTACCTCTGTCCCAACTCTTTGTTCACAGTTACTGTTTTCTCGTGTTTTAGCGAACGAGTTATTTATTAGTATTTAAAATGATAAAATAATTTTTAAGTAGACATATAAGAGGAGATGTAGATTTTTCATATATCTCCTTAAAATACACTTTATCATTTCAAATACTAATAAATAATTAGTTCGCTAAAATACGAAAAAAAAAATAGGCGTGAAAAACTTAAAAGTCACTTTATCATTTCAAATACTAATAAATAATTAGTTTGCTAAAATACGATAAAAAAATAGGTGTGAACAAAAAGTTGGAACGAAGGGAGTAAATAAGAGTGATGCTAAAAAAATCGAGTTCACCGTGAACTCGAGTTTACATAAGTTTTTCTCTTATGAAATCTTTTATTACCATCATGATGTTACACCACGGTTTAAGAAGGTTTTCCTATTCAAATTTAAAAAGTGAAGGCATCATCATCATCAAAACATAGCCACGATAAGACCCCATTATCAATGGTTTTTGAAAGTAGATGTGACCTACGCACTAAAACTTGTACCATAGTTATTATCCATTAGTAGTTGCCAAAAGCTGGGAATTCTAAAGAAGCATGCTGACTCTACTTGGCAATTTAGCCACTTTTTCTTCTCATTCATAATAAAATTCTTGTCTTGCATAAACCAATTAATTCCCAACTCAATTTATTCCCATCACAGTCTACATAAGTTTGATATTCATCGGATTCATCGAATTTCTTCCCTTCGCCACGTCATCGCCCCGTGGCAACGGCTTCCCTGCAACGAACGAGCTGAACAGGACGAGCGACCTTTCTGGTTGAGAAAACGGAGCTTCGTGTGAAGCTCCTCGTATCGTTGCAAACGACAGATAGTCGCCATACACTTGTGTCCACCCACCAACCTTCAAAACACACAACATAACTTGTTACATTTAACTTCATTTCGTCGTAAAAAATCACAAACTAGTCGAGTTCCTAACCTGTCTCCCCTCGAACCAAACACCGTACGGTACTGTGGTGTTCAAACCGAGCTCTTTCGCTAGACCAGCGACCACTGTCCGAGTTCCAGTAAGCGGAAGAACAGAATCTTGATCACCACTATTACACATTTTTCGCGTAAATTCACCATAAGTCATATGACTATGAAATAAATGTAAAATTGTCAAATGATCCATCAAGTTCTGTACCTGTATACTAAAACCCGAATGCCCGACTTGACAAGCGTACCCACGACCCGGACTGTTGGAATCTCGAGATCTTGCATCTCATACTGTAGAACACTGCAGCAAAGATAACAACACCAAAATGAATATTAGGCCTATTTTTTGCATGTAAAATATGCCAACATCTGCTTAAATTGAGAAGGACATTACTTGCTGCAAACGCTCCATGTTTTAACTCCAACGAGTCGAGCATGGAACGCCTTCTGCACGTCGTGTCTGTTCAGGTACACGGTCGTTTCGTCCTCAAGACACACATCTATTTTACTATCACCTTGCTGATAAAATCAAGGAAAAAATGTTACATGAATCAATAATTAAGCTTGTGAAAAGAGCCTTATTATAAACTTTACTCACCAAATTACGACTCAGAATCTGAGATTGCTGAGCAACAGAAGACAAGCAGACGTCGAGAGTCACATCGTACGCGTCTATGAATCGACTCATCTCCGAAGAAACGAGCCTTATTACATAAGAGCACACCGGTGTGAGCACTCCTGTCACAGCCTGCCTTCTTATTTGAGAGAAGTTGCAGGCGTATGTGAACTCGTGGCGCGTGGCATCGGATATCAGGCCATGAGACCATAGATAGTCGGCCCTCGAATTGAAATCCGTGTCGAATTCTAGGAGGGGATTTCCAATCTAATTCATCAGAAAATCAACAACTTAGATATGTAAACTGTAATTAACAAAATTGTTGATTGAAATGTACATTTATGGTGTTACTTACAGCAATTCCTTTGAGATTGATCTTTGCTTTAGATTGAATAATGAGATTAGCTAATTGTGGAACATAATGCCCTGTTTACAAAACATGACTTTTCAGCTTAAATGACAGCATATGGAAAGAAATTAAGGCAAAGTCTTGCGTAAACCAGTTTCATGTGCATCTCTTAATAGTACTACTTCTTTCAGAAAAAGGTATTAGTTTTTCCACTATAAAGTATTACTTGCAAAACCGGTTTACACAAGACCAAACTCAGAAAATTAAACATGTTACATACCACCATAACTTTCTCCTGTTATGTAAAACTCTCTGCTCTTGAATTCTGGGAATTTCTCAAACCAATTTTGCAGGAAATTAAGGTTGTCTCTAGCTATTAAAAACAGAGAGAGAAACAGAAACCTCAATTAAATTCCCAAATAAAATTCCCATCTTAAATTCTTTACATGAAGTAAAACCTGTCATTTCATCATTCACGGAATCATAGAAAGATTTATTGGCAGAAAAAGAGAAACCAACTCCAGCAGGTGATTCCAAGTACAACATATTTGCAACTGCAAAAAATATGCAAATACAGAAACCTTAGCATAATCAATAAAAAGTTTTAAAAATAAAAAAAGGACATTGTCACATGGGATGTACCTTTATTCCAGCTGTAATTATTTTTCACCAAAATATTTCCACTTGGTTTAAAAGGTCCATGCTCCCCAAAAGCCCCTGCTCCAATAGATGAACATCCTGGCCCTAATGCAAAAATAATAATAATAATAATTTTTTTCATATTAAAATAATGCTGAAAAATGAAAATCCAATACCTCCATTGAGCCAAAGAACAAGAGGCTTTGAATTAGGCTCGGTTTCAGCTTCGACAAAGTAGTAAAAATAGGATCTTTTTTGGTTTTTATCAACTGTGATGTAGCCTGAATATTGCTTGAAATTAACACTTGGTTGGCCTGGAAATTTTGCTATTTTATCAGCTTCGTAGTGGGATTCAACTGATGATTGATATATGAGCAATGCAGAAATTATGACCAAGATTATTGAAAATTGTTGAGATGCCATCTTAGTGTGTGTGTGCAAGTGTGTGTGAGAGAGAGATATGACTTTTGAGAGCGTAGAATGAATGAAGATATCTCACTTCTATCTATCTACTGAAAATTTCTAATCTACTAGCTAAGAATTTAGGTAGCTTTAGCAATTCAAGATTTTAAAATAAAGTGGTAACTTTTTTTGTCCGGTTGATGGATTTTTGTATGTATATATATGCACACATGTGTGTATGTAAACAATTATAATGAATTTTGTATTTGTGATAACGCGTGACGTGTTTGGAACTTTTTCCACCCCTGCCCCCATTTTTGGGTAGCGTAGGAAATAATTCAGAGCGTATGTATATTCGTAATCTTGACATCATGTCATTCTTGGATGCTATTTTATATTAAAAACAGTTTTTTGTACTGTTTTGGCCATTACGTTTTTTAATGGCAATCATGCAGAATTTTTCAAACTAGTAGCGTGTTTTTTTAACTCAAGCTTTTTTTATTTTTCTTATTATATGTTCTTCGTCATGGTGATAATCAATACATTTTTAAATACAATAAATCACAAAATGAAATATGGATACGGGTTTGAAATTTTGATACCGTAATTTTCATAATGGATATATTGTAGATTTATAATCTAGATGAATTTTTATACGACGAAACGAAATGTGAAATTCGTCTAATTGCAAACTCATTTGAATATTGTAGAAGCACTTATTTTAAAAGTTAATTAAATTCAATTTATTTGAAAAAAAAAAGTATTTTTATGAGTGGAGTAGTGTATAAACACCCCCTAAATTTAGTTATCCCATTGTTTAATTGTTGATTTTTATTTACCTTTTTTCAGACGGAGAGTTTTGATACAAGAGCGCATTTATAACTTAAAATTAATGGATTAATTGCACGAACTTCTTTCGTGGTTCGAAAATGTTCTCGTAGTTTGAAAATTGTACGAAATTCACATTGATTTTTAAAGTGAAGCAAATTCTCCATTTTTTAAAAAATTATTTAATACTTTCATCTAATTCCTTTATTCCTTGTACTTTATTTTTTAAAATTTTGAAGTCTGGGACTATTCTACGAAGGACATAACACATAAATATTTAAATAGTTAACTCCTATTTTCGAAAAGGAAGAATTCTTAATTTTATAAACCACAAGAAAATTTTGTGCAATTTCTAAATTACGAGAGGATTTGCGCTAACATTTCTAAACTATGACGGAGTTTTGTGCAATAGTACCCCTAAAATCAACTTTACATGTTTTTTCTGGGATCCTTTTCTTTGAGTTCTAAATTATTGTGATTGAAAATAGCAATCACCCTAAAATCAGCTGATTGCGAAACAAAATGAATATTGGGACTTGACTTCAGGAATTCGTAATACATGACGTCAGAGATTTTGGATCTTTGTCAAAGTGGTATGTCATTAAAGAGTAATTCAGTTTTCAATTGATAACATATGTTGCTACCTTTAACTAATTTTAATAAATGATGAATTTCGTTGAATAATTAAATTTGATATAAATAATGACAAAATATTTTACGAATTACGTGGTGGTAATATTAGAGTATTGTTTATCAATCTAGATTTGAAATGGTAAATTACGATATGTATATTTCGACTAAAAATTGATTTATTTATTATTCCATTTGATATGAATTCAAATTTAATAAATGTTATTCTTTTTTTTTTTAAGAATAAAAAAAATGACATTTCCGATACTTTGATATCAATGTGGTCCATCGAGAACCCAACCTTAATCGACGCATTGCTGAAAATATCAGTGGGCCAAATGGGCCTTTAGGGACTTTTATTTCTTATGGGCCTGCACATCATCAATAAAAATGGCCCAAGTAGTTTATTTTATGTTTATTAAATTATCCACAAGGAGCTTCCTAGTCCATTATTACAGTAAATATTAATTCAATGTTTTCTATAACATAGTACCTAGAGCGGGCATAACTAGGATAAAACCAAACAAATCGACCAAATCGAGGCAAATTGTTAAATTCAGTTAATTTATTTTTATTTAATTATAATTTGGTTATTGATTTAAAAAATCAAAATTTTGTTTCGGTTTATAAAACAATAATTTAAAAACAAAAATCGAACTAATTTTTTTTTTTTTTTTGATAACTCGGTATCTGAGCACAAAAAAAAAAAAAAACTAATTGTTACATTTTTTTTTGAAACAAAAGAACAATTACAATTTATGATATGCGAGAATAATAATTATTCAGGAAAGGCGGGAATGGGCCGAGGGAGTTTGGAGGTGGGAGTGGAGTTGGAGGAGAGAGTTATTTGAGTATGAGAAAATGCATTTTAATGATCTTACTTCATTGATCGATAGATACACTCCAAAAAGCAAGGACTTGAGGACTGCTGAAAATGGAAAGCTACATCAAATGGATGCCACCAGACGAAGAGGACATTTGAGTTGATCACAGAAGGAACCTCAGATACACTTCCATGGACTCAATTGCTTTGACTTCACCTCCGTTTGGAACAAGATTGCACCAGTTAAAGTGGCTTCAATGGCATGGAGATTATTATGGAACAGGCTACCAACTTTGGACAATCTAGCTCCAAGACAGATCATCCAAGCCAACACATCCACAAGCTGTCCAATCTACAGTTTAAACTCCGAATCAGCGGACCAACCCTTCCTTGGTTGCTCGGATGTCTCAAATATTTGGAGTTCATGCTACGACTGGCTGGGCTTACCATTATCACTTCACAATCATGTACAATCTCACTACAAAATGCACTCGGGCATCTTCCCGGACAAGAGAGGAAACATGATTGCAACTAGTATATGGGTGTGTATGGTATGGGTTGTGTGGAATTGGAGAAACAAGAAGATTTTCAAAGGTATACATTTCAGAATTGAGAAGATTGTTGAGGAGATAAAGGGACGACTTTTTGGAGCTGATATTCTTCAAAATTCTCTATTTCAAGTGATTATACGTTAAAATATTGGTTTGTGAATCCTATAATCATCCTAGACATTTAAATTCTCTGTAAATATTTCTCTTGTTGGGCATATCTTATACCCAATATTAATAAAATTACTTTTTTCGAAAAAAAAAAAGTCATTCACAATAGTTGAAGGCTCGGCTCAATAATAAGAATTTGGAAATGACTCAAACGCCCTAACAAAACAATGAGCCAAATCATGGGCTTTCATGCGAACTAGACAAATCACATAATCACTTTGTTGCCTTAATATAGCTTTACACACCATATTTGTTGTATCTTCACTGGCACAACCACCCTTTAATAATGTATGTCTCACTCGTCGATCCACCACACCATTCACATAGTCACACCATGTAGTCAACACTTATTTCTTTGATTTAAATTTCGAAAGCTATGCTGTCAAAAACTTGACGCCACAATTTAATTTTACAAGACAACAGAAAGAAAATAAAAGTTCACAACTTGGGAGAAAAAATCAGAGGCTCTCAACTAAGGATAGAAACTAAGGTGCACACGATTTGAAAGGACGCGGACAATGATAGAGCAATATAATTCTTACAAGCAGCGGCAGGTCAACCGCTCAGATCTAATATATATGAAAAATGAAAGGACAATCTAAATCTTACGAAAATTAAAGAACGACCTAAAACTTACAAAAAATAAGAAAACAATTTGTTCTTCAAGTGTTCCAGAGCCACGCTAGTTCGCAATTTGAAACCCCACTAATGGATTGATGAACAAATCTGGTGGCAAAGCACAAAAATAATAACAGCTTTTAGGTTTTCTCAGGGAGAGGGGCCGCCTATAACACTAAATTTCTTTTATAATTATTTGAATATTATGTATATAAAAAAGGTAATTATATTATTTTTAAATTAAGATGGTGACAATTGGTAAGATATGGACTCAAATGTAACTTCACTCTAATAGGATTATAGGAATGTGATTTACTCCCTCCGTCCCAAAGAAACGTGCACGTTTACTGTTTTCACGTGTTTTTTCGAGCGAATTTTTTATTAGTATTTAAAATAATAAAATAATTTTAAAAGATGTATGCAATAGATGAGAGGTAGATCTATAATCTCTCTTAAAAAAATCACTTTATCATTTGAAATCTTAATAAACAACATTTCACAAAAAACTCGATAATAAAAAGTAGGTGTCTTGTTTTTTTTATGAAGGCGGAGGTAGTATTTGTTTGGAAAATGGAAATGTTATTTACAAACTTAAATTAAAAAATTAATTATAATTAGATTTCTCGGATAATAGATTGAATCGAACTGACTATTTTTAAAACCGAACAGCCGGAGGCAGAGCTGCAGTCTCCTTTCAGAAATCGCAACTTCTTCAGAGCTCAACCACACCACCGCTGCCCTCACTTTTCCGGCTCATCTAATCCGCCGCCACCACCGGATTCTGTCTCCGTCCTTCGAGCACCCAGAATAAGAGATTGTGGCAAGATCCCTAATCTTCAAAACTCTTGCCGTTTGCAAAATTTGAGGTATGGTGGAATTTATTCAGTCGCATATAAACCTGAAATTTGTTTTAGTCTTTTTTATTTTCCCGTTAATTATGTGATTATGAAGTTATTGATTCTGGTGAGGTCGCTGCAGACGAATTCTCTAAATCCCCAATATTGGCGAATGCTGAAAGTTATTGAATTAAAATTGTCAATAGTTGCTTAATCCAGATCGATTCTGTGAATTTATAAGCGAAATCTCTCGAATTCAATCGTTTTCCTTGTTGTATTGTTTTTAATTTCTATACAATCCTGAATTACCCCCAATTTTTTCTTTCCCCCGCTGTTTAGATGGGTATATTAAGTTTAGGAGAAGTTACGCAGTATCTTGATTGATTGTATAAATACTTCAAATCAATATTTTTGTATAGAGCATGGATCCAGAGGCTGCAAGAACTGCACGAGATTCGCTTGATTTAGCTTTTCACATGTCAAACATTCTTGATAGTGATTTGGATAGTCACACGCTTTCGATTTTCATCGCACTTTGTGAAATGGGAATCAATCCAGAATCATTGGCCGCTGTTGTTAAGGAGCTTCGCAGAGAATCGCCACCTTCTTCTTCACAAGAAACAGTTGCATCGCCTCCTTAACCGGGTATGGATTTATGAATATGTCTACTCATCAATTACTAGCATATACTGATGATATTAATTATGTTATGGGGTATGTTATGATTGAGCAGTAGTAGAACATCATAATTGTTTGTCTTAGGGGTGGCATTTTCAAGTATTGTTATGCAACAGATTTGGTATATTGATATTTGCTTGTATATGCTTGATTGTATAGATGGGAAGAGAAGAAAAGAAGATAGTTTTGCATGTTGATATTATGAAGTTTAAAGCTCTCTACATTGAATTCTTCTTAAATTACTTCGATTCACATTTCACACATTAGTTTTAACTTAATCACTATATATACGTGGGACGAGTAATACTGTATTCAAGTATTGTTTAAAATAATTCAACTTCCCTGACTACATCAAAATGGAGATCTTTAATGAGGCTATTTCCTATAAGAGCTTAAAGTAAGGGCAGAGTTTTGAAGTTATTCTATTTAACCACAGAAAGAAGCGTAAGAATGCCGCTATGTACGGTTTCTCATGATGACGATGTTTTGTTTTGACTTCATCTTACCTTCTTTTGCCCTTCACCATTCCTTAACAGGATCTAGTTCTCCATTCTGACTGAAATTAAATATTTTGAACAGAAATTTTGAAGGAACCAGAGTTATCTTAATTTTCCTTTTTGAGCTATATCTAAAATCTTAGATTTAATTGAGATGCATTATATCTTTGTTAATGTAGAATTTCCTTGTTGTAAATTAAGAGCTTGGGCAGGCTAAGATTAGTACACTCGACGTATGGGGGTTCCCTTTTTTTTTACGGATGATATGTATCTAAGAATATTCAGTAGTTTGGTATCTTCTGGACTCAAGATCTAATTGACCTCAAATTCATAACATCGTCGAAATCATGCAACTAAAACTCATTGGTTAAGGCTGTAAAGCATGATAGTAATTTTGGTGCTCCAATCTTCATGAGCTGACATCTTTATGTTAATATGCATGCCAAATTCATTCATCTTTGATAGAAACATTATGCTGTATTGATAGATCCCAACATCCTTCGTTTCTAACTTTCTGCAAGAATCTGGATTTATATAATGCAAAACATACAGGAACCATATGAAGGTTCTTAATTCTCCATTTTTGTGTGTCACTATCCATAATTGTTGCATGAAATACATTGTACCTCTGACTTCAATATGTTTGTTTCACGTCCAAATGCAGGGCTAAGAGAACGGCCGACTGATTATTCTGAGGAAGGAGATGAGTCAAAGCAAGGTTACTGGTGTGTCTGTGTTAAGAAGTACTAATTGATATTCAACTTCTTTTATTGTGTATGCGGAAACATCTATGTTAGAATCACTTTTTTATTCAAATGAATAGTGCATAATCTTTTTTTTTTTCTTTTCTTTAAAGCTAGCAGAACCAACTTTTTTTGAAAAAGAAAGTGGTTCTAGATCTACACTTGTGTTGCAAGTTGCAACACACCCTCACAACTTTTGAATGTTAAAAGTGATTCTCACTATTGACTAGTGTTTGCAACTCTCCAGGTGCAATCCCATGCTTAAGATATAATAATTGGAGATGTTAACAAGGTGGATTGGTTCTCTTTTATTAAATATTTGCTAAATAATATAAAATGTTTCAAGGGTAGACTTCTGTTTAAGAGTTGGTATGCTGTGAAACTTTTTCACCTTGGAACTGATTTATTTTTACACTTCAGTTATCACGATTACACTCTTTAGTAATATAGATCACACTCTTCAGTTATCACGACCACACTCTTTGTTGTAATATTTATCACACTATTTATTTTTTATTTTTATAGAAAAAATTTCTTTTATATAAAAGTCACATTCTAATCGGTTTAAATCGTGAAAACTTGTTTCACCCTATATTTTGCCTCCATCTAATTATATGTAAATATTTGGTGATGTGGACAAATCCAGAGCCTTGCTGACTCGTAAAAAAAAGTCCACATGATACATTGTACCGAGATAAAATAATTATATTTCAACATTTTATGATTTTAATAAATTATGACATTTTCTGTTTTTGATAAATGATACTCCTTTTTAAAAGTTATTTTAGCATACAAAAGCCGTTTAACTTTTTTCGTTAACATAAAACTTATTTTTCCGGCAATTTTTTTTAAACCTCTCAAACCCTCTCTAAGATGAGTCACCTCCAAAAGACTGAAGTAGGGCCTATTCCACCAAGCCCAACTACTTTGGGCCCATGTTTGGGCCACAAAGTAAAGCCTACGTTATGGGTCCGGTTATTAACACCCCCATTATTAGGAGATAATTTCGAAATATAGGTGTTGAAATTGTATCTTAATTTCGAAAGTAGTTTTTCGAAATCACCAACATATTTCGAAAAGAAGATGCCGAATTTTGAAGTTTTGTAAAGTAAAATTCTGCTCAAAAACTTTAAAAACAAATGTTCCGAAACTAAGATACAATTTCAACACCAGTGTTTCAAAATTATACATTAAATTCAAATTAAATTTTTCGAAAATATTTTATGGGGGTGTATCTCCTAATAATGGGGGTGCTAATAACCGGGCCCTACGTTATTTTTAGGCAAAACCAAGCGGCCTGCAAAGCCTGGGATCCTCCATTTCTTTACATTCCAAACTTCCAAGCCGTGACAATTTATTTCAAATCATAGTTTCCAATTTGTCATCGTTGCATAAATAAAAAAGATTACTTAAAATTCATATCAATTCAATTCAATTTGATGTTATATCTCCTATTTAACGTATTATTATTATCCTGTCAAAAAAAAAAACGTATTATTATTTATAAAAAGTATTATCAATGTTTAAATTAAATATATACGAGTACGTGAAATTTCGTTACCAATATGTATATGCATATATGTGTTAAAAGGAATGATGTTAGGATACGAGGCATAGCAGAAATGATATACATACATACATCATTTTCAATTACATGTGCATATGTGATAAATCTTCCACCTTTTATTTTTAAATTAATACATTAAGAGAGAATATAATAAATTCATTTTACAAGCATGTCATGAATATTAAATTATTAACGTATACATTTCTTCTTTATTTTTCTATCTATAAGAAAGTAGTCGAATCGAAATAGAAATTTCTACATTAAACGACATTTTATTTTAATGGTTGCTCTATTACTTTATGAATATGAGATTAAAAAAGGATATAGGATGAGGAATGGGGATCAGATGTGTAATCCATTAGCTGCTATTTTTAATGCATAATAACATATAGTATTAAAATAGGAGATGCACCACAAACAATGTTGTCCTCAAAACGTGTCTTTATCTGCAAAATTTCTTTTTTTATTTAAAAAATACTTTTATAATATTGATCATAACCCGACACGACTATTTCAGTCATACCCAATTTATTGCTACCAAACCAGTATTAGAAAAGTTGGCCTTTCAATTTGATTTTCTTTTTATATTCAATCAAGTTTCAACTCTTAATAAAATAACGTTTTTGTTAACTTGCTCTCTTAGTATACATTTTTTTAAAAAAAAAGATCACTATATTGTTATACCAAATTAAAAAATTATATATATCTTCGAAGCTAAATTCCGAAGTGAGAATTGTTCAACTTATTACAGTTGATTTTTCAAATTATCACAAAATAAATGAGTAATTTTTTGTTAAAACAAAAACTTATGTGAGAAAATCTCATAAGACATAAATTAGTTCTCATTTATTTATATAAATTGATTATAGCTTATGGAGCTCCAATTCAATTATGTTTTAGCTCCATAACTCAATTACATTTTAGAAAAAATTGCAATTAAATACTCAAATGAACACTATTTCATGTATGAGACTATTCTATACAAAAAATTCTAAAAATTAATTATAAATTATATGGAGACTTTTTTTTATTCTATACAAAAAATTCGAAAAATTAATTATAAATTATATGGTGCTTAACTTTTTTTTTCGTAATTAATAATAAACTATAACATTCATTCCAACCTCATAATGTTTTTTTTTTTTTTGAAAAAAATTAAAGAAAAGCTATTAAAATTTCTGTTGCATTTACTTGAACAAAGTCTGTATTACAAGCATTCGAATATCTTCGATCTAAAACTGCTAAAATAACATAATCAATATAAAGTTGCATTGATATCATAACATAAATACATAATGATTATATATTACTATAATTTAACAAAAAGAATCATACCACATAACATAATACATCAAAATGTTTAATGTACATTTTATTTGATTTCCTTAAAAGAACAGATTGTGATGGATTATGAGAGAGACAACTAACTTAATTTGAAGACCTTCTATATATAATGCAAAACATACAGATTTAATTTTTTTATGCAAATTTTAATACAAGTAGAAACTCCATACAGTCATATTATCGGGACCGGAAAAAAATATTACTATAGGGATGTTATTCTTAAATAGAGTTTTACATAGAAAAATAATTTTTTTTTAAAAAAAAAATACTACATTCAATATAATACATACTATACTACATGTATATAAATTTATTAACAAATTCATGTATCTAATTAATATGAATTTGACTAAAATAAATACATACACTTTAAGCATACAAAAAGGTGTTTATGAGGACGAATTATTACGTACACTCAAGTTGAAGGATGTAGTGACAAGCCATAAAATTAAGATGTCGTCACAATTAATCATAGATAAATATTTTAGGTCATCTTAATTGTAATGATATATAATTTTTTATATATAATGTAATTTATTCTTATATGGAGGTATAAATTCTTAAGACGGGACCGGAAAAAAATATGTCTTATTACAATGTGGAGTTTATTCCTAAATATAACTGGTCCCGAGTTGGGACCGTGATTTTTTATTATTATAGAGAGTTTATTCTTATATAGAGTATTCCTATAGGGGGTTTCTATTGTAGATACAAATGAGATTATATATATATATATATATATATATATATATATATAGTCAAAGTTACACGCAAAAATGCAAATATATCTACATATATGTAATCATTTTGTACTTATTAATAAGTTGTAATCTTGAAATGTATCTATTAGTAAATCTTCCAAAAATAATTGTGTAAAAGAATTCAAAAAAAGTAGGTTTCTGATAAAACTTGTTTATAATATAAAATTTATATTATTATACTTATAAATTAATATTATTATATTTATCAATTGATATTATACCATTAAATGTTATATTATTAATTTATAAATGTAATTGTATCAATTTAATAGTATAAATAAATAGTTTCATGTCATTCAAACATGAGATCATATTCAAGTAAAAATATGCATCACCTACCACATCAAGTTTCACATAGGCGCGCTGACGCGGAAAATCGGGTGACCACGAGTAATTTAAATAATCTCATTAATGGCGCCCGTGGTTTTCCTGAACCGGCCGGTTCACTTTGGACTGTAAACGCGCTAACACGTGACTTTCGAGTCTCGATGCAAGGGCACAAAAGTCTTGCAACTACCCCTCAACAAACACAATCCCTCCATTCTTTTTCATATCCATAAAAAAAAAGAGTTACTCTCTTGTGAATTTGGATTAACTATCCAATCAAAACTCTAACCCTTAAATAATGATCCCTAAATTATATATGAATCATTTGAGGGTGAATCATGAATCGCTCGGATCGAATTTGGGTCCGGGTTCGGGTTGAGAGAAAAAAAACCTAAAACTGGAATTAAAGTTAAAAGAAAACTGAAATTAAAAAAAAAAAAAAAAAATTAGAAAAAAAACTCCTAAAATTAAATTGCACGTGCATGTAGTGAACATGAGAATTTGCCAAAAAAAAATCATTGCAACTTTTTTAATACCAAATTTAATGGTATTTTATTCTTTTTCATTTTATTTTTTTGGTCAAAATTCTTTTTCATTTTATACGGTATCATTTTGGTGTGTCAGTTGTATTGTATAATGAGTAGGCTCTCCCGTATAATTTGTTCATAGTATGAAATTTATAACATTACATTTATAAATTAATATCATTACACTTGTAAATTGTGATCATAACATTAAATATTATAGATATCAATTTATAAAAGCAATGATATTAATTAATAAGTGTAATTAGAGATGTTAATCCGGGTCAGGCTAAACGGGCCAGCCCGTTTAAACCTATTATATGCAGGGTTAGGGCCGAGCAATGGAAAGCCCGTTTAAAATCGGGACCTTTTTAGTCCGGACCGTTTAGCCCGCGCCCGCCGACCAGCTTGTGTTAAACTGTTAATATATATAATATTAATAATAATATAATATGTATATATATAAATAGAAACTCATATTACAAATTAGGTTAGAAATTTAATTCTGCCGCACTCTTATTCACGCAGCCATCCACTTCCGTCTTCCAGACTTCCCGTTCTCCACTTCCCGTCTTCACTCTTCTTCACGCAGCCGTCTTACAAATTAGGTTAGATATTTTCTTTTTGTGTTCCTATTTTTTGCTGATGACTTTGGATATATATTGAAATTGCTTGTTTTTATTATGCTTTAATGCCTTGTTTGGTTGGGACTTGGGAGCTGATATTCAAAAATCTTTTGGGTGTTCTGAATTTTCCTTTTTCTTTCAACTGAGTTGGCTGTATGAGAAGACAGTAAAGCCTCCAAGTCCGTTAAAGTTTTATTATTAGATTATTATTATTATTGTCTTCTTGGTTTTCTACTTTTTGTGGGCTATTAATCTCGAGAGTAAGTAGTAGGCAGTTAGTCACCATAATTATTTGTTAGATGAGATGGAAGATGTCATCTCAACCTTTTCCACTATATTGCATCTTATTAATTTTTAATGTCTAGTATTTTAATGATTGAAAATGAAAGGAAGAATGGTTAGTGAGACCTTTTTACTATGAAGCTTCACCTATGATCTTCAAGCATGAATGCTTATGTAATAATTTTAATACACCGACCTCTTATGTAATAATTCTTATGATGATGATGAGTTGGAAAATGATGTTGTGTCTTTGTCCATGGAAGGATCGAATGCCAAAGAGTGAAGAGTCTGGACACATTTTCCGATTATGATTTATTAATGTTTGAACTTTTGTCATTATGTTATGTTTTCATTTGATGTGATTTTGACTATACGAACAATGTCTGGATTATTAGGTTTGAACAATATCATAGTATGATTACAACTTTTGAATATATGAACAATGTTTGGAGTATTTAATATATATAAATTTTTTTCGGAGCCCGATAGGTGGCCCGTTTAGCCTGTAACCCGCTATGATTAGGGTTAGGTCTCAACTATTAGCGGCCCGTTTAAAATGAATCGGTTAAGGCCCGGGACCGTTTAGCCTGCGGCCCTGTAGGGCTGGCCCTAATGGATTAGGGCCAACCCGTTTAACATCTCTAAGTGTAATGATATAAATTTTATAATATTAACAAGTTTCTCGAGAGGATCTATATTGTATAATTATTACACTACTAATATTATTCAATAAAAATAATTACTCCCTCCGTCCCAATATTACTTGAACACTTGTCTTATTTGGACGTCCCAACATTATTTGAACATTCCCAAAATGGAAACAAACATAATATTAATACACTCACAACACCCTTTATTTTCCACTCAAACCCACTCAAACCCACTTTACTTGGTTTTGTGTGTCATTTTTAGTGTTCAAGTCCTCATGGGACGGTGGGAGTAGTATTTTTAAGGCTTAATTGCAATAAAATCACCACTTTTCACTGAATTGCAATTTAATCTAAACTTTTAGATAATTGCAAATAAATCATCACCTTTAAATATTGTTGTAAATTAGACTTATTAACAATACTTTTTGTGCCCGAATCTGATTTTACCAATCGATATAATCATCCTTTAATCTAAATATTATCATTTTACGTAACGAAAAATCTATTAAAATTATCACGTAAGACAAACGGGCACAAAGAGATTTGTACATAAGTCTAACTTACAACAATATTTAAAAGTGGTGATTTAATTGTAATTATTTAAAAGTTTAGATTAATTTGCAATTCAGTGAAAAGTGGTGATTTTATTTGCAATTAACCCAATTTTTAATTAAAATAATTAATACTGATTAATTAAAATTTTTTTGTAAAATAGTTAATATATCATTTAAAATTAGAGTCTAAATGGAGCATAAAGGTAGTTGTTTTTTTGTTGCGTAATCAATGTGGATTATTATAGAAAAGAATGTAGATAATAAAAAGCAAAAAATAATAAAAATTTGTTGGGATTGTTTTGATCCCCACTCCCATACATGACATGAAAAAAAACGAGTGAAGATGGGTTAATTTTTTTTTCTTGTTTTTATATACTCACGAAGTAAAAAAAAACTTATCTCTTCATAAAAAGGAAAATTCACCCTATTCTAAAAGTGTGGGTCTCCTATGTATCAAGTGTATGATGCACTTTATAGTGTATTTTAAAAATTTATAATTTATTGTATTAAAATTTGTAATTTGTTATATTAAAGTTTAAAATGTGCAACATGTGTTTGTAAAATATAATTTTACGTTTTTTATGTAATAAGTTGTAAATTTTAATATAATAAATTATAAATTTTAAAATACATTATGATGCGCACGATGGACCTGACCATTTTAAAAACAAATACTTTTGTTAAGGTGCTTACCTTTTTTTTTTCTTGGCACATGATCACAAAATCTAAAATTTAAACTACAGATTTTGCATAACATCGTCTTATATTATTTGATTAATATTAATTTTAATAACAAAATTATCACTTTAAAGATAAAATATTTTTTTGTGACCTTGTGATTATTTGCACATTTGTTTTATTCGAACAATCCTCAAGGATTTGTATACTTTAAAATATTAAACTCTCCATAAATTTTACTTTCAAAATATCAACAGTTTCACACAAAATGTCACTGAGGTGACCTCATACAGATAAACTCAATCCAACCTATTTTTTTCTTTATGCATAAAGATATCTGGTATTATCCCTCCCAAGGCACTTCACTAAAGCATAAAGTGTATTTTTCTTGATTTGTGTGCACAATTTAAGGTGCAAATTATAGCGGATGGATGAAGTATTACTTATTATCACTTTATCCTAAAATTTACTATCTCCGTCCCAAACTCGATTGTAATATTATCGTGCTTTACACGACATACCATATTAAATATCGAACTTTACACGTGTTAGGGCATTCGACAAAAAAAAAATGTATTCAACGTTTGAATGTTCTATAAAAAAATCTTATTTGACAAATGTGATACGTATTACAGATACCGCTTACTTGAATACGTAACAACCCTAAATTATAAGAACATGAAAAAAAAAAAAATCTCTATTTTTACCAAAGATCGGATCCAAAAAATGAGTTCAAATCTAGAATTTGAGTAGAAAATAGGTTTACTTTTTTTTTTCTTTTGGGCTATATATAGTTTAGTTATTATTATTCCTCATTTTCATTTCTCTGTGTTATTTTCTTATGTTCCAAATATATCCGACTTCCTGGATCTTTAACACATGGACTCAGGATTATGGTGATTCATTGAATAATATTTTAATTTTCACTTGTCATACATCCACAATATGGAACATGAAGTGGAACACTGAAAATGAAACAGATGATATCATTCGATTAATACTACTCCCTATGTTCCACACTCATTTGAACATTCACTATTTGACTCGTATTCTAGCGAGCGAGTTATTTATTAATATTTGAAATGATAAAAGATTTTTAAGATGAGGTATAATAGTGATACTCCTCATTTAAAAATCACTTTATCATTTCATATACTATAAACAAAATGAAACAGTCAAACAAAAAGAAAATGTTCTTTGGAGGGAGTACTAATTACTAATAAGTAATAACCGGTGACAAAGCGGTCTCTTTTATTTCTCTCTGTAAATGTTGAAAACCGGCATGGCGATATCGGTACAAAAGGAAGCGGTTTATGTAAGCAACTGACATAGGGTTCAACCCCTTTCCCCTCTGTGCTGATCACCTGCCCCTTTTTCTCTGCATCTCATTCAATCTTTTTCTCAATCATTCCAAAAATCTCAGAAAATAAATTCTCTCTAAATTAAACAACTTCTCTCCCTTCTCTGTTGGCGGCATCCGGAATGCTATTCTGGAGAGAGTTTTGACACTAATTCTTCTCCGGAATTCCGTCAATTTGGCGCATAAACCCTTGCTTTGATCTGTGTTCATCGTCTTAGTTTTCTTTTTTGGAATGAAACTCAGTGTAGATTTTGACTTATTTTTTCTTGTTTAGGCGGTTTCTCGGAATAGGTTACGGATAGATTTAGAAAATTTTATTTTAAATTTTATTTTGGAGAATCTATTTGGACTCGATCAATATGTGTCCACAATTCTCTTTTTCTTATCTGTTCATCTGAAAAAGTTGTTGATTGCATCGTTTCCCGATCATCGTTCCAATAAAGTGAGGGAAGAATTGAGGTTTTCGGTTTTAGGAGCATCATAGCATTGAATTCGTATACATATATATGTACAAGCGTTTGATTTCTCGATCTGAGCACTGATTGAAATCCCCATTCAATAAAGGCCTTGTGAATTTTAAACTTAAGTTTTTCGCCATGGCGGACGCGAGTTTGGAAAATTGGAGGGAGTATTTCCGGACTGCGAATTCCGATATTTTTACTGTAATCGAGCATGCAATACTGATTGCTGCTTCGGATTATCCCTATGATTTCAAACTGAATAGGGATCGGGTAGCGGAGATGCTGTTCACGTGCAAAGTGACCAAGTGTTTTGGTTGCAATAGAGTCGAATTGTCTGTTCCAAATGCTGATGGTTTGGTGAATACTGAAGAGAAGATCAACAGTGAAATTGATTGCGGCGGAAGTAAGGACTCCAAGGAGAGCAAGGCAAATAGCTGCAGCAGAGATAACGAGGATGATCTTCGAGAAGTTATGGGGATGAACGCGAATCTCGTTAGCAATTACAGCTATGATGCCGAAGCTTTGACTGATGAGATTGAGGAAGAGTCGCAGATGCTGGGAGAAGTGTTAAGGATCAAAGAAACCATGGAGGGCTATGGAGTGGTTTGTTTTCTGTTCATTACTCATAAAAGTGGATCCAAATTGAGTTGTGTTGAAGTTCCTTTTTCATTTAAATGCTTAATGATTTAGTTTATTTCAGTGAATTTTAGTTTCTGTACCTGTTTTTCTATTGGTTTAGTTGGTGATTTTGACTGATTTAGACGAAATTCATTTGGACTACTGCTGTCAGTCTTGCATTCACTACTTAGTTAGTGTTGTTTTATGGATAGATTTAAGGAGTGTTGCTGCTTTTTTTCTGAATGTATGTTTTGCTACTTTAGCTTATTGCTTGGTTTATTTTTTTGTTTTCGTTTATTGAGCCTAGTTTTGATTGTTAACTCTTCCTTTCCTACCACAGTCGGAAGCATTGTTGTTCGATTGCTTGAGGAGGCTTCAGTTGATGAATTTGTCTGTGGAGACTCTCAAGGTTCAACTTGAATTGTTTCTGGTTGTTTAATAGCAGTTTTACTTCTAAGATCAGGGTTATTGACCTACTTGTTTCTATCTCAGGCAACAGATATTGGAAAATCTGTTAATGTAATGCGGAAGCATCGATCAAAGGAAATTCAGAATCTTGCTAGGACTTTAATCGAGTATGAACTCTATTTTATATCTCTATGATTATTGTGTTTGAAGTTTTACTTGACGTAAATTGATTTCTTACTAGAGTTTGCCAATACATTCTACATGTCTTCACAGTATTAGTCTTTAAATGTGAAGTCGGGTATGCTGTGTAAATATTTGTAAAAATGTACATCTTATGTTTCTTCTTTAGCTGTATTCTGTAGTGACTGGTTTACAGCATTGATAATGTCTGATGTATGTCTAACTAGAAAGTTGCTCACAGTTGAGCTTTTGAAATGCAGTGATTGGAAAGTCATGGTTGATGCATTTTTAAGTGCTTCAGCTGCCTTTGCAGGTAACTTAACATAAAGTTCTTTTTAAAGAGCAGCAAGAGTTATTGAATCTCTGCTTCTATAATGAACTACTCACATTTTAATTGTGCAAACAGAATCGGTAAAAACATCTGCGGTTGAAGAAGAAGAAGAAGAAGAAGAAGAAGAAGAAGAAGAAGGGCTGCCATCTCCTCCACTCGATGTAGGCATTTTCTTTGCTACCCCTTCTTCAATGGAGCTGTCACAGGTGTCATATCTTCCATTATTTTTTTTATTTTTATTTTTCGCAATTGGAAATGTTGGGCTTGGGGACTAACTTACTTTTGCTTGTCTCATGTTCTCAATTGCGATTCACATAGTTCTTTGATGGCATGGATGATGATGGGAGTTAGTTTCTTCCCTAAACTTGTGCTTCTTTTATTTTTCTGGTTTTGCTATTAAGTTCTTTTTTCGAATACTGATGGATACTATTGATTGGTGTTGGTGTTTTAGATCCTAAAAGCAGTGAGGACTCAAAGAAAAAGCAAGAATTTGGCAGAAGGCCAACTCTTGACAAAATAGACACCCTTTCTGAAAAGCCCCGTGATTCACGCACTCCTCCAAAGGACAAGAAGGTCGACCCAAAGAGAAATCCAGAAGCTGTGTTGATTAAACAAAACCCTCCAAAGCCATACCGGCCTTACACCGATGAATCTGAACCAGGAAGACCAAAGCCTCTGAACTCTAATACTGCTCCGGTTAGATCAAAACCGTTTCTTAAACCAAAGGTTAACAATGAGATGATGGTTCAGCAAAAATCTGAAAACCGTATTATTCAGAAGAAGACAATGCCTCCTCAAAACGAGGTGAGCATTGCAATTACAATGATGACTCTGATATCCATTTTATGGTTGCTATTTTCGTTGTTGCCTCAAACCCCAACTTTCTGTCCATTCGCAGCAGAATTGTAAGAACGAGGCTTCCATTGGGATGAAATTAGAGGCTGCCAAGAGGAAACTACAAGAGCGCTATCAGGAAGCTGAAAACGGTTCGTTTCTCCAATCCTAACTTCCTTCGAGTTATTACTTCTATAGCTATTAATTTGCAATACAATGAAGTCAAAAAATTCTATGCACCTGGTTCGCTGGAGTTTTATTACGAACTCGATACACTGTTTAGCATAGGAAGAAGAATCAATGTTTAGTAATTTTGAAAGAACAACACTTAAAATCAAGCATTTTTTAAATAGTGATACTTCATATGCTAAAGGTATTACTTTGAAGATGAGAGGCCATGTGAACCTGGTTCAACATAAGACCTACTCGTGTTTGGAATATTCTTGTTTTATGGGTCGTGTCTATGATTATAGTCTCACTTGAGTTACTTGTACATTTTGAACAGCCAAGAAGCAGCGAACTATTCAAGTTGTGGACTTTCAAGATCTCCCCAAAAATAGTTATGGGAACAGAAATCAGACGAGGCCAGGGCACCACAATAGGCAATTCACAAATGGCCGAAAATAGAGTCGTAGGTGCTGTTTGGTGGTAATAATGTTGAGTTTCTTCCTTAATAACTGGTTATTCTAGTGGAAGGAGAACAATGGATTTTTAAGGCTATTTGGCCTTGGAGTTTTAGTTCATGGGATGTAGCATAGATCCCTTTTAGGGAAGCATAGAGGGACCATATATGAATATATAAACTGTTTCCTCAGAAATCATGTCTTCTATCTTTGATCATTCACATAACTAAGTGCAACTCAGGGGGCCTCTCTGCTGAACATAATTATATCTCAACTCTAATGAAATAAAAAGGGTGGAAATGAAAATGTGTAGCTCTAATTAGCTTCAAATAAACTCTCTTCTTCAAAGTAATACCCAAGTATCATGTTTTAGCACTCAAAGCATCATTTTTTTAAAAATGTTTGTTTTTATGTGTTATTCTTTTCAAAATTACTAAATTGTGATGTTTTATATGTTAAAACAATATTATATCATGATACTTTATACGCTAAGTAATATACTAATATTATGTTTATACTTTATACTAGGTTTATAGAAGTGTTTGTTAAATGATTTTTGGTTTAGGAGTCATTTCCATTATGTTTTTTCTTTTTTCATTTTTGTCTTTTTGTTGCATTTTCGAAATATGCATGCGTTCGTGCAGGGCGTAAAGGAGCCATAATATATTGTGGAATATAGTATTTACCCCAATTGGTGATATTACGCTATCATCTAAGATAATGTATTTAATATGAATGACATCATGAAAATATCAAGAACCAACCTAAAATGATCATTTTCAAATAACGTATTAACATAATTTTGGGTTCATATTTCGTAATAGTTTGTTTTCTTTTTTCCAGATTATCCTATAATTACAAAATTTTCAAATTCTCAATTGCTATATTTTGTTAATTAAATTGAAGATAAATATATAGTGTATTGAGTATTGAGACTCATAGCTACACATATTTAGAAACATATTCTCGTGCTTAGTGTCCTATAGCAAGATAAGAAAGAATCTGAGCTTGTCCCTTCATTTTATTTCATCGAATCATTTATTCCGATTCCACGTTCCATTTTAGTTTATAGTATTAAATAATGTTATCATTCATCATAAAAGATCCACATTTGCAAAGTGACGTTATATTTTGAATTGCATTTATGTGTTTATATTCCTACGCTCTAGGTTTCGTATTCACTCAGGTGTATCGTGCACTCATAGTGCATTTTAAAAATATGCAATTTTTTATATTGAAAAATGTAATTTATTTACACTGAAACATGCAATTATTAATACGAAAAAATAATTATACGATTCAATATAAATAAATTATACTTTTTAATATATCTCATTTGTACGTCTAACAATTAACATCGATAAAATAAATATGAAATACTAACAAAAGCGCACATTTAAAAAATGAAACAGAATATCCAAACGATTGACGGTGATTGACGATTGAAACTGCCCACAAAGACACCAATACCAAAATAATTTATACGAATATTTTATTCATTTTCAATCCTTTTTCAACGTAAACAAACGTGTAGGGTAACACAAAATTGACCAGTTCATCTTCACGTAAATCAACTGTTGGTATAAACTAATATATATACATATGTTAAATTCAATTCTTATATCAATATACATAACATTAAACATAGTCATGTAATATAAATAGATATATAAGTTTACAACATAATATTCACTAGAATGCAAGATTTATCCTAAAAGATAAGTCTTGAAAAAAAAAAATTCTCGAAAGAAAATTCGGGTAATATTCGAATCCAAAAGATCGTCTTCTATATCAATCGTGACTGATTTTATATATGCTACCTTACAGTGTAGTGTGAATCACTGTTTTAATGTGTTGTACAATATAATATATTAAGTTTTAGTATATTGTATTGTATGATATATTAAACAATGTTTCGAATAGAATTTATAAACCGCTAGTGAACTAAAATTTAGAAACATGGCACATTATATAACTGATCTGTACATGTGACCCCTAGATTTATGCCTTTAGGGCACATTGCACCCATATTATTAATATTCTTGTTCTTGTGCCCACTTTAATAAAGGCCTACCACTTTTGACTCTCCTTTATTGCACTATTTGTTAAGTAACCAATTTGGTCTTTGTTATTGTCAAAGTTGCCTTTTTTTCTTACACGCTGCAAAACAACAATAATACTCACCCCATAGGCCATAACTAGGGGTGGAGGAAATACCAAAAATACCGATATATCGCACTTACCGTACTGAAAAATATCGATTTTATCGAAATTTTCGATATACCGAAATTTTAGGTACGGTATGGTACCGTACCGAAAATTTCGATACGATAACGGTATGAAAATATAGAAAATTTCGGTATACCGAAATACCAAAATATTTCGGTATACCTAAATATTTTCGATTATCTTGAAAAAATTTTCAGATATCGAAAATATTTTTAAGATACTTAAGATATATTGAAATTTTGGTACACAGTATCGATATATAATATCGGCATATCGAAAATTTAAGCATACGAAATTTTCGTATATCAATTTTCTAATGACGACAACGGTATGAATTTTTTTCGAGATCGAAAATTTCGATGACGATAATTCAAGATAGCGAAAAAAAATTTTAGTATCTTTACCGTCCACCCCTAGCCATAACCATAACACTTGACTCCACTAAAGACATTCATATTAATAACCCACAAATATCTCCCTTGAGTTGAACGTGATCTCACATTCAATTTTTAAGATCAAAGTATAATTCAAGACCAAATATATGACTCATTTGGGTAAAACTTATTTATTAACCTATATCGCCGAATCGAAAGTTGCATCCCTTTCTTAAATTTCTTTAGTCTCATCGATTTTGTTTGGGTCCGTTCATATGCTTAGTCTTTGATCGTCAGGGTGTATTACAAGACTTATAAGTAAGATTTTAAAATCACGCATTTGTTATAATGAAAGATGCAATTTGTTTACGTTGATATGAAAAAATAATTGCACAATTCAGTGTAAACAAATTGCATATTTCAGTATAGCAAATTATTGCCGTGTTTTAAAATTTTGAGACCGACTCAATTCATATATTTCGAAAAATTTTGTGTGTGCATGTATGTGTGTATATATCTCAATATATGTAAATTGTATCTAAAAAATTCGACATTAACATGGGTTTAGATGCACCGAATGATTAGGGTTATAGTTTTCTATTTCTTTTAAATCTTATTTCCCTTTTTTAGATGTATATTTATTATATTTCGAGGTTTGGCGGCAACAAACATAGGTAGCTAGGTAACATAATTAAACTTATATTAATACTGCACATTAGAAATGAACGAATGAAATGAAAAACACACACAAAAGTTAAAAGAGCAACTCATGTTTCAGGAACATGACAAGTTGTGGAAGCTAAGCCACTAGTTGAGATCACTTAGTTTTTTTCTTTTTTTTTTCTTAACTTGTTATGTTGTTTGAAGTTAAAAATAAGGTATTCGAACTCAAAATTGATAACACGAAGGCCTTCGAATGAAACTTATAAATATTGGCTATTTTTGTTCAAAATATTAAATATTTTCCATGAGAAGACTCTCATGGGTATGAGTTAAAAAAACAATTAAATATGCTAGAATAATAGCTATTTTCAAGATATATTTTTATCATATTTTAACAATATATTCTCGCCACATCTCTCATGAGAAAATTATAAATAATTCATTAATTGAAAAAAAAAAACTAAACAGAATTATTAGTGAGTATCAACCAACTAATAATATTAGTAAAATAAAATAGTACTACCATTTAAAAAGCACTTAAATTTCATGTTGCTAGCTCATTATGAAAATACTACCACATATTTATATATGGTACTTTTATCATTGTCGATTGTTACATAATTATGCATCAGTTACTTTTTGTTGCGCACAAATAAGGTCCAAACGTCAACTAGTCGGCCAACTATTGAGCGAATAGAATAAAAAGTATAAATTCACTAGTAAATAATATTCATATTTTTCCAAGAATTCAAAAAGACCTTTTATCTTCATAGAATAAATGTTAAAATCAGGGAATCTCCTACTTTTTTTTTTTCCTTTTGAAACCCTCCTCCCATTAAATTTAAAACATGTTAATCTACAGTAGTTCTTCACTATTAATTAATAATGAGTTGGTTTCAAAAAAAAAATAAAATTAATAATGAGTTCACCCCCATTTTATTTCTAAATCAGTTTAGTTATAATTAAATTTCTCTTTTCTGCTCATGAAGACCTTTTCACATCAAGATTTTTTCCCACATATATAAAATATATGTGAGTTCATGTTATTTCTTTTTCGTATGCATTTCCGTTGGCAATTTCAATTTTTGGACTATCATAGTGGGCAAGTGGGCTTGGTTCTACAGTTGAATTAAGAGATTAAGATCCAACTTAATAGTATCACTTGTTAGTTTGATTTAGGGCAAATGGGCCTGGTTCTTTTTGGGCCTCTATATTTACGGCCATCTAAGTATAAATATCCGATTAATCCGAATTCAAATTTCCAAGTTTATTTATAATTATCACATCTAAATTATTGTGATAATTAATCATTTGTCTCTGACTTAGGAGGTATGAATATGATTAGTTTTTGTGAATATATATTAAAAAAATTTAGACAAAAACTCGTATGAGACGAGGACATTTTAACACAAATCAACACGCATTCCTCCCAAAGTCATGGCTAAATTATAATTCATCTCACCGTGAGACCGTCTCATAGAAATATACCTTATCTTGACAAAATTTTCTATGCACCAGGTACACCGTGCAACTCAAGTGCATTTTTGAAACGTTTAACTCATTTTATATTGAACAAGTTGACGTTTCAATATAAATAAATTGCACCTTTAAAAAATAAACTTGAATTGTACTGTACACCCCTGTATCTGGTGTAGATGATACTTACTCTAATATATTTTTTCTTCTGCTTTCACTTGTTATGTCAAGAGCTTTTATTATTCCAAATATGCTAGATCCATCTAATCTCAACATGTTGGGTTCATGGTTGCATTTTTGGATGCTAAGGCTATGTTAGATCTCTAATTATAAAATAATAATATTTTTATCTCATAATTAATGCTAATGGACGTGTGTCACGTGCGTGTTCATCATCACCACATGGGATTATTATTAAAAAAAATAAAAAATTGAAGGGCACCTCATGTGATTATTGGTATGCTGGTACTAAAAGAATAAGAGAGAATATAATTGTTACACTACTTGGGTCGAATTAAATGAGTTAAAATTTTAGATATTTGGTTCAAATTAATGAAAAAAATCAGTAAATCAAGTTCTGTTTGGCTTGAAATAAATAGTTTAAATCCTATTATGATTCGGCTACAAAGGCTAAAAGTAATTAAATTATATACGACTTTATACATCATTATTTGGGTTTCAACTTTTGAGCTACTTATTACCTTTGAATTGAGTTCAATTTTTTAATTAATACCCCAATATTTTACCATATCCTTCTAAATACATGAAAAGATAGCTTCCAAAGTTTCAAGATTAAAGAGCAATTAACATCTAACTTCTTCTTTAAGCAAATGAAAGTCAACTTTAATTACATTCATTGCAAAACAATCCTTCTAAACCACAAATCTCACCATGATTCTCAATTGATCACAGGGATTCACCAAAATGGAGTGCAAAAGATTCAATTAGCCTTCTCAATGATAATTCTGGCTGGCTATTGATTTCTTTTTTCTCTTTTCCTTTTTTTTTTCTTTTCTTTTTTAGGGGTAGCAACCTTATGGCCACATAATGGCCCAAAACCAGAACTCATCTTTGGGCTGCTTCTCATTCATCTAGCGGCCACATAGACAAATATTCTGATAGATGCAAAAAAATATACATGCTTTAATTTTTTATGTTTTTTTTTTTTTGTAATAATTATGAAAAAATATAATAATGTCAAGAAGTAAGATTATAGGTTTTGGGCTTGGACTCTTCCAAAATGGACCACATAACCTGGACATCTTCATATGCACATGCCATCACTTCTCCTTGCAACTGCAAGTCCATTATTCGACGCTCTTCCCTCGCTGCAATTAATTATTTTTTGTTACATATATAAGTCCCTTTTTTAAATATTACAAAAATATTGATCAATCATAGTGGGAGGATGTCTATAGAACTAAAACATTTAGTGGGAAAGTCGTAAACCAATTTTACCGTGCAACTGGTTTACATTTTATGTCTATTTTTAACGGTTAATAGTTTCATGAAAATGTATTAACTGTTTCATTAAAAAATATTGATTGTAAAATAGATGCGTTGTAAAACTGGTTTACACAATGTCAATTCCATTTTTGTGTGTGTGTGTGGGGTGGGGTGGGGTGGGGGGGTATGTAGAGATTTGGATTTACAAAGTTTGTGTATGAGGTCTACCCAATGCTAGATGCATTTGCACATAATAGATCAATATGAACATCATGAGCTATTTTTTTTGCACATGGAAATTCGGACTCGGACTTTACCCAATCTATTTTACCGCAAAGATTCCCACAAAAAAAATGAAACAATCTATTTTTTTGTGATTCGGAATTTTTAAATGAAACATGGAATTTTTTTGTGCACATATATTGATATTGTGATTCGGAATTTTTAAATGAAACAATCTATTTTTTTTACCGCAAAGATTCGGACGCGGAAAGTTTGTGGGAAATTAACAACTAAAACAAGATTGAGTTTTACCCAAAAAAAAAAAAAAAAAAAGACAAGATTGTGTTTGAAAGAAAGATGGGAAAAATATTAGATTTGAGGATTCCAATTAACTACTTTAATGCTAGTTAGGTGTTTGAAATCAAGTGATATATCCTTCAATCCAAGTGCAAGGAATCTATAACACACATCCAAATGTAAAAACATGTAATTATTACTACATCATCACAAAGATGTAGAGGATTAAAGCTATTTTGGGAAATGGAAGTTGGATTGGGTTAAAAATAGAAAGTACAAGAAAGAGGGAAGAGGGAGAGTTTGTACCTTTGTGGGACTTCTTGTCTCTGTGGTGGGCGTTTTGATGGTTGAAGAAAGTACAAGCTTTCCTGAATGGAGAAGTAATTGTTTTAACCCAAGAAGCCATATTTCATTCTTGTCTTTGTGTAAACACAGCTTCCTCCTATTTATATTGCAATGTCAAAGCTTTGTGCCTCAAAAACAAGGCAAGATCCGTAACATAAGCTGTGGGTTAATCATCATGTAATAATGAAGCAATATACGTATAATTATACGTATACGTAGTAGTATAGTACTGCAACTTTGCACATGCGCACGCGTCCCAAATGGACCAAGCACCATGTGAACTGCCCCATACCTCCAAACCGGATTTATTGTCAACCGCAGTTTATACACGGTTTATGTGAACTCTTTTTTTTCAAATGTCACTATTTGGTATATGAAAGGTGTGTGTTTTCAAACACAACCTGAGTTCAGGAAACATTTTTTTAATTCAAAAGTTGGGTCACACCAACTTTGAAAATAAGCTCTTATTCACTGTTGTATGGAGTTTAAAACAGGTCTGAAGTATCACTATTTAACATATAAAACATTATTGTTTAAAATATGCTTGATTTTATGTTGGTTTTTTTTTCTTTTCAAAATCACTAATTAAAGAGCGACACTACATATATAAATAGTGATACTTTAAAGATGAGAGTTCATGTGAATTCAAATTAATAGAAGTTTTGTGCCACTTAGTAGGTCTCTTGTAAACTCGATTCGGATGAACTCTTATTGTGTGTTTAGCATATTAAGGGTGTGTTCTCAAATTCAACAGAAGACACGTAATCACTTTTAATTTAGAAAAATTTGATCTTACCGACTACTCAAAAAAGTGATCCTACCCCATTCAAATGAGTTTGAAAACACCCTTTAAGTATCAATATTTAAAAAATACTTGATTTTATTGTTGTTATTTTCAAAATCACTAAATATGACACTTTATATGTTAAATAGTAAATTTCGGATCATTTTGTATATTAAACAGTGATATTTTGTAAAAGAAATTTCATATGAACCTGGTTACATAGAAAATTTTGTGCCCCACCTACCCCAATGCTCATAGAGATGAAGGAAATCTATGGGAATGGAGCCAATGTTAAGGATGATTACAAGATATACGTTATCCAAAGGGATAGAGGGCTTGTTTTCTTGTTATTTATGTGGACTCCAATTTTTATCAAGTAAAAAATTCACATACCGTACTTCAAAGGACATTGAATAATTGACAATGAAATAGTGTAATATAAAATGGTTACACCGTTACAGTATATTCCACTTAAATGTATATAATTCTTCAATTTAGTCTAATTTTCTTTTTTTCAATTAATTGATAAGAAAGAAAGTGACTATAAATAATTATTCTCCCGAATTCCTGGATTCCAAGGGCCTTCACTAAAAGCAAGTCCATAATCATGATTTACCATGTGTTAGTTCATAGTTATATGGATTAATTATTTTGTGAAAAATGATTATATTAATTAGAATTGGGAAAAAAAATAATGAGGAGGAAAATCTTATCTTTGATTTCACACGAATTAGAATTGTTAATCAGATGAATGACCTCACATGAGATCGAGCTAATTGGTACGGCACATGAGAAACTATAAACAGACAATAATATACACTGGGTTTTAATAATTATATGTATCCAATATTCCAATCATTCAACACAATGTTGTTTGTTATATTATTTATTTTCACGATTAAATAGTAAATGTGTTGTAAAGAATTTATGGACATAGATCGTTGAAACTTGGGAGTCTAAGGATGAATTTTTTTTTTAAGGTAAAGATGAAATTCAATCAGAGCGTACAAGGTTTATTTTAATCCCGAAACAGGAAGTACAATCACAAAAATCAAAAGAGCCTACTACAATTTTAAGGAATGCTATCTAGTGGACTAATTTCTCAAAAGGACTTTGAAGCAATGAACGAAAGTGAGCATTGAGACCGAATTCATTTTCAAGAACTGAATTTTATACCATCAATGAGCTCATCAAGAGTGTAATTATGTGTCAGAAATGGAAAATTCAGTCGATTACTATTTACTAATACTATTCTATTGCACCTGTCAAAAAAAAAAAACTATTCTATTGCAGATAGGCGAATAAATAAATGATTCGAGTCAATATCATTATTGAAATTTATTTGATATGTTGATGAGTCTCTCTTTGAAAAATAAAAAAAATTGTTTGAGCATTTTTGATCGCTAACGGTATCGAGTCAAAATTGTATCAATTGATTTTAACAAATGATCGGGGAATCGATTATTGAAAATAGCTTGGGTTTATTTTGTGCACATGGAAATTCTATCTATAGCACATGGTACAAGTGATAAAGCCAGAACATGTCGGGTTCTGCATAAGGAAGATAGATCACATGCCCCCACTGACACAAACTGGGGAATTTAAAGGAGGGATATTCATTGAACATTTCCAAGAAAACAAATGCTGTTGTTGCAAAGAAATGTGATTCAAAATGGTTTAAATTGAATCGAAATAATCGCCAGTCATTAAATATGTCTGCATAAGTCTTGTTATTAGCCACATTATTCATTAAATACGTTTCAACATAACACATCGCACTTTTCAAGTTGTTACACTCCCTTTGTTTCTACTTCAATCGTGCAAATAGATTTAACACCTGAGAAGACAGGATTCATGCAATAAACTGACAATCTTTGGCCACGATAACACGAAATGGATTTATGAAACGGGATAACAAACATTCGATGGTAAACGAAATGGTCATCACTCTCCTGTCCCCTGAACTTACTTGGTAGATTTATAAACCGAAAAAGCAAAACAAGATAAGAATTTTCACTCCCATACAGAAACGAAATATGAGAAAAATATAGGTAAAAGGGGCTGATTCTCTCGGATGTTTTTAGTCGTCGAGGATCTCCTCTTCTTCTTCGTCTTCGTACTCACCTTCATCATCAGCAGTGGCATCCTGGTACTGCTGGTACTCAGAAACGAGATCGTTCATGTTGCTCTCCGCCTCAGTGAACTCCATCTCGTCCATGCCTTCACCGGTGTACCAATGCAAGAAAGCCTTTCTCCTGAACATGGCTGTGAACTGCTCGCTCACTCGTCTGAACATTTCTTGGATTGAAGTAGAGTTCCCGATGAAGGTGGAAGCCATTGATAGCCCTCTTGGTGGGATGTCACAGACACTTGATTTAACGTTGTTTGGAATCCATTCAACGAAGTAGGAAGAGTTCTTGTTTTGGACGTTGATCATCTGTTCGTCAACTTCCTTGGTGGACATTTTGCCTCTGAACATGGCGGAGGCAGTGAGGTAACGTCCATGGCGTGGGTCTGCTGCACACATCATGTTCTTGGAGTCCCACATTTGTTGGGTGAGTTCTGGGACGGTGAGGGCACGGTATTGCTGGGACCCACGGGATGTCAGAGGGGCGAATCCAACCATGAAAAAGTGTAGACGGGGGAATGGGATTAAGTTGACAGCAAGCTTTCGTAGATCAGAGTTGAGTTGACCAGGGAAGCGAAGGCAGCATGTGACACCACTCATGGTTGCGGAAATTAAATGATTTAGATCACCAACTGCACCAAAATGAAATTGCAGAGATATAAGCAAGCATTTCTTGTACTATTTTTTTGGATAAAAACAGTAGTTATATATGTTCACTGGTACACACTCGTGAATTTATTTATCAAGGGAGTAATGTAGGCAGAAAAACAATACATAAAAGAATCAGCAAGATCAAGAACAACATACAGAGTAGTATTAGACCTTTTATACAATCAACATACTGAAAATATCTTGAACATTAAATGCAAAGTAGTCATAAATGAAACGAATTTAGGAGAGTTTAAAATATTTTTAATTGAAAAGATTTACAGGACCCAAAATAAAATCATTATACTCACTCCTCCTGATGATGTGGGAGAGGTACTCAGGCAAAGACATGGAGATAAAACTGAACTAACACCAACAGCTTGTTAAAAAATAGTACAAAGAGGTCCACTGAGAATCATTTGGAGAAAAATCAAAAGAAAGACTGATTTTCTCAACCTAAATTGCAAAAGGATCAAGAAAATTAATATGCAAAACCAAACAGACATATCATATAAGTGGGCAAAAGAAACATCCAGGTAGGTGATTACAAGTTACAACACATAAAGAAAATACATGCATTCACAATATAATATACTCACAGCTAGGAGTGGTGAGTTTGAGCGTCCTGAAACAAATATCGTATAAAGCTTCATTGTCAAGAACCATGCACTCATCTGCATTCTCAACAAGCTGGTGCACTGAAAGAGTAGCATTGTAAGGCTCAACCACCGTGTCTGAAACCTTCGGAGAAGGGAACACAGAGAATGTAAGCATCATCCTGTCGGGGTATTCTTCCCTGATCTTTGAGATCAATAGGGTACCCATTCCAGAACCAGTTCCTCCACCAAGAGAGTGGCAAACTTGAAAACCTATAAAAATGATGCACAATTTTCAGATCATTAGCCCATCATGGTCAAAATTGATAATCTGGAAAATTCAATTGAATAAACAAAAACAAAAAATTCCAATATTATATCAATCAAGAAAGCAGAATTGCAAACTAATTAAGTATATGAAAGATTAATATATCATAGCTGTATCCCACAAACCTAAAAGTGTTTGAAGCTCAAGCTATATACCTTGAAGGCAGTCACAGTTCTCGGCCTCCTTTCTCACGACATCAAGAACTGAATCAATGAGCTCAGCACCCTCTGTGTAGTGACCTTTAGCCCAGTTGTTTCCAGCACCAGACTGTCCAAAAACAAAGTTATCTGGCCTAAAGATCTGGCCGTATGGACCAGTGCGGACACTGTCCATGGTTCCGGGTTCCAAATCCATGAGAACCGCACGAGGAACAAACCTGCCACAAGATGCTTCATTGTAGTACACATTAACACGTTCCAATTGCAAATCAGATGTTCCAACATATCTTCCCGTTGGGTCAATTCCATGCTCATCACAGACCACCTCCCAGAACTTGGAACCAATCTGGTTTCCACATTGCCCACCCTGGATATGAAGGATTTCTCTCATTTTTCCTGTATTAAAAGAAAATGATAAGGAAATAACACATAATCATGAATAACATCACAGTTTGTATATGAACGCAAGTAAATGAAATTAAAACACTATTTCTTTACTAAAGAGTTCAGTAATTGATATGAATCATATTGCTGCAAGAGATATATCAAATATATCTCTCAACTTTGTCGATATTTTTTATGAGTAGTATCTACACTATCATTTCAATTAAAATCATTTCACGCTAGATCATACCATTACAACTCAAACCATGTACAGTCACTCCTATTACACTTAAATCTAACAAAGTTTATAGATCTAAGCTCAAAACCACAGAGCAAAAGAGAAATGACATCACATTCGCAGAAATATACATCAAATATAAGATTTCAACTATCTACCTGCGCAACAATAAGTACAGATTTAGCTCTCAACAGATCTTGCAGGCCTTAAACAGATGCATAATCGAATCAATGTTAGTATTATTTCTCAGATCTTAACCAGATCCGCATATATTCCAGAGAAAGCATTTGAAATATTGCCAACTCAATGAGATCCAAAGTAACACTATTAACGATGAAAATACAATTCAATCAAGTTCAGAAAAATGTAATGTAACTCAGATCTACAAGTAATTCCTCATATAATCTGCTCGATCTACCAGCAATTACAAGTTCGAGTAGAGAAAAAAACTAAAATGAGTTGAAAACCTACTTAAAATGCGAAAATCGCGAAATTGGAAAGCAATCACAAGAGATTACATAAAAAAAATGAGCACCAAAAGTAGAGAAAACTTAAAAAGAGGGAATTACCTGGAAATTTGTGAGAGAAACACGATAATTCGACTAAAGATCGAGGAAATAACAGCAGAACTTTCGACTAGACCTGAGAGTGAGTGTGAAAAAAAACCTTGGCCACAAGAGGGATTTTATATCTGAGAAGGATAAATCTACGGCTCATAATGTTTCCCTCCTATTGTTTATAGTTATAGCATGTTGATGCCGTACGATCTGGAAAATGGACGGTTGCGATGGTATGGATAGATTGATAAGTTGGTTTTGCTTTGTTTTGAATTTTTTAAATATTACAATGACAGATGTGCGCTTTCTGAAAAGACAACAATACCCTTTGACTAAATACAGTGAAGGAGCCGATTTCAAAATTTAAAAAAAAAACAATAAATAAATAAAAAACTAGTACTATTAACCAATTTTGAAAAAAATTACAAAAAGAAAATAAAAAACTAGTACTATTAACCAATTTTGAAAAAAATTACAAAAAGAAATGTTCGTAGTTGCTCAAATTCGAATTGAATTTAGTGTTACTCAATAGGCACGATTAGATTGAATTGGATATAAAACACATTTGCACGAGACGATCTTATAATGAGATATAATATAATTTAAACATTAAAACTTTAACATTTTAGAGGGTGAGTATTGTTTTGTTTTATTTGTATCCTGTCTTATAAGATAATTTTATATGAGTTTTTGTTATTAGATATAGGAAAACTGGATTTTGATTTTGATTTTGACCCTTTTTTTTTTAATGTGAGACTAATATCATGATATGGCAGCTGTGCCCTTTATTATTAAAAGACATGTTTAGCCTTTCACCAATTACAGTGGATGCTTTCAAAACTAGCAAATTATTAACGACAACGTTTGACTCTTTTACATGCCATCCGGCAGTAGACTGGGTATTCGATTAGTATTATTATTTTTAAAAAATATCAACTAGTCAAAACAAAATTTATACCACTAAATACATTAAACATCAATAATTTAGTAAAGTTATATTGCAATATGGGTTTTATTTAATAAAATATAAAGAAATAATGGGACAATTTAAACAGTGGGATATCGGCCTGTTTTAGAGGCCAGGAGGCCTCAAAGACCATTTCAGCCCAAGAGGCCTCAAATAATGCACAATTAATATTATTTAATATATATTTTAATAAAATAATTAATATTATCCAATGATAATAATTAATAGAATTCAATTCAATCAACTAATATTGCTCAACAAAACTATCTTACACAATTAAGTGAAAATAATTAATATTAATTAAAAATACATACTTGTTGCATAATTCAACTCGTGTATAAATTAATTTGTCTCGATTAAATCTATGAGATAACTAAATATTAGGTAGTTATCTACCCATTTGAAATCTGCAAAATATTTTTGGGAACCGGCTATGTTGAAAAAATCCTATATAAATGCTTTTTAATTGCAAAATACAAATAAATTTCTTTGGTACTTGGTAGGTGCAACTTGATTACAAATGTCACACCCTCAGATATTATTTTATTTTGGAGCCGCCTCAATACAAATTACAAATTATGTACTAATGATTAAAGTACAAGTAATTTATACTATAAAATTCTAAAAAAAAATCATGACATTATGTTTAGTATCAGTACACCTTTCATACATATACATAAATTTGATTCAACTTTACATCTCTTATTTCTTTAGATATATAAATCCACTTGACAATCTTGAAGATAACCCATCTGCATTACAATTTTTTTTGTGATAAACTGAACCTTAAATATTTCAACCTTTTCTTTTGAGTATTTTTTTTCTTTTTTGGCAGAATCCATTTCCATTGTAAAATGAAAAAGTCAAAAAGTATATTGTGGATGGCATTATTCATGTAATCAATAACTAGCACTACAAGTGAAAAACACTAGCATAACTTTTATGTAAATCACTACCAATGATAAACTTTTCTAATAATAAATGATTGGCCAATTTCTATTTCATTTTCTAAACAATGAAATAACTAACAAAGTACAACTTGAGAAATTGTAGATCGCAAGTTAAGCCACAAATCACAATGAGGTGGAGTTCAATCAAAGATATATATTCTCATGCTAGGGGTGTATTCGTCTTTTCAATTTCACAGTGCTAAGGCCCAAGGGCATAAAGGTCCGTACACAAGGCACACTATAAACCTGAGCAATTATTGTAGATAATATTATTTTATTACGTAATATATTTACTTAGTTTTTAATCCAGCCGGATCTATTTTTTGCGTGTGAAAATCAAATTTTGACCACCGTAATGAAAAAACGTCAGTTACAAGGAGCCGTCCCACTCTCCAATCTTATTGGAGCACTACAGTTTGGCTACACGTGGTTAAATATAATTGGCTTTCAGAGTGCGCGTGTAGCATAACAAGAAGAAGGCGAATGAAGGCGGCAGAAGGGGTTTGTAGTAAATAGACAAAACTGGTCCAAGTATAAAGCAGCAGATCACATGAAATTAAACTGTCGGCACGTGGCCTGCCACCCACTCAGAATATATAAATTACTTATAAAATATTATTTTTAGTCCTATAATTTTATACTATTCTATTTTAATTTTGTAATTTTTTTTTTAATTTTAATTTTAAATGTGTCAATTTTAGACTTGTTTTATCGAAAATTTTAAAATTTTATCTGAATAAGCATGTGCAATTTATTTGACACTTTAAATTTAAAATTTATTTTTTATTTTTTGGTGACTTACACAAGTGGACTGTCATGTAATTAAAAAAAAAGATCAATTTTAAAGTGTCACGTGAAAAGACACATCTTATTCCGCAAGAATTAGCGAGATTTTAAAATTTAAAACAAAAAAATAATGAAATTAATTACATTCAAAAAAAAAAAATAAAAAATTATAGAACAAAAAATAAAATTATTCAAAATTATAGCACTAAAAATGATCTTTTTACTCTCATGGGGTGGATATCGTAAATTCGTAATAATCTGTTTTTAATATATATATATATATATATATATATATATATATATATATATATTTTTGGCTTTGCTTGGTTTGGAATATAAGCATATCAATCATTAGGAAAACGATTTTTGGCTTAATCGAAAGTGTATGGTATCTCTCATCTAAAACATTTGCTGAATGTAATGCTGTAGGATTAAGTAGATAGAGATAGCTTAACCACATGATGCAAATAAAGTAAATTCATTAGATAGCTTGCGAGTAATATTATATACGTAAATGGTAAAAGGTCATGTTTTTTAATCATTTGATTTCGGCTCCGCTTTTGACTGTGCGTCTCCTTTTTGGCCTCTTCACTGTTTAATCAATGGTGATTTGTGCTCTCTTAACCACTATCTGATCTTTCATTCCCTTAGTCACTTGCATTCCCTCCCCCATTTTTTATTTTTGACAACTATGGCAGAGGATTTGAGCCTTTTGTGCGAAAAACTTTCTCCCTCTGAAGCCGTATATTGTATTACTTATATCTCCCCTGGGATCTTGGTGTGTCACGTGAATTCTCTTGTTGACCGCCTGGCCATTCGTAAAAACATCAGCCTTGCCGTACTCAACATAGCAGCGAACAATTTTTGGAACCCGGCTCTCCCTCTCAAAGTCGTTTGCCATCGAAGACGGTCTCTTCATTTTCGAGTTCATCGACCGAAGAGATTGTAGCAGAATCTTCAACAGGCAGCCAAGGAATCTCAGGGGTCCGGTCCTCCTCTTGGAGAAAATAAAAGACAACGTATGTCCCTCCACGGTGTTCCCCTCTGGGTCCAAGCGCACAGGATGCAGATCAGAGCAATGACGAATAGAGTCGGAGAAGCGGTGGTGGAATCTGGGAGAAGTCCTCTAAGTTAAAAATGACAACGACGGCGCAGCCATTGGCCGTTGTGTTCGCATTCGGGCACTCATTGCCGTCCACAAACCACTGTGCAGATGGCCCTTCATTGGCATTGTTGATTCGAACTCAGCCTGAACCTCTTAACATCATCTCCCATTCTGGTCCCCTCCCTCCCAACCAGATAGAACCCTCCATCTTTAGCTCGGGACCGCAAGCTCCCACCCCAAAACGCAGTAAAGGTAAAGCTAAAAACACCCCGGAGTCCATCCTATCCCCTGGAAAAAAGAGGGCCAACCCCAACGACTCTTCGGAATCCGAGTTCCCCAAGAAACCCACAAGCTTTGAGTTCAAGCTGAAGTTGAAGACTGATGTTAACACCACCCTGATAACAACGGCGGCGATTGGCGAGGACCAATCCCGCCGAGCGCCATGATCGTGTTAGCATGGAATGCCCGCGGCCTCGGGGGACGTAGGGCATTCCAAAATCTACAGCGTCTCATTGTTGACCACTCCCCGAATTTGCTCTTCATTTCCGAGTCTAAAGTCCCTACTGTTGTTGCCAATAACTGGCGTTGTGTTCTCAATTTTGACGGTTGTTTTAGTGTCGATGCACGAGGCTGTAGTGGTGGCCTAATTTTGTACATGAAATCTAATATGAATGTTTCTCTGTTGTCGTACTCTACTGGCCACATTGACTGCTTTATCTCTTGTAACTCTTTCTCGTGGTACTTCACAGGTTTCTACGGCAAACCCTGCCAAAGTCTTAGATCCTTCTCCTGGAGCCTGCTCAAGAAGATTTCCAACTCTCATAATAGCTCCCTCGGTTGGCTTGTCGGAGGTGACTTCAATTAACTTTTCTATGAATCTGAAAAATCTGGCGGGGCACCCCGCCCCCTTTCCCATATGGATGATTTTCGGCATACCGTGGACGAGATCATCTTATATGATATTGAAGCAAAAGGACCACTCTATACCTGGAACAATACAAGAAGTGGTTCAGACCAAGTCCTGGAAAAACTAGACAGATTTCTCATGAACGATACCTGGTCTTCTCACTTCCCTAATTACGAGGCCCGAAATCTCGACTTCTACGGGTCCGACCATCGACCCATCCTTCTTCCTCCTAAGCCTATTGATGGCCACACCCCCGGCAATAAGCGTAAAATCCTCTTCTCTTTTGAACACAAATGGCTCTTGGAGGAAGATTATAAGGATTTTCTCAACAACTGTTGGTCCCACAATTCCAATGCTAACACCTCCCTCCAGTCTCGGTTGATCTCGGTCAGCAAGTCCCTTAAGGATTGGGCTAAGGATAAAACTGAGAACCTGGAAAAAGATATTGCCTCCATCCGCAATGAGCTCAATAAGGAACTTAACATTGAAGATTCTTTCCAGAACCACACTAAAATCCGCTAGCTCGAAAAAATTCTTCTCCAAGAAGAGATCCATTGGCACCAACGCTCGAGAAACAATTGGCTTGCCCACGGCGTAAAAATACTACTTTCTTCCACAAATCCGCCTCGGAACGTAGAGCTAAGAACATAATCGATATGCTTAAAAACAACATGGGCGTTCGCCTGCATGACTCTAAAGATATCGAAAACTACATCATCAGCTTCTACTCTGACCTCTTCAACTCTCAAAACCCTCCCACCTCGGATATTAACCTGATTACTGATCATATCGACCTCTTATCACTCCTGAGATGACCGACATTCTTAGCGCCCCTTTCGACAAAGAAGACGTTCGAAAAGCTTTGTTTGATATGAGCCCATCTAAAGCTCCTGGGCCGGATGGTTTCACCACCTTATTTTTTCAGAATGCTTGGGATACAGTGGGTGATGAAGTCTCCCATCACATTCTTAAAGTCCTCAACGATGTGGAAAGTCTTGACAATTGGAATTCTACTCTGGTCACCCTCATCCCCAAAACTAAAGATCCTTGCACCATGAAGGATTTCCGGCCCATCAGCCTATGCAACGTTTCTTACAAAATCACTGCCAGAGCTATCACAAATCGCTTCCTCAAGGTCTTAGGCAATATCATCGACCCTAATCAAAGTGCATTTATCCCGGGTCGCCTCATCACCGACAACGTCCTCATTGGCTTCGAATGCATGCATTGGCTCCGCCACTCCAAGAACAAATCTAGCTTTGCTGCCCTCAAACTCAACATGAGCAAAGCCTATGACCGTGTCGAATGGAAATACCTGGAACTCCTCATGTTGAAGTTGGGCTTCAGTCACAGTTGGGTTAATCTTATCATGCGTTGTGTGACCTCAGTGTCCTAATCTTTCAAGGTAAACGATAATATCGTCGGTCAGATTCGCCCTTCTAGAGGACTCCGTCAAGGCGACCCCCTATCACCTTATCTCTTTGTTCTCTGTGCCCAAGGCCTGTCCTCCATGCTTTCCGCCTACACTGCCAGTAACAAAATCCAGGGGATCAAAATTGCAAGGGGCAGCCCGACTATCTCCCACCTCTTCTTTGCAGACAACAGCTTGGTCTTCTTCAAAACGACCAGAGACAGCATCACCAATCTCAATCACTGCCTCAATTCTTATGAAAGAGCTTCTGGTCAACTCATCAATTATGATAAATCGGCCATCACTTTTAGCCCTTCGACTCCACCGAGCAATTCCCAACTCACCAAAGACATTCTCCATATCCAAGCGAGTCAGGGACATGAAATTTACCTGGGCCTCCCCACTTTCACCACCAAGGGAAAAAAAATTAAATTCGGCTACATTCGGGACAAAGTTGCCAAAAAAATCGACGGGTGGAAAAACAAATTCTTCTCGGATGGCGGCAAAGAGGTTCTCATCAAAGCAGTCATCCAGGCCACACCCACTTACGCCATGTCTTGCTTCAGAATCCCAACGACTATCTGTGGAGACATTGAAAAAATTTGCTCCAGAATTTGGTGGTGTGCTAGTTCGAGAGAGATAAAAAAAATATATTGGAAGGATTGGAAAACCCTCACCTACCCTAAATGCAAAGGAGGTCTTGGGTTCAGGGACATGGTCAAATTCAACAAAGATCTCCTTGCTAAACAAGTTTGGAGAATGATCGAAAATCCTGACTCTCTTGTTACAAAAATCTTCAAGGCTAGATACTTCAAACACATGGATATCATGGACGCGAACATTGGTTCCAATCCCTCTTATGTATGGAGATCCCTCTGTTGGAGAAAATCACTTCGCAACACTGGCATTCGTTGGCGTGTGGGTAATGGAGATATCATCAGAGCACGCAAGGAGGCCTGGATTCCAGGATTAGCTAGTGGCAATATTTCTTCCAATGTCACTTATGACAGCAACGTCAGAGTGAAAGACCTTATTATGCCTTCTAGAACTTGGGATATGAACAAAATGAATAATTACTTCCTCCCCTACGAGGTCGATGCTATCAAAAGAACCCCCATTGCTCGTAATAGCTCGCCTGACTCTCGTTTCTGGAAATTTGATACAAAGGGCCATTTTTCGGTTAAGACGGGCTACTGGAACGTTGAGGACCAATCTATCACTCATGAGGAATCCATTGCCCAGTCTTCGGGCAACCATCTCGCCCCCTGGTGGAACAAAGTTTGGAAGCTCAACACACTCCCTAAAATCAAGATCTTTCTTTGGAAAGTGTTACATGATATCCTGGCCACCGAAGTCAATCTCAAATCTCACCACGTCTCTGAAGACCCCAGGTGCGTTCTCTGTGGTTATAATTGGGCCGATACTAAACATGTCATTTTCTTCTGTCAGGCCTCTAAAAGGGCGTGGAAACTCTCGGTCTGGTGGTCGCTCATCAAGAAGGCCAAACACATCCCAATTCAAGATCTTATTCAGGCGGTTCACCTCTCTCCCCATAACAACAACTTTGAAGAATTCATCACAAAGATGTGGGGAGTCTGGAAGGAAAGATGCAATCTCACCCACAATAAAAATAACAGTAGTGCTCCTGATACCAGCTTTAAGCATATTCTTGCCGATTGGACGTCCACCCTTCTTGACAATTTTAACAAAGCCAAGATCAAACTGAACTCACACATCATCCCCCCCGCCTCAAAGTTCTCACTTTGCCCTCGACCAGATCTTTCAAATCACTCTACTTTATATGTCGATGCAGTCTTTAAAGATGAGACCATGGATTTTGGGGTCGGCTTTGCGATTTTCGATCCGGGTGGCGCCATTTATGCTGCTGGAAGTCAACCCATCAACCCCCCGGGATCGGTTTTGGCGGCTGAGATTACAGCGATCAATGTTGGCCTTAATTTCTGGAAAGAACAGCAAATGGATAGCATTATCGTTCTCTCGGACTCCATAGATGTGGTTAAGGCTTTGAAAAAAGAAGACGACTATATGGGCTTTGAAAAGGATATCCTCGAAGAAACGATTATTCTCATGCGTGACCCTAAAGTGAAAGGTGTCTGGCATATCCCGCGTCAAAAGAACCGAACAACACATCTTCTGGCTAAACAGGCGATACGTTCTTCCCACCCTCAAGATTGGGTTGGGGACAACATTCCTCCATGGATCCTTCATACTGCTCAGTCTTAGATTGTGTTACCCTTCCTTGAGCAGTTCTTTCTCTCAAAAAAAAAAAATTGTAATGAACTTATAAAAAGTGGCCGTTAATGCAATTGAAAATTAATAATCAGATAAAAAGAAAAGGAAAAAATGCAACAAAGTTTATACTATATATGTGAGATCAAAACCTACACACACCTAAAACACGATAGACCTTATATTTGAAGTTGTTATATAATAATTTCAAATTTTATTTTAGAAGAGGTCATTCGAATTTGCATGAACAAAAGCGACTTTTAAATTCATCAATAATATTTAAAAAATATAATTCAAAATGCTTAAAATTTAGGAAGTATTTATTTGGGGACCAACGTAAAACTTTACACAAACTTTGTATGTGAAACTTGTTTATAATATGAAATTAGTAACAATTGCACTTAAAAATTGATATCATTACTATGATATTAATTTATAAGTGTAATAATATCAGTTGATATGTGTTATGATATTGACTTATAAGTGTAATAATATAAATTTCATATTATAAAATTTGTTTACATGAAATTTACTTAAAGTTTTAAGTTTCGAATTTATTATGTAGCGAATTTATCTTAAATATTTTCATAGTAATGGATTTCAAATTAAGTTTCAAAATTTAAAAATAAGATTGCACTCTATAATAAATTTTTAGCATAAATTTCTAAATCAAGAATCCTAAAATTCCAACCTAATTATAACTTAAATTTCCCACTACCACCCCTTATAACAATACTAGTGTAGAACCCGTGTTTTACACGGGATTTTAAATAAATTAATTTTTTAAAGTTATATTATATTTTTTTATGGACTTAGTTAATATAAATTTTAACATTTGTCATTTTGTATGACAAGTTATTATAATAATATTTTAATATAATTTAGTATTATAAGATAAAATATAAATTAATATAGATGTAATTAGTTTGTACAATAATTAATCATTAAATCAAAACACTTATAATGAAAATATTATTTTTTAATTCACTTAAGATTATGAAAAACTTCTTTAAAAACAACATTAATCGTAGAGCTAGAGGGTTTTCCATCATCATCAAGACAAATTATTTTCAATCCCTTTTAACTCTTCACCCTATAAATCTCAATATATAGTTGGTCGTGTGTAAATACAGGTCTATCAACTGTCTCGAGATTAAAAATTCGAACCACGTATCTAATTATATCTACAAATACAAAAGTATGAATTTAAATTGAGACTAATTACATTTCCCTACGTGGTTTTGAGCCCAACTACTACCAACCCATTTATACCTTTATGCCCTCAGATTTGTGACGTCATCGTCCAAATTTTATGCCCCCACCCCACTGCAACATCACCACCCTCTGACACATTAATCAGACTTAATTACATTTCCCCCACAAAATTCTGCACCTCATTCCCCACCTATTCTCTCTCTATCTCTGTCTTTATCCATCTTTCCTTCATCTCCCACTTTCTTCAATCACCCGCCGCCTCACCTGCAAATCATCCAACTCTTTCAGTTTTCCACAATACACAAATGTTAAACAGAGCAAAAAACATGAACCATTGAAACACTCACTCTCCCTCTCTCTCTATCTCACACACACACACAATCAGAGTAAAAAGCATGAAATAACTAACTTTGTTGAGGAAGGCCAAGTGGAGTAAGTCAACAGAAAGGTGATAGTCCATGTGTAGAATTTGTAACCATCCTCTGCTTTTACAACAGAGACACTCCAAAATTGCAAGCAAAAATAGCAAAACTGCTCGCCCCATTTAAACCAATTTGACAACCCAAATCTCTGAATCTGTTGTGTTTCAACTTTATATATATAACCCATATTGGTTTTGCTTTCAATTTGGCTGGAAAATATCCTTTGTTTTGCTTTCAATTTCGAGTTTAATATCTTGGCCAGCCTTTCAATTTTATCATATTAGCACATTGTATTTGTTTTGGGTATACATATTTTCGAATTTACATTTTATTATTCGAGTATACATTTTATTAAGTAAGTGTACATTTTTATTGTCTAGTGTACATTTTTTTATAATTCTGGGGATATTTAGAATATACATTTTATATGGCGAATGTACATTTTTTATTTATTTGCAGAGAGGTGGGGCAAATTGATGAGAGGGGGGACCCACACAAATAATAAAATTTTAGAAAGGACAAATAATAAGTTGTGCTCATCTAATTTGAATTTTATACGATTGAGAGTGAATGCGCAAGTATACATTTTTATGAGCGAATGTACATTATTACTGTTCACGCGTACATATTTTTAAGGATGTGCATTTACTGACATAAGTGGTTTAGGTGAGGCAAATAATTGTCCTTTTAAGATTTTTTTCCCAATTAAACCAACTCAAAAAATAAATAAATTCAAGTGACAAAAAATTAAATTTATTGATTGATATCATCGTGCATTTTTTTAACAACATTGCACCACACTTTACAGGGAAATATATAGAGATACACAGAGAGAGAGAGAATGTGGAGTGAGGAATAAGTGGGGCCAAAAATAGATATAAAAAGATGTAATTTGATAGTGTTTGCAGTGAGGTGAGGGGGGGGTGGGATGCAGGTTTTTTTAGTGAGGTTGAGTGTGGGGTGGGGGGTGGGGTGGGGTCGCGGTGGTGGCGTGGTGGGTGTAAATGTATTTTTATTTAATAATAATGTCCACTTTTAGTGAGGGTATTCATGTCTAATTTTGTAGGTAGTAGTGTTGAAAAAAAGCAAAAGTGAGACAAGTAGCAAAGTCAAAAAAGTCAATGTAGAAAATGTCAAAGCCCCTTTAAATTGTGGCTTATCAATTTTATTTGTGCATTACATAATTATGAAATATGTGAATGCATAATATTTTTTACGAAATGTTTACCTCTGAAGATAACATCTTCTTGTCTATATTGTCTTTGTATTTTATCAATAGAAGTGAAATCATATTCAAACTTTTGAATCATGAATCCCAAGCATCATTGCATGTTGCTGTGATTATGGAATCTCAATATGCATGGATGTTTTGTTGTCAACACAATCCCTCCATTCTAAGCTACACTAACATTGGATACAATGTAGAACAATCCTAGTCGAATGATGGCACCACAATAAGAAGAAACTTATAATTTCAATTTCTACCTATGAAACCATTGTATAATATGCATATTTTGAAGGTCCTTTCATCTACAGAATAAGACAAACCACAAATACTTCATTTTGCATGTGTTGAAGATAATATATAAGCATGAAAATATGACTCCTTCATCTCAGTTAGAAAAACAAAATTCACAATAAATGTTTTTTCTTATAAAATCCAAACAAACTTGTATATTATATTTTTTTAGTAAATACTATAAATCAAAAATCAACTTACAATATATGTCGCAAACAAAATCAATGTATAAAAACTTAGAGCATAAAATTGAATCAATATTGTTGGTCCCAGTGCAAACGAGTCTTACACGTGTATGGGGGGGGGAATACACGTGTTCAGTGTTTTTAAAACTTTTTCTTAGTGAGGTCAGCTTGGGTTAGATAATCCTGAAGATTAGGTCCTGAGAAGCACAAATCGCTCTGAGTCAAAGTCTCATCGAGACAAAGTGATCCCGAAATGCTTTCGTAAACCTCGAGATAATCCCAACCGAGTCCCGAAGTGTCAGAGATCCGAGTTGCTTGGATCGATAACTAACTTATTGAACCCTCGTAAGAGTAAGTTCGGTTTGGTAACTATCCATTCTAAATTTACTCGGATGTCTTGAATGGTTGGCCCCTTTAGTTTATACTCGTTTTAAGCTTTGCTGAAAACCTTCCTTTAATGGACTAGTGATTAGGCTGTGATTCAATTACATGCAACTTTTAGTGGATTGATTCCAACTGAAATATCAGTGAAAATATGCTTTCAAACTCAGTGATGCAACGAGTTAAGCCACGGATAATAAAGCAATAAACAACACAACAGTTTATAGTGGTTCAGAGACTCAAGCTCCTACGTCCACTCTCTCTGATCCTCAGAGAAATTCACTAATCACTTCTGAGCTTTCTGACTACCTCACGTAGTTTACTTACTCAACTCGGCCCTGAGCTTTCTGACTACTCCACGTAGTTTACTTACTCAACCCGACCTTGAGCTTTTTGACTACCTCTGTAGTTTACTTACTCAAACACAAACAAGCTTTCGGTACCTACCTCATGGCTTACTAACTTCTCCTCTAGAGCTTTCTGACTACTCCGCGTAGTTTACTAACTCTTTACAACTCCAACTACCTTCTCAAGGGTTTGGGGTTTCTCGGTTGGTTTCCAACTAGGACGAGATATCCTTTACAATGAAGTACAATGCAAAGGGTTAGGATATCTCGACTAAGCTTCGGATATGTCTTATCAAGCATGGCTTAGTTTAGTGAGCTCTCTTCAATATAAAAGCACTTGGGAAATTCTAAGTTTTTCGAGTGCTTTAACTTTGCAATAATAAGTTTGAGCTTCTTGAGTTGCTTATAAATTTCCCGTAACCTTACAATGTAGAGGGTCACCAGTATTTATAGGCATACACCAAGGTCACTTTTGAAAACTATCCGTTGGAGAGATAGTTTCGTGAGTTTCCTCTTATGGTGTGTGAGGAACGGCTATATTTAGGGTTTGAAACTCCCCTAACACGTTTTTAGGCAATAGCCTTTCATGTAAAGCCGGTCTTCACTTTTTTTCACCTGGAACTTTGTACTCGACATCTTTTTTGACGACACATCCTTTGTCGATTATTGTCGATATGGTGCGATCTTTGTCTTCCTCTTTTTGACTTTTGTCTCGGTTAAAGGTAGACACCTTCAGCGGCTCTTTTGGTTACAAACTCTTAGTTGATATAACCTTAACAACACTTGACTTAGTTCCTTTTTATGCGCATTTGAATGTCTTGGCAAATATCTATTTCTCTAAGGAATCGCGATCTTCCGATATTGCATCCTTGGATAGATATATTAGGTGCCTCGGAACATTCGGGTTTATCTTGAGCATTGATTACATTATTGAGTCTTGATAATTCTTGTGCCTTGATATTCTTGATCTTCCGATTCTCGATCTTGATCTTGCGTCTTTGAGTCGCCACGAGTCTTGGCGTCTTACGAGTCTTACGTCTTTGAGTCTTGAGTCTTACGAGTCTTGGCGTCTTACGAGTCTTAGTCTACGAGTCTTGAGTCTTGAGTCTTACGAGTCTTGATGATATCTTGTTGATATCTTGAGTCTTCATCTTTGAGTCTTGATTCCTCGTTTTCATCTCGAGTCTTGAGATCTCGGTTTCACAATCGAGTCTTGATTCTCGATTTCTCGAGTCTTGATTCGATTTCGGCCACCGAGTCTTGAAACCGGTTTCTTCGAAACATCTTGAGTTCTTGAGTCTTGAGAACCTATCCCGATCTATATCTGCGACTATACATTTTGCGGATAACATCCGAATACTCTAAAAACCGAATCTCGACTCAACTATCAAGATCAATCAACATGTCATACTTTCAGGGGTTTTGGGATCTTAATCAAAATCATATATCTTTTATTAAATTCATCTCCCAACAATTTCCCCCTTTTTGATGATGTCAAAACCTATCTTGTTACAAACATATAACCTATACTCAGGTTTCAGTTTATCCTATTACAAGATGGTTATGTCTCCCAACAATTTCCTGAATCAGAGAATCTCCCAATAATTTCAGAGAGTCTCCCAATAATTAATCTTTCAACAATTTCTTCAGTAATGAATCTTCTTAAATAGTTCATCACCAAATACTTAAACAATTTCCCCTTTTATCAACATACAATCAGTTCAGAGACATTCATTCAGCATATCAAATAAAAAAAGACATGTAAATAAGATAATGAGATATTATCTTGTGAGCATAAATGATAAATTTTCATTGATGATGAGTAGACTGTTACAGGTTACAATGAAATTTATCAACAAAATCAAAAAGACAAAAAAAATAAAGATTACAAGAATCTTCCGAGTCTTGATCTTGATCTTGATTTGGCTCTTGATGTCGCCTTCGCTTCTTGCTTCTTCTTCAACTTCATCAGTGGGCACCTCCAAGTTGAACATTCCGAAAAACCTCTTCTTCAGTTCATTTCTCTCCTTAATGATATCCGGACTGTTTCCTGTCAAACCCAACTGACCAGCATACTGAGCAATTTCTTGAGTAATGGCCTTCTCATTTACCAAGCCATTACCAAGTCTTGGAGGAGGGTATGAATATGGACCGGGGGCTACTATCTGCACCTCTCCTTCATCCGCAAGGTTAATCCAGCTTTGGAGATATTTTGGATAGAAGGTTAGGAGATATTCAATGAATGCTTCATTCTGATCTGAGCTTTCCCCTCTCCACTCCCTGAGCACATCATAATAGAACCAGAAGGTTCTCTTGACCTCTTCCCAGATATAGTTGAATTTGATAGGCATCTATTTATCAACATGGGGCCATTTTTGTGCTCTTGATGTCCCTTTCCTCTTGCTCGCAAACTTTTTGAATTCACTCATTCGCTTCTGCTCTTCGCCTATTTTCTTTCTGATCACAGACGCGCCTGAGACCGAAGCAGCAGCTTTCTTAGCTTGTCCTATCTGGAGTGACTTCAGAGCATCTCTTGTGTTGAAGACTTTCCTCTGAGGTTGAGACTCAGATTCTTCTTCATCATCCAGAACCAGCTTTCTCTAGATTGGCTTAGAAGCCTTCGCACGCTTGCTCACAGGTTCAACAACGCTCAAGGCTTTCCTCTTCATATGCATTTCAGCAGCAGCCTGGCTTGTTCCAACCTTAGCTCTATCACTCAGCTTCTCTCTTGCAACTTCAAGCATGGTTTCCTAAGAAACTCGAGTGTAGATAGGCTTCTTTTGACGAGCGAACTTCATCTTGTCGATGAGCCGACTTCTTTTCAAGGCTTTGGATAGATTATACATTTGACATCTTCGAGGCCTTTTTCTCCAAAATCGTGCCATGAACTACGAGGTCTTCACCTTCCTTTTCCCCTTCTTGCACCGTAATTTGGAAGAAATCTGGAGATATTTGTGTCCATGTGATATTGCTCTTTCTTTGCTCCACTAACGCCTCTCTCACCTTCTCCGATCTTGTTCGTCTTCCAGCCTCCTGATATGGTTCTTAGCCACAGAAAATTCTTCAGAGAGATGGGCAAACTTGCGAGAGAGGGCCTCCTTAAGCATCTCTGTCATCTTGGTCATGAGCACTGAGCTCATTTCCTCAACAGCAGACTTGATCATCACATCATTCCTCTCTGCGCCAATTTCACCTCTAGGAATTTAGTTCTTTCTGGTGCTTTTTGTTTCGATTCGGCCTCAAAGACTTCGGCCTTGACTCCCAAACTTTTCATTCAAACTTTTCTTCCATGGAGGTCATCTCGTGAGGTCAGAGTGTTTTGGATTTGCACCAGCTCTGAAGAGTGACTAAGATTCTCCATTTTTTGAGCTTGGCTGGCCAATGTCTCTTCCATCTGAGTGATCTTGATCATCATTGGCTCAACCTTCTCAAGCTTTTCCACCAAGGGGTGAGGTCAATCTGGGAACCTACGCACCTTCAATTTTGATTGATCATCACGAGCTTGACTTCATCTCGAGCTCCGGTCTCCAATCGAGCCTCGGCCACATTTATCGACAATTGAGTTAAAGATAGAAACTCCAAGAACTTTGGCATACTTGTTAATAGTGTCGAAAATGTACGAAGAGTCTTAACTTTCACCGAGGTTGAATGATTCGAGTTGATCAAGACGAAGTTTCCTTCTCCATCCGAGGGTGATCCTCAAGATCTCCCCTGTTGGTCCCCATCTCCATCTTGAGATTTATCTCCGTTGCTAGAGGCACCAACTTCAAGTGGCTCTCCTCTCATTAACTTCCTCCGAACGACTCATCAAAATCGGATTTTTCATCCCGAAGCTTTGTCCTCACCGAACCACGAGAAGTCGGTCGGGGAAGGTCGTCTCCTCATTCCACCGATCTTCCCCACGATAAAGAATGTCGAGCATCTACGGAAGAGTCGGTTGAGGATGAACCTGATCGACCTTAATCTGAAGAAAACATCTTGCAGATCGGGGTATTTGAGCTCGAGGAGGTAGGATCAAGAATGAACCGTTCCTTGCTCCTCCCTCGCCTTCTTCAACTTCTCCTTCTTCCATCTCGGGCTCTGTTTTGATTGAAGCATCGGTGAGGGATCAAAAGTAGATCTTTCCAGAGCTCATCAAGAATATTACGCTCCTGAGCCTCGTGAGTATCTGAATGTGCTGTCGGGTCCTCGGTTTGCATCCAGGAGTGGGTTACGAGGCACATTTGGTGGCATATCGCCAGTTAGTGCGAGTTGGCTCTTGATCGAGCCTGCACATCTTGATTGGCTCTGAGTTGGCTCTTACATGCGGTAAACCACATCTTTGGTAGGAATCTCACGAGGCTGAGTTCTTAAAAAATTTCTGAGAAATTTTTATGCAGTGACTAAGTCTCAGCACCTCGGAGAAGACACGCTCTTGATCTTTGGTCTGTGCCTTAAGATTGCTGAGCAAAACTTGCGATGGCGAATTACGGCGTTTTGGCCCTCGAGGTTGAATCTCTTCGAATCATTTGCCATCTTAAGCCGGTGAGAACCACCAATCTGCGCTTTGGAGCAAGGTTCTTACCTTCATCATTTTTATTCACTGCTCCTTCTTTTGCCTCCAACAAAACCTTCCCCCTTGGTTTGTTGGGTCTTCAAGAGCAGCAGCAATTTTTTGGTGATTCTCGCTTTTTCTTTTTTTTCTTCCTCGATGGCCTCGCTTCTTCACAAAGAATGGGCTTGAAGAGCACTTTGACTTAGGGAATGGGGTCGAATTGGCGAAGATATCCTCCTCTCTTCTGCACATCTCCAAAATATAAGCTATTTTGGTTGCATGGTAGATATTGTCTTTTATTGAGATCGCCCCGTCAACCTTCTTCAAAACTTTGGTCTGCTCACTCACCGTCTGAATCAAAAATTTGAGCCAGTTGAAGTCAGTGGTGGGTGAAGCCTCGATCGCCCGCCATCAACCGAGCCGGGTACTAATTTGCTCAAAACTCCCAAGAAGACTCATGATGCATTTTCTCACAATATCCATCAGCACTCTATATTGTGGCTTCAAATGCCTCTTATGCAGTATAGCCTCAAATTTCACAGGATTCTCAGCAATCCTATCTAAATACTCATGCTCTCTACCCAACATATACATAGCAGGATCCTCTCCTTTATCACAGAGCTCAAAAACATCATTTAAATTCTTCGGAATAATATACAATTCCCTTTCAAAATCGATGTATTTGGACGAATGCTCTAAATGTGATACAGTAATCTCAGAATGCATACCATCCTCTTCATCTATCCTCAAATTACAGATGAACTCGATTACTTCTTTTGCGAACTCTTGGTCTGGTCGGCTTGCGACAAGATGGGTGAGTTTGGCTAGACGAATCATATGCAGAGCCTCCTCTTCTGGCTTAGAGTTGGTTGTGCTATCGAGTGAGACCACGAACTCGTACCACGGCTTATTGGTTTCGGCTAATCTCTCGAACAAGGTTGGGGCCATTTTGGATATGAAGAATTGAAGCTTTAGGGTTTGGAGATTTCTTGGCAAAAGGGATTTATTTGCAGAGGATTTTGGGAATGAAGGGTTTGATAAAATTTTGGCTTGAATGGCTTCTTTGGGAATCTATAGCTTTGAGATCGTGGGGAACCGCGTTGGTTAGGTGAAAAGCAACGGTTAAGATTAATCGCTGATTAATCGGGTATACGAACAGACGATCTCTGGAAAGTAAGCCGCCAATTGATCCTTATTGGTCATTAATGTAACAGAGCATTAAATGACTGTTGACCTTCTTCGAAATTTCAAACGATCCCGCCCAAAATGAGTTGCATGAGTCATTACTTCTTCAGACTAATTTCTCTCTATATCGGTCTTCGAAGTAATCGACCTTGATAAAATGTCAAGATAATAATCGAAGTCTTGAATGGGTTCAAGATACAACCCGAAATCTTGACCTTCAAGAACTGAGTTTCCCGAGACTCGATTCAAGATTTTTTTTTTTTCCGAGTTTTCATTAGAATTCGAGAAAACTTCATGCATCCGAAAACCTTCAATTTTTTCAGATTTTACTCTATACACTGGATCTAACATCCCTAATTCAATCGAAAGTTCCTAAAATCTTGATTAAACCAAAGGTTTAGTCAAGATATCTCTTTTGTTTATCAAGATGAATTTTCTCCATCCTTATGTCCTTTTTCTCGACATGATCTCGATGAAGTGATGTCCGATATCCACATGCTTGCATCCGGTGTGTAATACCGGATTTTGTGAAATAGCAATGGCACTATTATTGTCACAAAATATTGGTACTTCATTGGCTACAACTTTATAATCCCTTAATTGTTGTCCGAGCCAAAGAATCGAGAACAAAAGACTTCCCCGCAGCCCATGTATTCAACTTTTCAAGAGATCGTGGTTTATCGAGGTCTGCATTTTTTGAAAACCAAGATATCACCTTACTTCCTAGAAATTGACAAGTTCTGTAGTGGACTTCGCATCAATTTCGCAACCTCCATAATCAAAGATCTCGAGTAACGGTTAATTCAAGGTTATCATCGTTTGGATACCATAATCCTCTATTCATTTTGTGCCCTTAAGATACTTCAAGATCTTTTTGGCGACCTCCATGTGACTAAATTTTAGGATTAGCTTGGTATCTTGCACATATCCCAACAAAGAAATGTTATATCCGCCTACTTGTCGTGAGATAGATCAATGATCCAATGATTCCTCTATAATCAAGATGACTCATCGATTTGCCTTGTAATCGGGGATCCATCTTGAAGTTAGTATTCATAGGAATCCTAACCGCATTGTAAGTCATTACACCATATTTGCAATCGGATCTCGGTGTACTTTGCACGGTTGATGAATATTCCTTCCTTTGATTGTTTCAACTTGAAGACCTAGAAAGAAATTCATCTCTCCCATCATTGACATCTCAAACTTGCCTTTCATCGGTGTTGAAAACTTTTCACACGGTGATGGTTTGGAGATCCAAAAATGATGTCATCAACATATATCCGAACTAGTAAGATATCTTCCCCATCTTCTATCCCGAACGAGTTCTATCAGCGATCCTTTGACAAAACCATGGTCGAGAAGAAACCGAGAAAAGTATCATACCATGCTCACGGGGTGCTTGCTTGAGACCATACAAAGCTTTTCCGAGCACTCAGAACTTGGTCATTCTGTTTGAAACCAGGAGGTTGTTCCACATAAACCTCTTCTTTAAACACAATTCAGAAATGCACTTTTCACATCCATTTGATAGATTGTGAACTTCATGTGGGCAAAAGATATGCAAGAAACAACTGATGGCTTCTAGTCTTTGCAGGTGCAAAGATTTCATCATAATCCAAGCCTTCTTCTTCGGGAATAACCTTGTGCAACTAGTCTTGCCTTATTTCTTACAATGTTGTTGTTTTCATCTATTTTATTCTTAAAAATCCACTTGGTTCCAATGACATTGTGCCTTTCGTGTCTATCTACTAGCTCCCATACTTCATTCCTTGAGAATTGATTCATTTCATCTTGCATAGAAAGAATCCAATGCGAATCTTGTAGAAGCTTCACCAATCTCAAGAGGTTCTTTCTCCGATAGAGCTGCAGAATAGTGCACTCTCACTATGGAACCTTCTTGTTTTAACACCTTCGGTTAGATCACCCACAATCGACTTGTAGGATGACTATCTAACCATTTCCTTCTTGATGTTCCCCTTCAAAGAGTATCCTCATCATTTGAAATGTTAGGTTTAGTTAATTCAATAAACTTAAAGGGAACAAATGAAAAGGAGAAAGGAATCATCTTCTTATAGGAAATTTATTCGCAACATTGTCGAGACATTTGTTCCCCTTTGGTTGATAGATTCGAGAATTTGCCTCTGTTTGTGACCACATCTTCATTGGCATCACATACACGGGTGCGAACGGTATGTCTGCTCAGATTGGTCACCTTTGGGAGTGTTGGTTTTCCGAGTCTCACCATCCCGAGTTCCATCGCGAACTTCTTTATTCGAGTCGAGTCACTCCAATCATAGGATGTGGACCGACTTCTTCTTTTCGTGTTCGATGGATGATTTATCTTCTGTTTTGCTTCAGCTTAACTGGTGATCCTCTTAGTCGGTTCATCAAGATCATGTTCGCTTTCTTCCGAACACAAGTAGATTCATCAAAAACAACACGAGGTGTTTCCTCCACAATAAGAGTCCCACAGTTTGTAAACTCGAAAGTTTTATCGACTTTTAATATCCTAAGAATATTCCTTCATCACTTTACTACCAAATGTTTTCAAGTGATCTTTACCATTATTGTGTATGAAACACTTGCAACCAAACACACGAAAGAAAAGAAAACAAGAGGCTTCCTTTCATTCCAAAGCTCATAGGGTGTTTTGCCTTGACTCTTGGTCAAGATGGATCCGCTGCTCGAGAGTAGCATGCGGTGTTGGCGGCTTCAAACCCCAAAACCTCTTAGGATATCACCTTCAATTTTATCATAGTCCTTGCAGCCTTTCTTTCGAGTCATGTTCCTTCTTTCAAAGAACACCATTTTGTTGAGGGTCCTTGCGGTGATGTTTCATGTGAAATTCCATTTTTCTTTGCACAATAATCGATATGATATGATTTATAAATTCGGTTCCCTTGTCGGATCCGATTTTGACCACACTCGATTTTTCTCAATATTGAGCCTTTTCAAGAATCTCGCAAACTTTTATTCGAGTCTCTTTCTTATCGAGTAAGAATATGACCCAAGTATATCTTGAGTAGTCATCAACTACTATCAATGTGTATTTCCCGCCATTAGTGCTCATGGTGTTATAGGACCAAAAAGATCCATATCAAGAATCGAAGTATTCGTCAAGAGAAACATCTACTTTGCTTTTAAATGATGCTCTAATTTGTTTTCCTTTTTGGCATGCATCACAAATATGTTCCTTCATTGAACACTTCATTAAGCAACACTCTTTACAAGAGCTAATCTTGCAAGCTTGTTCAGTGGTTTTGAAATTTAGGTGATTCATTCTTTTATGCCATAACCAATCGGGTATCTGTGGAACTTTTAGCAACCAAACATGTATCGTTAGGAGTTGAACTCCAATCGCCAAGATACACATTTCCTTTCTTTCTTGTACTATCAAGAATATTTTCTATGTTGTATCATCTTTCACATAACATAAGTTCTTAGAGAACTCAACATTAAAACCCTTATCACAGAATTGGCTTATTGAAAGCAAATTATGCTTTAATCCAGATACATATGAAACACCATGGATATGAACTGAGTCGATTTCCAAAGTTCCATATCCTTCAGTCTTTCCCTTGGAGTTATCTCCAAAAGTGATCTGTGGGCCTCTTTGTTCAACATAATCACTGAGTATCTTCTTGAATCCTGTCATATGTCTTGAACATCCACTGTCAAGATACCATACATCAGGAGCCTTTTCATCTCTGCTCATCAGTGCTATGTGATTTTCAATCAGCTTAGTGCCCTTGTTTTCCTCCTGAAAAACAGATCAATTCTTAGGTACCCAATTTGTGTAGGGTCCTACAAGGTTAGATGTACCTTTCGGAATCCAAATTTGCCTGACAACTCTAATCACTTTAGAGTGGCTAATTTATCTTCCATAAACATCAACATACACATTTACTACTCTTGGTGCCTTAGTAGTTTTCTGTGTATGTGTGCTAGCTTTAGCATGAACATGGGCTTTTGAATTTTTCTTTGGTTCAGGCCTTCTGTTCATTTGCTTTGGCTTTTGTGCAACAGGTCTGAATATTTGATGACTCGGGTTCAGATAACCTTTACCCTTAGGCAAGTGAGGTTCAGGTTGTCTGTACTAAAATTTGGGTCTTTCAGTGTACTGAGGACTTGGTTTCTTCAGTTGAGAATGTCTCTGCTGAAAGTGTTTTTTCATCCGAGGATTCTCCGATGGTTCAGTGTGGAGCCTTTCGGGTTTGCATTCTTAGCTTTGAGGCTTTGAAGTACTTTGCTCGAAATTTTCAATCGATTGCTTTCAGTTTTCTAGCCTTCACTTTGAGGTTTGGGCTTTCTAACCTGATCATTTAGTTTTACTTAGACCATAAGTCCTTTACCCTTGTCTAACACTTTGGGCGTTTCTTCAGTTTGAAGTATTGGTGCCACTGGTTTTACAAAGATTGTCTTCTTGCTACTTGATGCAAAGATTCGGATGACCTTGTGAGGTTCCCCGGAATATATCCCAATCCAGATTTTATAAGTGACGGATCTCTGGTAACTCAATTTCATCTATTACATTAGATGCATTATTCAATAGAGTTAACTTTTACATGCACTATCCTCATGATTCGTAGAGTTTCATGCTTCTCGAGAGGTCATTGAACTTAGTCTGATTAATTTGAATATCTTGATTGGATTTCTCTAGCTTTTTAGGTTAGGGTCATTATCAACTTCTCTTTCTCTCGAGAGTTGTACTTTTGAACATCCAGTTCATCATAGCTCCCATTAATTGAGAAGTGATTTAAAGATTGCTAGAGTCTTTCCATTTTAGATTTTCAAATTTTCGGTTCCTTATTCCGCTCTTGAGTTACATTTTAGCGGTTCTTGTAAAAACAAAGCATAGTCCTTCATCGATTCTCAAAAAGAATCCATCAAGTCAAAACGATTTTTTCGGTGGAACTTGAAAACTCTTGTGCTAGTGTAGGAGCAACAACAGAGAAAGAAGAGTTTACCTCCTCAATGACCATCGACAGATGTCATCACTTTCCTTCGTCTCGAGAATATCTCATCCGAAGAGCTAGATCCTCCTCGTAATGTTCTTCTTTGCAACCATGACCTTTTTGCTAGAGAACTTCTTGTCTCTTTTTAGCTTGTCTTTCTCTTTTCTCTTAGTACTCAACTGGACAATCATCTTTGGAAGTGACCTTTCTTTTGGCAATTATAGCATATGTTGGCATCATCATCCTGATCCCTTTCTTCTTTGGACTTGGAGTCCTTCTTTCTGGATGAAGACCCTTCAGCTTTCAGATCCTTCTTCTTCTCCGGTTGATCATCCTCGGTCTCTTTCGGTACTGTGGTTCTGTAATAGCTTTTTGTATTTTCCAAATCTATTATTAAGTCTTTCAAACCTCCTTGCCATGATTGCTAGCTTTTCCTCAAGCTCATCGATTTTTGGCATGGGGGTTCTCGATTCTCTAGTTTTTTAGGTTTATATTTTGGCTTTTAAAGTCACATTCTTACTAGATGATGAATCATATTTCTTTGTCGCCCTTTTTGGATTTCTTATCAATTACAAATTCATAGGCCTTCAGCTCACAGAAGACTTGTTGGTATGACATTGAATTAATGTTCTTGGTGTTTTCAATCACCACTGCATGTATATCCCATTTCTTAGAAAGACCTCTAAGAATTTTCAATGCAACTTCTCTTTGTGGATATTTCTTTCCAAGTGCATTTAGATCATTCATGATGCTAATGAATCTGACTTCCAATTTGTCTATTGATTAACCATCATCCATTTCAAAACTATCAAACTTTCCAATTGCCACTAAAAGTTTGTTTTCTTTTATATGATTTGTGCTTTGGCACATTACAGCTAGTGTATCCCAAATCTCTTTAGCAGTATTACAGTGAGAGATCATTCCCATAACACCATCATCAATTGTACTGTATAGTGTGTCTTTAGCAATATAGTCTAAATTGACTAACTTTCTCCTCAGAGTCGGGTTGGTCATCGACTTAGGAAATCTCGCTCTAGGATCAATTCTCTCATCTTCGTTTCTCAAGGATTCACCACAAGAAATTGGAATGGTCCTTGAGAGACCACTCTCCACATACGCTCATGTTTGGAATCTGGTGAGAGCTGCATTCTCGATCTCCATAAATCATAGTTCTCCACTGAGAACATGAGAAGTTTTTTAGAAGACATTTTTTATCTGAGCTTTTGAAAAAAAATTCAGCAAATAAGATCAATTCAGATAGACCACAAGTATTTTTAGCAAATAAAACTTTGGTCAACAAAGCAGGTGGTCAAGTTGAACCTTTGCTCGATACCACTTTGTTGGTATCGAGATCGAGAAACGTGGTTTTAAAACAAATCGATTCGGTGATCACTCGGTGATCTTTTGAACTCATTTCTCGATACCACTTGTTGGTCCTGTTGCTAAAACGAGTCTTACACGTGTATGGGGGGAATACACGTGTTCAATGTTTTTAAAACTTTTTTTCATCGAGGTCACTTGGGTCGATAATCCTCGAAGATTAGGTCCCGAGAAGCACAAATCGCCTCGAGTCAAAGTCTCATCGAGCGGTGATCCCGAATTTCTTTTAAACCTCGAGATAATCCCAACCGAGTCCCGAGTGTCGGGAGATCCCGAGTTGCTTGGATTAGATAACTAACTTATTGAACCCTCGAGAAGAGTAAGTTGGTTTGGTAACTATCCGTTCTAGCTACTCGGATGTGCGGAATGGTTGGTCTTTAGTTTATACTTCGTTTTAAGCTTTTTTGAAAACCTTCCTTTAATGGACTAGTGATTAGGTTGTGATTCAATTACATGCAACTTCCGATTGGATTGATTCCAATTTGAAATATCGATGAAAATATGCTTTCAAACTTCGGTGATGCAACAAGTTAAGCACATAAAGAAAGCAATAACAACACAACGGTTTATAGTGATTCGAGAGACTCAAGCTCCTCGTCCACTCTCTCCGATCCTCGAGAGAAATTCACTAATCACGAGGCTTTTCGACATTTACCTCGGCGTAGTTTTTTACTCAACTTCGCCCCGAGCTTTTCTCGACTACTCCACGTAGTTTACTTACTCAACCCGACCTTGAGCTTTCTGACTACCTCCGTAGTTTACTTACTCAAACACAAACAAGCTTTCAGACTACCTCTGTAGCTTACTAACTTCTCCTCTAGAGCTTTCTGACTACTCCGCGTAGTTTACTAACTCTTTACAACTCCAACTACCTTCTCACCAACAAACACACTCCAACTACCTTCTCAAGGGTTTGGGGTTTCTCGGTTGGTTTCCAACTAGGATGAGATATCCTTTACAATGAAGTACAATGCAAATGGTTAGAATATCTCGACTAAGCTTCGGATATGTCTTATCAAGCTAGGCTTAGTTTAGTGAGCTCTCTTCAATATAAAATCACTTGGGAAATTCTAAGTTTTTCGAGTGCTTTAACTTTGCAATAATAAGTTTGAGCTTCTTGAGTTGCTTATAAATTTCCCATAACCTTACAATGTAGAGGGTCACCAGTATTTATAGGCATACACCAAGGTCACTTTTGAAAACTATCCATTGGAGAGATAGCTTCATGAGTTTCCTCTTATGGTGTGTGAGGAATGATTATATTTAGGGTTTGAAACTCCCTAACACGTTTTAGGCAATAGCCTTTCATGTAGCCGGTCTTCACTTTTTGCGGTCTGGAACTTTGTACTTGACATCTTTTTCAATGACATGTCATTTTGTCGATTGTCAAGATGGGCGATGTTGTTGTCTCTCTTTTGACTTTTGTCTCCGGTTAAAGGTAGACACCTTCAACGGCTCTTTTTTGGTTACAAACTCGAGTTGATATAACCTTAACAACACTTCCGACTTAGTTCTTTTGTATGCGCATTTGAATGTCTTGGCAAATATCTATTTCTCTAAGGAATCGCGATCTTCCAAGATTGCATCGCCGGATAGATATATTGATGTCTCGGAACATTCAAGTTTATCTTTGAGCATTGATACATTCTTGAGTCTTGGTAATTCTTTGTGCCTTGATATTCTTGATCTTGAGTTCTCGATCTTGATCTTGCGTCTTGAGTCTTACGAGTCTTGGCGTCTTACGAGTCTTGAGTCTTGGCGTCTTCGAGTCTTGAGTCTTACGAGTCTTACGAGTCTTTGGCGTCTTACGAGTCTTGGCGTCTTACGAGTCTTAGTCTTACGAGTCTTGAGTCTTCTAAGTCTTGGCGTCTTACGAGTCTCTGAGAGTCTTACGAGTCTTGAGTCTTGAGTCTTCGAGTTTTGAGTCTTAGTCTTACGAGTCTTGATGATATCTTGGCCGATATCTTGAGTCTTCGTGTTAGTCTTGATTCGCCGATTTCATCTTGAGTCTTGATATCTCGGTTTTCTGTTGAGTCTTGATTCTCGATTTCTCACGGTCTTGATTCTCGGTTTCTCATTGAGTCTTGATTCTCGGTTTCTGTTCGAGTCTTGAGATTATTATTTCATCTTGAGTCTTGAAACTTCGGTTTCATCAAAAACTTCGGTTTCTTGTAAACATCTTGAGTTCTTCGAGTCTTGTAACCTATCCCGATCTATAGACCACGACTATACATTTTGCGGATAACATCCCGAATACTCTAAAACCGAATCCTGACTCAACTATCAAGATCAATCTGAACATGTCATACTCAGGGGTTTTGGGATCTTAATCAAAATCATATATCTTTTATTAAATTCATCTCCCAACAAATATGTCATGCTATAAATGTGTATATATCAAAAGAACGATAATAATGACTAAACTTAATGAAACTTAATTCACCTTTTTACTTATTTAGTGGATGTATTTAACGCCAACGATAAATTAAAAAAAAAAACATGAAACACCTACATCCCTAAGCAAAAAGTAGATACAATGCTAACAATGTCTTAGAATCTAAGAATAAAAAAAGATGCAAATATTAATACCGGATATATTTTACGAAATAAAATTTACGAAAACAAAGAAGAAAAATAAGAATGGAATTTCAAGCAATGGTAATTCAATGATTAAGTTCTTTGAGTTCAGTAATTATAACAGTATATATATTTATGTAATGCAGTTTTTTAGCCAATTGTTATTGTATACGGTAGATGACACCCAAAAAAATTATGGATCATTAGATCAAATACTAACACTAAATCCTTTGAAGAGTGATCGACCAATAATTACTTAAAGGGGAAGTGAATGAATCTCAACGTAAAAAAGACTAAAACAGATAAAAGTTTAAATCAAGCAAATCAATTTAGAATTTGAGACTATTTAATGACGATAAGTAGAAAAAACTAAGAGCATGAAAGAAGCGTAAGGCGGCAGGGGAGGGAGGAGGCGGAAAAAACTAATTGAGGAATTGTGACGTGAACAGCATGAGAGAGAAGAGAGAAGGAAGCATGGAAGGGACGGGAGGAGGGAGGCGGGAGGAACGACATGTGGCGGCATATACAAAAAATCTAGATTTTTTATTCTTATTCGATATTGAAATAGAAATTAAAAGGCCAAATAATGAAATGATACATAGGACAACACATAGGAATTTTTTAATGACATAGGATGACACATAGATTTTTTTTTTAATGGAATGTATACTAAACTTCTCACATATTGACACATAGGTTAAATTATTGTGGTGTTGATACATCATCCAAAAACAACTCACTATTAGTATATAAGGGGATTTCCCCTTATTCTGGCGGCCCAATTGTTATAACATGGTGATCCAACCTAGCACACCAACTTGTTTGGTAAATTGATCATGCATTCATGCCCACATTAAATGACCTTTGATTTAGTAGTCTATTTTTTTTTCTTATAAACAATTATATCTTTATTTATCTATCAAGCTTTTAAAAGATATATTCAAAATGTTGTGTTTACCTAATGGGATTCAAATAAAAATTCAATAATCATTACAAGTTATTATATTACAAAGCCCATCTCTAGATTGGGCCTGAATAAGTTTAAAAGTTTATTAATTTTCTCGTAATTTAAAACTGGGCTCAAACTGAAACCGTCATATTTTGGGCTTCAGATTTTGTTAAAATATTGGGCCTTAAGCACTAAATGCAACTTCATATTATTTCTTACCAGAGACACACTTGCATGAGACAGTCTTACGATGAAACATAATATAAGTTGGACATTGACGCTTTAACACTTTGGGAGGGGTGTCTGTGATTTGTGTTCATGCATGAGACCGTGTTTGTCATATGAGTTTTTGTCTTCTTTTACAAATAATTTTAATCGAAGCCCAATACGTTTGGAATAACTTGTAAGGTCATGACCTAGCCCAGGATCTAAATGGGCCTAAAAAGGTCTAGCTACTGTAAACAAAGAAGCCCAGATTGAAACCTCACTTGTATAGTTTGAAAGAGAAGAAATACTGTAATCCAGATTGAATACCGTATATGATTTTTTTATATATTTTTATACCCACAGTAAAGTATGATACTATTTATATTATAGTATTATTAGAAAAAGAAAAGCAAAATTAAAAATAATGTAGGAAAACCAAAGATGTCGTATGTACTTTATGTTTAAGCAAACTTTATTTTATTTCATAATGTCTTCCTCTGTCTGTGCAAGTGGATAATTGATGGTATTGTTTCCTAGTCCAATGAATAAAAGTACAAACAATCTGCAAATTTTAGGGTAAACGAGTGTGCGTATTAGCACTACAATATGTCAATATATTACTCCATATATTACAAGACATTTTCTGAATATCTAGTGATTTATATATGCACTTGAAATCTTTTCATCTTTTTTTTTTCACAAATAATCTCAAATCACATGTTATTGGATGGTGGCACCCTTGCGTGAGAGCGTCTCACGGTGAGACGGAGTGTGAACATTGACGTTTTAATATTTTTAAAGAGATGAGTGTTAATTTTGCTAAGTTGTGTTTCGTTTCTTACATAAGACAGTCTCATGCAACTTTTTATCTATTGGATGGCATAAAATTATACATGATCAACTCCAATGGTCTCATATTGATCTTTCCTTATTATATAGTAAGAACCAAAAAAAATTGTTAGAAAATGATTTATTATAATAAGGTAGCTGGAGCCTAGGGTATTTAACTTTGACTACTACACAAATAAAGAATACTACTTCATCAGTCTTGTTTTGATTGTTCACGATCCAAAAATAAATGTTATTATTTTATTTTATTTATTTTATAAATAACAAAAAATAATTTTACCCTCTCCAATAAATTCTGTACAAATATTTCTAAATTAAATTTCTTATTATTAATAATTACACATAAAAATATTTATTTTTTATCTTATTCTAAAAAGAATCAAATCATCTTAACAAAATTAATTTTATTTCTTTTAATATTAATTAATAAATCTCACATTAGAATTCGTGTCAATTTGATGGGACGTAGAGAAGGACGAGGGCATCATATTACGGACCATTTTGTTTTCCCATTTCGTTATTTTTTATTAAACTAAAAAACATTTAAGTTTCAATTTTTTAAATTTCTGCATTATCCGGCTGCCACGTGGGTAGAGTGTTGTAACTTGTGAGGGGGTCTGGTCCAAGTTCTTGATGCATGCTTGTCCAAGTTCTCACGGCCGCGTTTTGTTTTGAGATTCTAGTGTGCAGAACAAGTTAAGGTTTTAAAATTTAGGAATTTAAATTTTTTGATGAATAATAAATATATGTATTTGTTTTGAAATTTAACTAGATTAAGATTTAACTTTATGTCAAATTAATATTTAATAATGATTGATATTGTATTATTATATTACATTGAGAAGAGTAATAAATTGTATAAAGTGTGATGTATTGAAAATAGTAATAAAAGGTTTTATAACTATTTATAGGTGTGTATTGAATGTGGGATTTAAAAATCAGACTCTAAATATTAAACTCGTAAGAGACGGGGAGCGCAAAATTCTAAGTTCATTTGTGTGAATCCCAAAATAAACATAGTCAGGGTATGTTCGTTTCGCGACTATCCCGGTGGACTTTGGACTTTACAATCTCAAAACTCCATTTGTTTTGAGAATTAAAGTAAGGATTTTGAAATCATATTAATCCTACTATACCTCATAATTTACTATTACCCTATATTTTATTATCTCAATACACTCACATCATCTACTTTTTTATTCTCTCAATATACTCAATAATATAATAATATCACAACAATCATCTTTTTCACTATTTCACCCTATAAAATTTCATAACAAATATACATTTTAACTATTTATCAAGATTTTGAAATCCTAGAACTTCAAAGTCCGAATTTTTCACACCCAGTGTAAGCCCGAAACGAACATACCCTTAAGTATTATTATTATTTTTGCGATGGTGACTACTGACATTATTTTATATGATTTTATAAAGGAAAAATTAAATATGTACAGCCCCACTTTCAATCTGTGATCTATCTGTTCCTCTTCTTATTTTAATATGTACTTTAATTTTTTTCCTCAGAGAAATCAAAATCACTATTTGAAAATATATATTTACTGAATAAGTTCTACTCCCATGCATATTTTGTCAATCAGGTTTAAGCTAAATAAAATATTATATATAAATGTATAAGCGTACGGCAAGAATATTATTACGTCTTCTCTTTTTATCCTTCTTGTGTAATTATCAACACAAAAATAAATTCAAATATGCTATCTAATGCTTTATCTCCGTGACACCATAAAACATTTTTTTTTGTATAAATGAGCGGGTTGATTTATAATCAAATGCTTTCAGACTTTCACTTTTCAAATTTCCTAGGAAATTAATTAAGTAAATAAATAAAAATATCTAGTAATATATCCAGCCTTTTAAATTAATTTTAAAATTCTTAGGTCACCCCAACTAACAAATCATGTATTCACATAAGTTATAAAGATTCAATATACTAATATGTAAGTAATAAATTATAGTATAATAATAAGAGAAAATTATATTTTTTATCGTGTAATTTTGACTCATTTTGATTGTGATCCTACTAATTTACGCTTCTTGATCCTGTATCTTTACAAAATTCATTTTTTTCGTATTGTCACCTACATGTAGCAAGTGACGGGACTAAAAAGTCTATTTTTTCTAAATTATATGACTAAAATTAAAATTAGTAAATTATTATAGCTTTTTATCTTGATCCTATAATTTTATAAAATTCGACATTTTAGTCTTGTCACCTGCTAGTTGTCTGCAGTAGCAAGTGACAGGATGAAAGCGATCAAATTTTATAAAGTTACAATATTAAGATAAAAAAATATAAGTTAAAAAGATCATGATCAAAATAGGTCAAAATAAAAATCAATATTCACTCAAAAAAAACTTAGAATGTGAAATGAACTAACCCATTTCACCAAACTTAAAATAAGAATAAGGGTACTGACTGAGGCTCTTATCTTTATCTTGAATAATTAGATTCTTGGCCAAGTACCTAAGTCACTATTGAATACAAAATTCACAGGGCAACTACTGCACCAACTGAAAGGCCCTATTAGGTAAAGATTAATAAATAGTGCAAACATCCAAAACTAATTAAGTAAAAGTATATGTTAATATTAGGCCCACAGAGTATCCATGCTGGTGGGCAGTAGGAAGTCTCCATCTATTGGTGGAATATATTTATTAGGAGTAAACCAATTTGAATAAAGGCTCACCCAACAAATGGGACAACTAAACGGTTTAACCCGGACCCACGTACATTTTAGGATCTGTCCTTTGTTTGGGCCCAACCATGTGACGTTCAGTCTAATCATATGAAATATTAAAATCAAGAGAACATTTTTTTTTTACGAGGAAGAGACAAGAAACTCCCCCACCTGTGCCGTTGGCCCCTCAGTCGGGCGGGTTGTAAATCGAAGAATGTGCCCAAGTGGCAGACACTTGTGGAAGAGAGCCAACTGGATTTAATCCCCAGGACAAACCCCCATAATATTTCAATGGAGAATTTGTCCCACACGTGGGAAGAAATCATATCGAACCTGAATTGCCAGATAATTTCTCCCCACATTACCACAAACTTTACCAACTTGGCTATGCCCTTGGGGGCTCAAGAGAACATTTTAAATTTACTGAGACGGGTTAAGATTCTTTACCACTTTAATATTTCATTTTTTGACCAATATATTTGACCAAGTCTTGTGCGCACTCAGAGGTGCGTTGTCCATTCAAAACATATTTTAAAATTATATAGTTTATTATATTAAATTTATTTATATTGAATCGTGCAATTATTAATATGAAAAAATAGTTTTATAATTCAGTCTGAATAAGTTACATTTTTCAATATAAAAAATTGTATATTTTAAAATGTAATATGAGTGCACAATGCACATGAGTCTCACTCATATACTTGATACACGCGCGTTATATATTTATTTATGAAATTTATTTGAATATAAATAATTAACATTAATTAAAACACTAAAGTGAAATTGTAAAATTGATGGGATGGATATTTTATTTTCTAGGTGGGCTCCTCATGTTCTCTCATCAACACTTAATTAAGATTATCTGTATTATTTAAATGAATTAAAAAGCACAAAGACTCCATACATAAATACATTTATGATAACTAATTAGTTGCATATACTTTCTTTTGAAGTGATTGATTGAAATATTGCTCGCATGCATAGTATGACTTGAGTTGATAAGAAGGCATCTTAATTCCTAGTTTCCGATACAATATTATTGTGTTTGACGACTACACTACTTTTATTATATAAATTATTTATGTGGATGTTTGTTATTATTACATTAAAAAAAAACGATTTACGTACGTAAAGTAGTTTATCCAATGAAGTTTCTTTTATTTATTATAATATAATGCACATTATTTAGTTTTCTAATACTATATTTTGTTTTGAAGCATTGACAATTTAAAGGAAAATCAATTTGACAATGGAGGACTGAAGGAGGTTGGCAAGCGTCACCTTCTTCTATTTTTTTTATAATTGAATTCTTAATGGAGCTCGATTTAAGTACAATTTATTTATATTCTATTGCAAATTAATTAAATAAAACTATTTTATATCGGAGTGCCAAGATCATAAATATATAATAGGAGCTATTTTTCCTTTTATAGTTTTGGCGCCAATCATCCTCGGCCGTTGATCGTTTTTAGTGGATTAATTTTGATCGTCCATTATTTTGCGTCAATTAAGTAAATTATTTTTCACATTTATTTGATAAACTTTAATGCGGATTTAATGACGGGCTGAATTCAAGGCCCGTTGATTTGTTCTCGCACCTATTTAAAGAGAAGTTTCATCTTCGAAAAATTTCATCATTCCACTTTTTAGAATCCATTATTTTATTGTTTCTAATCCAAAATCATCTACTTCATCCCATGTTTTATACTTTCTTGAATATGCTAATGTTGTTTTGTGATTTTGACATTATTTTTTGACAAATTTGATCTCTCATCATTGTAATAAGGTAGTCTTTGTTTCTGTAGAGTGATTCATCTTCAGAAGAAGAAGATCAAGTTTATATATACTCATCTTCACGCATGATGGGAAACAATGAAAATCAAAATTGTAGTTTGTTAATGCCACCATGTAATTACACAGGAAATCTTCATGTTTGATTTATAATGTTATATATTGTTGTAGCAGACATGTAATAACCAGTGCATTTGTAATTTGTTTCAAATCTGAAAATGGGTTTGAATCAATTGAGTCTGTGGTGCAATTAGTATATTACGTTTTTTTTCATGTTATATTTTTTTCGATTTATTTGTAAAATCTCAATATATGATTAAATCTTTATTCTTTCAATATTCAGTTTTTTTTAAACAAAGTAGTACCCTTACGTGTAACCAACGAATATTGTTTCGTTAAACAACTAATAATCTTCGTACTATTCAACTAATACTATTTAGTGTAATCAAGTAATACCTCTCGTAAGTATTATCTTTTAGTAAAAGCAACTGATACCTTTTAGTGAAAATAAATAATATTCTTCTAATTGCCCACGTATGAAGTATGATTATTCTAATTATGCAATCTATATTGTGTTACTAATTTCATCCATTTAGATTCAGCATTAATTCAATTCGTTAATGATGTGTTATGAACTAATTTCAATTGTAGTGCTTTGATCGTGGGCAAAATTGTAGGTACCATTTTTGTATTTTTCTTTTTCTTTAATTTTCTTTATTTGATTTGTTTTATTTATTTTTAATTGTGGACCAAACCTATAATGGTGTTAATGCCGAAAATTGTCCCATTTTATACATCTCATCCTCGAATAATTTTATCCTTTTTAATAACAAAAACCAAGATTATCATATTATTATTATATATGTAAGTATTCTATTATTTGAGTTATTATGACCAATAATTTATTGTGCAATTTTTGATTTGGTAATTTATACCATTTAATATATAATCTCTCATTTTGGTAATATTGACCAACCATTTATTATGTAATATCATGTTTTTTGTTAATTTTTACAAGCATTTTTTTCTTTACATTTAATATCATTGGTAATAAATTTTTATTTTTAAAAAATTCATTCGTTAATTTTTTTATAGAATTAATTCTTACTCACTTTATTTGAATTATATGAATTAGGTAATTTCTAATTGTAGTCAACAAATAATTGAATAATTATTATTTATAAAGGTAAGTATTCTTTTAATTTAATTTAGTAACTATGATCATTAATGTATTATGTCATCTCCATTTTAGCAATTTAACAATCATTTATTATATAATTTAATTTTGATTAATCTCTCAATTTTCCAACTTAATGAAAATATATTTATATATAACATTTAATCGTACATTTCTGTCTTAATCACATTGTGATCCAATTACCTCAATCTTTAAATATGTCAATTTAGAGGTATGATTACCACATAAATTAACGAGATTATTAATTGGGCATTAAGTTATTTGAAATAGTTGTGACTGAATTACTCAACCAAAAAGATTGTATATTGATAATTTTTTTAAATTGTGATATTAAAAAGTACCATAAATATAATAACTCACACTCTTAAATTAAGTCAATATTTTAACATATTGACTATATTACTCTAATTGATAACAAAACATGCGTATATATTTTTTCTTTTGTCCCATATTTGTCTTTGATCAATACTTGATTTGTGTTTTTGTTGGGAAATTTAATAAAATTAAATAAGGCTTTTATGACGTGTTGAATTCAAGCCCACTAATTTGTTGTCGTACACTTATTTAAAGAGAAGTTCCATCATCCAAAATTTTCATTCTCATGCAAAACAATTATAATTCTTAGTGACTTTAATTTGTTTTTGTTAGGAATTTTAATTTCAAGTTGTATAAGAGTTATATACAAATTTGAAATGATGAATTTGTTTTTTGATGATACAATATTTGTGAACTTATGTCGTCTTCGAGATGATTTTAAGGATGATAGAAAGTTTCTCACATGTAAGTTTAAAATCTATAAACAAATCATCTTAGTAGTTTTTTTTATATATATATATATATATATATATATATATATATATATTTGTTATAAATTTAATGATTTTTTTTATGTAGTTGGAGATTTATTTATCAAATATGATGAATTGAAGATGTACAAGGAACATTACTATTCATAGAATTCATTTGATTTTTTCGTTCAATACGTATCCAGTAATTCCATTGAAGTGCAATATAAATTTGTATGTTTTTCATTGTCGAACAATTTATTATTCTAATTATATAGTTTTTATTTATATTGATTGTTTTTTTTATTTTATTTCATATCTAATGATTTATTTCATCAAGGGACATGTCCTTAAATTCAAGGTAATCAGATTGTCGAGATATAGAATAATGACAAAATGAATATGAATATAAATAGAGGTATTTTAAACCATTCAATGTACCTTTTAATATAGAAGCGACTTGCTACAAATGAAAAAGGATATTATGATTATCTTAATTTGTGTGATTTAGTGGAGTAACGTTTAAATGAATTGTCCTACTTATGTAACATATTCACCATAACTTATTCCTAATTAATGGAATGTAATTATCCTAACCATGCAACTTATTCATTTTCTTATTCCTTAGTTTTAGTATTATTTTTTGAAAGGGAGAGGTGGAATCCATTAAATGAGTACAAGGTGTGGACAAAATTTTTTATCCCAAAATAATTGTTAGTATTTGCCATAATTTAGGAAAATTTAATGTCAAATCGTCATTAATAACACATATAATTTTCAGCACAATATGATTGTCACGGTATATGAAGATTCTAGGATTAAATAACAAATTATTATAAGTCAAATTAAATAACAAATTTTTTTTCTCCGCATCTTTCTTATTGAAGAGCTCTTATTTTTTTTCTCCGTATATTTCTAACTTTTAATGGATAATTTTGTCAACAAGTTTGGTTATAGATATTTGTGAACCAATAAATTTCAACACCTGTAAATAAACATATAGAAGACGAGAAAAAGATGGTAAACATATATTTATTTATAATTTGGAGGTTACAACTTTCGTTGATCTCTTGATTCCTCTCTCTGAAGGGGGTACCAGGGTCTTTGCAATGTATTCCGGATTTTGGGTAGTATCGGGGTCTTAGCGATGTGTTCCGAATTTTTTATAGTACCGGGGTCTTAGTGACTTATTCCGGATTTTCCTACAATTTTGTAGTAGGGAGTTGGTGGATTTTCCTACGATTTGGTAGTAGGGATGCAATGGGTTTTGACCTCTGACCTCTAATTTGACCTACAATTTGGTAGTAGGGAATTTATCTTGATCGGGTCTATGATATGAAATTTTTTTCCCGACCTATTGAAACTCTATTTTGACTCTCTTATTTATAAGAGATTTACAACTTAAAGAACAAGAAAAGAATATTCTCATATCTAAGTAAGGAAAAAAATAATCTCAAATTTTGGAGATATTATTTTATATTTACATCTCCAGGATTATAACAAATATATGACACTATTAAATTTAATACTCCCTCCTTTTTTATTTACATGTTATTTTAGTCTTTTGAATTATTTGTGAAATAGATGTCGTTCTGACATTTTATCCCCCTTTATCTCATATTTATCCTTAATATTGTAATTTCAAATTTCCTACAAATGTGTTGTGTGTTTAATTTTTCAACCAATAGTATTTATTGTTAAGAATATTTAAATAATATTAATTAAGGTTAATTTTGAAAAAAAATATGTCCTTAATATGTCTTAAAAACTCTAGAATGACATCTATTAAAAAAAGGAGGGAGTAAAATTTAAGTGTCTACAAATGCCCCCTCGAGACCTGTTGTAGAGACACATGTCGACTGCAACTTGGTCTCGAAATCTTGATGTAAAACTCCAAAGGTGATTTGACATGCCCCCAAAGGTGAATTTGACATGCCCCCATGAAATTTTACGAACATCCTTTGAGAGAGGAGATGAAGAGCGAAAATCGTCCCACAGGATGTGCCAATTTGTGAACCAATAAATTTCAACACCTGCAAATAAACATATAGAAGGCGAGAAAAAGATGGTAAACATATATTTATTTATAATGTGGGGGTTACAACTTTCGTTGATCTCTTGATTTCTCTCTCTAAAGGGGGTATCGGGTCTTTCTATGTATGTATTCGGGGATTTTTGGGTAGTCTTAGGAGTCTTCTTGGCGTGTTTCGAATTTTTGGTAGTACCGGGGTCTTCGCGACTTATTCCGGATTTTCCTACAATTTTGTAGTAGGGGTTGGTGGGTTTTCCTACGATTTGGTAGTAGGGAGGCAATGGGTTTTGACCTCGACCTCAATTTAATTTGACCTCTGAATTGGTAGTAGAGAATTTAGAGAATTTATGGGGTCTTTATGATATGACTTATGACCTATTGAAACTTTATTTTGACTTCCTATTTATAAGAGATTTACAACTTAGAGAACAAGAAAAGAATATTCTCAAAAGAAAAGAATATTCTCATATCTAAGTAAGGAAAAAAATAATCTCAAATCTTGGAAATATTATTTTATATTTTCATCTTCAAAATTAGGATTATAACAAATATATGACATTATTAAATTTAAAAAAATTTAAGTGTCTACGATATTACTTACAAAAATTAGTTTCAGTATAATATCAAATTTGTATTTATAAATATGGTGCACATTTTTAATTGTAGATATATATATATATATATATATATATATATATATATATATAAATTTAATTAATAAAAGGAAAAATCCCCCTTTTTATATAATATACAATTGTAAAGAATTGTAAGGAATAAACCTCTATATATAATTTAATTAAAAAAGGAACATATATTTTTTTAATACATTTTAATTGAAACGATTCTTCTATGTATATGTTCCAAGGGCATGTGAATTGTTTTCACACCTATTTAAAGAGAAGTTTTATTATTTCATTATTTCATTCTTTTCTTGAATCTCCTGCTTAATAAGCAAACCAATGTAATAAGGTTCATCATTTCACTTTATTATTTCTCATCCAAAGTCATCTTCTTCATCCCGAGTGTTTTTTTTTTTTTTTTTTTTGTTTATTATGAATCAGATTGTTTCTACTCTTAATTTTAAGACAATTTTTAGTGACTTAGTTATGAAGTTAGGAATTTTATCAATTTTATATATGATACTAATAAGACCGAATTTGGGCAAGCGTGTACTATTTTCAAAATTGTTTATCTCAACCATGTTTTGGCGATGTCATGTTGTATATGGTGAACCTGTTTGGATCCTTGGAGAAAAGAAAATGATCATAACTTATCGGGGAATTAAATACTTGAAAGAAATTTATAATATTAGGATTAGAGATTTTAATTCTTATCAATTGTATTACACAATATTGGTTCTAATAAAAATAATATATAGTAGAAGGTCAAGTATTTAGGTTTATCTTTGAAAAAAGTTTTATGATGATGCTTCTTATTTGCATTTATTCATATTAATGATTAATATTTATTACATAAATAAATATATAATGCACCTACAGATTTTCTTATTGAGTTTTCTCGCTCTTTTGTCTACACCATTGATCTCTTTCGTAATCTTTAATCTCGACCATTCATTGTATTTGAGGAAAGATGGAAATTTATTCTAACATATTAAATTTTATTACTCTAATTTTGACCATTGATTCATGCATATTATATATTGGCCAAACATTTCTCCACCATAAATTATGTAGACTTTTTTTGCTCTATTTTCTCATTCGATTTAGTCCTTCTTCTGTTTATGTTCATCGATTTCTTCAGTATATATAGTCCATGAAGATTTTGATATTAGTCTTAATCCAACTTATTTTGCGTATTTATTTTTGTAATTTTACATATGTTGCGTATTCATTCATTTCATTTTTTAGTTAGAAAAAAATTGCATAAGAGTTGTAAACAACAATAATAGTACTTGATGTGGGTTTATTAACTAGAGAGCAAGTGGCTACATCACAAGATAATTAAGCTGCTTATTTGAGATTGCAAATGAACTTTGGCAATTCATGTTTAAGTTGAGTTATCAAGCAAATGAACGTATTTGTGAAGACTAACATGTTTTTAGCTTGGTTTGAATTGAATTAAAATTCTGATAAAGTCATTGGATTGACATACGCTCAAATTCTTCAATTTTTATTTTTTTTGAAGAAAAACAAGAATGTGGGATTGTTGTTGGTCGTATTTGTTATGTACCACCTGATACTGGTGATGCCTATTATTTGAGGATTCTGTTGAATGTTGTTACTGGACCTAAATGTTTTGATGATATAAAAAAGTTAGAGGAATAGTTTATGTCACATTTCGTGATGAGTGTTTTGCTACGGGGTTGTTGGATGATGATAGAGAATATATTGATGGACTTGAACAGACTAGTGTTTGGGTCTCTGCATCTTCAATGAGATATCTTTTTGTTACCATTCAGGTATTTATTTATTTTTTATATTATACATTCTTTAACTTATACTCTTTCTGCCCCATTATTATTTGCATACTTTTCTTATTCTTCTGTATCAAAGTTATTCATACTTTCCTTATTTAGGCGTTTTGTTATAATCAATCATAATTATATAATGATATTATTTTAGCATTTCAAATAATATTTTTTTATATTACTGGTGCATATATTATCATGTTATATATATTATTTTTAATTGTTTAATATCTTATAAAAAAATCGTTTATTACTTTATGTATGTTTTTTTAATGATAATTTTTTCTGCTTCTTATGTTTATAAAGTTGAGAATGACAGATGATGAGATCAAGAACTGTTATCTTTTGAAAATCGATAATATGCTGCGTTCTCTTGGTAAGAGTTTGCATGATTTTGATGTGACGTCTGTGGCAGTTATTGATAATAGTATAACATCCCGTAATAGGATGATTTTGACTGAGTTATCGTATAAGGATGAAGTATGAAGTTTTGCTAAGGAGATTGAATGATGAGCAACATGTTTTTTTATAAAATAATTAGATCAATATCTTCAGATTTTGGTGGAGTGTTTTTTATATATGGTTATGGAGGTAATAAGTTTTTTTTTTAATGGAAGATATTATCTGTTGTACTGTGATATGAAGGTGAGATAATATTGAATGTAGCATCCAGTGGCATGTCATTACTTTTACTTCTCGGTAGATGTACAACACACTCTAGGTTTTGCATTCCAATCAATTGTTTGGAGGATGCTACATATAAGATTAAGCAAGGTAGTCATCTCGCTGAACTTTGATTAAGTGCAAACTCATAGTATAGGATGGAGCTCCAATGGTTCACAAACATTATATTGAAGTATTAGATATATCATTGAGAGATATCGTACAAGTGTCTGATCCATCACGCTCTGAAATATCGTTTGGAGGAAAGACAATTATTTTTGGGGGATATTTTCGAGAGATCTTGCATGTCATCCCAAGAGGAAAGAGACAGGATATTATACATGTCATTATTAATTCATTTCATTTGTGGAATGCATGCACTATTTGAAAGTTGACAAGAAACATGATGCTGATGCAATTTGATTATGTTCAAAAGATGAATGAAATGAAATTGTTTTTAGAATAAATTGAATAAGTTGATGATGGAAGTATAGGGACAAGAATTGATTATGGTTCTGATATTATTATCCCATATGATATTTTGTTGAAAGGTGGTGATAATCAAATTGCTTCTATTGTTGATTGTATCTATCCTGGTTTTAAATTTAGGATGTACGATCACGAATTTTTACAGGACATAGTTATCCTTGCCCCGACATTTGATTATGTTCAACATATAAATGATTACATGGTTTGGTTAAATCAAAAAGATTCTCGGAAGTATCTCAGTTCCGATAGTGTTTTCAGTTCTGGTTCCAATTTTAATTCTCTAGCTGATGGTCACTCCTGAGTTCCTCAACACTTTGAACTTTTTTTGTGTGTCCGACCATGAATTTAATCTCCAAGTTGGAACGCATGTTATGTTGTTGAGAAATATAGATCTTTCAAGGGGATTGTGTAACGGGACCAGTTTAGTTTATATTTTTTATTTATTTTAAATTTATTATTTAGTGATATCTACCATTTTTTATAAGATTAATTTTACAAAAAAAAAAGGTTTATATGTATAGGTTGGTAATCACTAGGTTAAGTGTTAGAGTAGTCAAAACTAAAGATTTTACTGGTAGCAGTGCTGGCATTGATACCTAAATTGTCACCAACTCTTTCTGATCCTAGGTTGCCGTCCAAGTTTACGCGCAGACAGTTTCCGTTGATTGTTTTATATGTTATTTCTATAAATAAAATTCAAGCACAATCTTTTTCCTTGGAGTATTTCTTAAGAAGCCGGTGTTTAGCCATATCAGCTTTATGTTGCATTTTTTAGGGTTACCAGTCGACGTGGTTTGAAGTTTATGTTGTGTAATAATGATAATTTTGAACATAATTTGGGGAAGAAAACGTTTTAGGGGTTTTTTTAATTAATAATTATTGGTTTAGTTTTTTTAGTTGAATTAGTGACGTAAAAATAAAAAAATTATATTTATCTTTAAAATATTAACACAATCAGCAATTCCACCAGAGAAACAAATGCACGTGCTCGCGCATGACACAAACGGCGTCATTTCATATCGTTCCGAGTCTCCGATGAATTTTGGGACTAAAATTGTACAATTCAAAAAAAAATTGGGACTAATTATGTTAGTTAAACTTTCTTGAGACAATTTCTAAAAAAAAGTGATAAGTTATGAGACCACATTGGATTTAATCCCAAAAATATCCTATTTCAAGAAGTGTTCAGAAATATTTAGAATTTTGGAATTATATTTTGTGTTTTTTTTTTGTTATGTACTTTGTTTTTATTTAAAATGGTGAATGTTTTTTTTAATTAATTGGTTGTTGTTTAATTTTTTAATTTTTTTATAATATAATTAATACTATATGCATTTTTATTAATTTATGTTTAATATATTGTATTTTTTTTTTTTTGTATTAAGAGTTAGAGAATGAGAATCACTTATCCTTTAAATTACTGTTTTTGAAACCAAATTGTCAAGTGGTAAAGGATAGCCCTACGTTTCAGGATCTTTTGCAGCTACGACTTCGTGAATCACGTTAATTATTAAAATTCATTCTAACTAATACTCCCTCCATCCACCAATCTTATGCACACTCCATTTTTGGCAAAAGTTAATTTATCTTTATCCCCCAATCATCACTTAATTACTTCAAATATTATTGTACTTTACTCACAAGCAATCACTTTATCTATAAAGGGACCTCACAATAACCTATAATACTCTTACTTTATCTACTTTATCTATTTTTTTCTTAAAACCTGTGTCAAAAACATCAAGCATAAGATTAATGGACGGATAGAGTATATATTTTAGTAAAAAATAAATACATTTTCATGATTGAATTACCAATTAATATGTAAAAGATTATTTATTTATAATCTATAACTTCAAGTGATATTGAGAAATAAATAATAATAAAATAACAAAAATTAAAAAATATTTCTCTATAAAATAGTAATACTAATGACTTTCGTGCAACGCACGGGTTGTGAAAAAACTAGTTTCTCTAATGTGAACATATTCATCGGTAGTTACGTATCTTAGTCGCCGTACATTATAAAAAAGAACATGTGAGAGAAATGGACATTAATAATATAAAATCAATATGTATGTCTACAATAATTTGAGGCAATGCTAGCTAATTAGACCAAGGTAAGAATTTAAACTTAGCATTTATGATTTGAAATGGAAACGAATTAATTCTAAACTTGGCTTATGGCTCTCATAATACCCCATTCTTATCTAATTACAAGACCTAGCCTTTAGTTTTATCCTCCCCGTATATTATTTCATATAGTTAAAAATTCCAAGATAGAGTTAGTTCAGGCACTACTATTAAAAAATATCGGAATTAGTTGGCAACTTGATACTCTAAAGTCTAAACCCAGTTTTGCTTTTGGGTTGGCGCGGTGGGATTAGATATAAGAATTTTTATTTTTTAATCGGTAAAGTAAATTTTATTAAAAATAGGTATAAGGGATATCCAACATCTACAAGATATTTACCAATTAATTACCATTCTCGGATTGGATAGCCAATCATTGATCGAAAAGTTAGATAACGTCTGATCTTTTATAACCATCGAACTCCAAGTCCTAATTTTGAAATCTTCCACTTATTTTTTTCCAAAATAAACAATGTTTCTAAAGATTACACCGTTTCTCCATTTTCAAATCAACCAAACAACTCCAAAAAAAGAAAAAGAAAAAAGAAATTCGATGCAGTAGCCGAGTGGTGGGCTGTAGAACAGTTGAACCATCTCATAATTTCCATCCAAACTGAGTAAGACTTATCACATTCAAAGAAAAAACGTTAAGTTGATTCCTCGTGATTTGAGCAAAAAACACACCTTATTTCATTGTTTCATGATTGTAAGATATGTTTTCGGAGATTAGTCTTTGTCGGAAGTCGATTTTGGAGATTGCACTTTGATTAGAGAAAACTTGTTCCAAATCATTTTGAATCCAGTCTTTAGATCATCCAGTATTAGATATAAGATGAGAAAGTATCCGGGGAAATTTATTCATAATATTAAATTTATATCACTATATTTATCAGTTGATAAAATTACATTTATAAACTAAAATTATAGTGTTAAATGCAATTGATATTAATTTATAAAAATAGTGGTATCAATTTATAAGTATAATGATATTATATATCAATTTCATATTATGAACAAGTTTAATATGAAAGTGCGTGGTTTAAGATTCCATATTCGCCTAATTGGAAATTAGCACACCAACTAATTACTACAAATCATTAAAGGTCATTAAAATTTGCAATCAAGTGCTCCCCTAACCCCACATTTTGTGTAAAAAATATAGTAACAATATTTAGGTATAAGCGTTGTCAATTAGGCCAAGTTATCTATCAAGCCATCATTAGAACAACGCACATTAGCCCACCACCCTTTCTAATTATCTAATCCAATTAGGTAGACTTAATTATAACCTTCAATAAAAAATAAAAAACAACACACACACACACTTAGGTCCCAATTTACGGAAAAAATCATAAAATATTAGTATAATTCTGACCTTCGTTTCACTTGATGTAAAGTTTATTGAAAAGAGAAAATATATATTCATGCATCCTTCATTTTATTTCAAGATAATTTTATAATGCGTCAATAAGGAAAGGAATATTCAACTTTTATTTTAAGCACTAATTAACTTTTTGGTTAAGATTAATGATTAAGAAGATAGAACCCAAAGTCACAAAAGGTGGTGGTTGTCTCCAACTGATGGTTGTCTCCAACTTTGCCTTGAAATAAAAATTATCAACTTTGAGAAACAATATGGCAATTAATAGTGTTTTTATGAGTAGTTAATGGAAATGTTGACATTTGTACGTAGTTTCTTGTTCTATTTTATTTTATATCATATACTGTATATAATTAATGGCTTAGTCTTGTATGCATCCAGATACATCGTGAACTTATAGTGCATTTTAAAAAAAATGCAACTTATTATACTGAAATATGCAATTAATTTACATTGAACTGTGTAACTATTAATATTAAAAAAATAGTTGCACGGTTCAGTGTAAGCAAATTGCATATTTTAATATAACAAATTACATATTTTAAAATGCACTATGAATGCATGGTACACCTGAATGCGCAGGAGAGCCACTCATAATTAATAATGTATTGTGAGGAGTTTGGTATTGATGATATCATGTGAAGGAAGTAATATATTCTTAACTGCTTATTTGACGGAATACCAAAGTTTGAGCGTGAGAAGTAGCCAATTTCTTGTTCTTATGCCTATCTCATTTTTGGTGTGAAATTTTACTTTCTTTCTTAATAACAAACCACAAAAGGAAAGGAAATTACATAAAGGAAAGACATAAATTGACATCATTTACTCCATATTAGATATAGAAAGGAATCGTGTACAACGAGTTAATTACTCCCCCGTCGTAAAAAGACTTAACACTATTGACTTTTACATACATTTTTTCGAGCAAGTTTTGTATTAGTAATTGAAATGATAAAAGTCACTTTATCATTTCAATTACTAATATAAAACTCGCTCGCAAAAACGCGTGTCAGAGTCAACTGTGCTAAATCTTCTGAAACGGAGGGAGTACTTTATTTCTCATATTATTAATAATCTTGTGTGATTTCATTGTGAGTAGTAACTTATTGAATAAATGAATAGAAGAAATTTCAAATAAAATCCTACTGAGAAAAAAAAAAGGAGATTTCGAATAAAATTTTCCTCAAATGCATCTCTGTGTGATCATTGATATGTTCTTCGTATAATATTTTCAATACACATAATATTATTTTAATAAATCTGTATTTTACATTCAGATGCACGTGTCAACTCACGTGGCACAGTTACAGTGGCTTCATTAGGTCACCAGACTCGGACAAAACGGCGAATCTTATTTTGACCGTTTGACGTATTGTCGATGATGGTAATCTCGTAAATAACCCCAACATTGTGGTGGAATCGGACGGCGACCTTAACCGTAAAATGCGGCCCTCCATAAATCGCAGTATCTCTCCCACGCGCTAACACTCACGCGCCACTGAACGATTCGATAATTGCGCTGTTGCACGCTGTAAAGTGGGGGAAGGGGCCCCCCCTCCCTAATGAAAGCGAGTGGGGACAGCGCGTGGGGGACTTTGAAGGGATAAATTTGTGGTGTTTTTACTATTTGGAGTTTTGGACTATGATTCTTTAACTGAAATTTACATCATGACTTTCAGACATGAAATTCTTCTTGCAGACTGTCTAGCATGTGAGTCATTTTTGTTAGCGCCAAGAACAAATAAAATTTGCCACCCACAAACAGTAGAATTTGACAGTTTTATCCTTAGTTGAGCTCAACTGTTTTTTACTGTAGGTAACAGCGCATTTAGAGCAAAATTTAATTAATAATTGACTACGTATATTTTTCTCTTTTAAGTAAATAGATATTCTGTGCATAAGTGTACCGTATAATTTTAATGTATTTTTCAAATGTTCAATTTATAAAGACAATAACTCATATGAGACGATCTTATGCATGAGACGGGGTACAACTTAACACAAATTATACTCACCCCTTTCAAAGTGTTAAAGCACCAATGCACAGCTTATGTCCCGTCTCATGCAAGTTTGTCTCATTTATAAAACGTTGAACTTATTATACACTAAAAAGATAAATATTTCAGTGTTAATAAATTGAATATTTTAAAAAATAAATTACATATTTTAATAATACATTTGAGTTAGAAAATGCAACTTGTGCATAAAAAATTATGCCCTATTAATTTCATATATAACAAAGTTCTAGGAATTATAATCAAATCTAACAATTTACTTTTGATAAATGTAATTTAGTCTTTTTTTTTTCAATATTTAAATCATATACTCCTTTTCTCTTCCTTCTAAATTCAATTTTATTAATATATCCACCTACTATTTTGTGTTCGCATGAAAATATGGTAACTTATTCAGAGTAGCTTAACATAAATTTCAAGGATATTTAGACAGTCTTTCAAAAAAATTCATTTTAAGAAGTGCCAATATACTCTTAAAATCTCAAAGTTGAAACTTTTTTCTAAAATAATCTTAAATTTGATTTGATCAGGCACTTTATTTACAGAATCTGAACATGATTTATTTTCCCATAAAAAAATAATAATTACACGTATGGGCTTTTCCGTCATTTCGGAGAGTGGGTACCATCACTTGATCTGTAAAATACTTATGAAAGATTAATATAATAAAAAAAAATGGTAAATATTAGAGAGAGAGAAAGACAGGGAGCGTCAAGACAGAATAAGAGAGTGGTGTCAGTAAAATTGGTGTGGAGGGGGTGGTAAGATTGAAACTTTTCCTTTTCAGTTTGCTTTTCAAAAAGGAGACATTACTACATTTCTCATTATTTCTTCTTCTTCTCACTTGTTAACATCATAACACAATTCACACACACCCCTTTTTCTCTATTTCCTTCAAAACTCGAATCAACACACCAAAACAGCATATCAAGAACATGTGCAACCTCTTCTTCTTCTTCTTCTGATACTTCTCTCAATTGTAAGTAGCACTTCTTCTACTTTAAATGCTTGATTCTTGCACATTCTTCATCTCTGCTGCTGCCCTTTTCTTGTTTTCTGGTGTTTTAGATTCTTTCCTTCTCAAGATCAGATTTTTTTTTCAGTTTTTGTTGTTTTCTGTTGCTCAATGTTGGTTGTCTTTTTTTGGTGAAATTACTAGTTTGCATTTTCAGTTTATTTTCTTATGGCTTGTGTTAATGCATAATTAGAAGCAAGATTGTGAATTAACAGATGGAATTAACATTTTCTGGAATTTTTAATTTGATTATATGGTGATGTTTTGCTCCAAAAATTGAATCTTGGTATTACACCTTCATAAAAGGTGACAACAATAATCAATTCCTTTGCTGAAAATCTTGAAATGTAAATTAAATTGATATGTGGAAGATATAATACTTTTCTGCAAGAAGGGAAATTTAATTTTCATTTTAGTTTCCCTCATTTTTTTCACTAGTCATGAGATGAGTCATGCTTTCCCAATTAGAAAAACATATACCATCCTCACTTTTGCACTTTAAAGCCTTTTTTTTAAAAAATTTTAAATTTCCATTTTGGAGCTTAGATTGCTCCCTCTTCCCAATTTGGCCTAACTAACTCCTTCTCTGTAAATTCTAGCATTTAAACCAAAAATATGTGAGCATGTAATATTTTCATTTAATAATTAGTTTTAGTGCAAGATTCCTCAATTTGTGTATTTCTATTGATGAAAAACAGAAAAGACACAAATTGGAACCTGATGTATTACATTTGCATCATACTATGGTTTGATCTTAGTTGGATTATTAAATGCTCTCTCCAATGCATTTTTCAGAAATTATATTGGGGCAATGACGAGGGTTAGTCCAGAATTCGGAGACGAGGTGCAGGCAGTTTGGACCGTCTCATCGGATGTGAGCTTTCAGACCAATCAGTTTCCGAAATACAAGTTGGGACCGAATAATGAAATATTAGATGAGATCAAAGAGGACAGCAAGGGTCCACCCCTTAAGGAGGTCGTTGTCGAGGAAATAAACCAGCTAACCGAACAGCATAAACGTCTATCCGTGAGGGACCTGGCCAGCAAATTCGACAAGAGTTTGGCTGCTGCAGCAAAGTTGTCTGAGGAGGTCTTTTTTTAAGATGCTACTGTTTATTTGTCATCTGAAAAAATCATGCGAAATATTACGAAGTTTGAAATTTAATTGATGCAAGTAATGAAGTACTTTATGTTGATTTCAGGCCAAACTTAAGGAGGTGGCGTCGTTAGATGGACACGTGCTTCTGAAGAAGCTTAGGGATGCATTGGAATATTTGAAAGGACGATTGGCTGGTCGAAATAAGGAAGATGTTGAGAAAGCTATTTCATTGGTCAGTTTTTGGTGTTATTTAGTGCTTCTATCCTAATATGATTTGGTGGTATCTATTTTAGGCAAATAATTTTATGCAGCAGTTGCACCGTGCAACTCAAGTGCATTTTTTCATTGGTATTAGTTGTTTTACTAAAAGGTATTAGTTGGTCAGTATTAGTTGTTTTCATTGAACAACTGGTGCACTCAAGTTGTTACTCTATATTTTATTACCTTTTTATGGCCTTGTTACCTCAATTTCTTGCCTTCAAAATCTTATGTTAAATTGCTTGTATGTCGGCTGCTGCATTTTTCAGGTGGAGGCTTTGGCAGTAAAATTGACTCAAAAAGAGGGAGAGCTAATTCAAGAGAAGTTTGAAGTGAAAAAGCTAGTGAATTTTCTTAAGCAGGTATCGTAACTTAAATCTCTTTTTTACGTGCATTTCTCTTTCTGTGCATATCGACATACGTATACCAAAATCCTTTATTCTTTCAACATTTGAAGCCAACTAATTTGGTCCGTTTTCAGGCTTCTGAAGATGCTAAAAAGTTAGTAAATCAAGAAAAGTCTTTTGCTTGTGCTGAAATAGAGAGTGCAAGAGCAGTTGTGCAAAGGATCGGAGATGCCCTCGATGAACAAGAAAGAAACCAAAGTTCAGGGAAGCAGCAGGTAACTTTAGTCTGATGTCGTCTATTCACTTACATGCATAATATATACGAATACATCTAATACGGCAAATGTGCCCTTTGCTGAAAAAGCTTCTTGTTTTCTCCATGAAAACATGTTGTACTGGTGAATGAAGTATGCGTCTTTCGTGTCATATGAATGAACTTTGACCAGAAATCTTTTGGTGATAGGAATTGGAGGAACTAATCGAAGAGGTTCAAGAGGCCAGAAGAATAAAACTAATGCATCAGCCTAGGAAGGTGGGTCCAAACTGTTTTATTGTGTTTGTACATCTGCATAACGGTTGTTTCGAATTGCAATGTTTTTCTTTCATTTCACTATGATGTATTTATTTGACACTTCTTTTATCTCTGTCGTTGTATTTATTTGTAGGTCGCGGACATGGAACACGAACTTCGAGATCTGAGGCTTCAAATTAGAGAGAAGTGTACAATTTCAGTAAAGCTTCAAAATGAGGTCTGCTGCTTGTTTATTTCATAAATGTTTTTCAAATAATATAGTGATATGGAATATATGATCTGAAGTCGACTTAAGTGACGTGTTTTCTCATGACATTTGACATTTTAATTTGCAAAACCTCCTGAGTTATTTTCTCACTATTTTACAGCTGGAAATGAGCATGAAATCTGAGGATTCATCCCGACTTTATGAAATAAATGGTCCTGAGAAGTTGGGTTCTATTTTACGGATTCAGTCATGTTCAGAAGAAGCAATAGAGCTTGCAAAATGTTCGATCCAATGGTATCGATTGTCATCTCAATGCAGCCGCAGGGAACCTATTATTGGTATCAATTCTCGTGTTCTTCATATAGATCTGCTAGCTTATACTTTTGTACAAAATAATTCAGTGAGCTTTTTAGGCATAAGTTTACTGTTATTAGTAGGCTATACCAATTTAAATGCAGAATTTGTCACAATCTAAACTTGTACACATCTATACATTAAGATTGTCTACAGTGATTCATAAGCTTTTCGCACAGTTTCTTCAACATTTATCTTATTACATCTACTTTTTTATGCTAGGTGCGAACAAGTGTGTTTATGCTCCTGAACCGATTGATGTAGGGCGAGTTCTGCAAGCCGATATAGCTTCGAATGGCCTAAAGGTCACGCTAACAACTGATGGCCCTATAGGGCAAGGTAGGTGAATAAATGGGTAAAAGTTTTATAAGATAAGAATCTTTTGGATAATTCATTATCCCATTAATCTGTTTGATGTTTTATGTTGGAAATATTATACTTATTTTGTGCTATACTTTCAATTACCATGAAAAAGTTATATTTAATTTTTATTTTTTCCTTTACAGCTTTGGACTTGGGAAGTTATGTGGAGACACTTTTGCGGAAACCAAACTACGATTTCAGCGTATGTCACTTCATTTCTCTACAGCTTGCGATTTGTGTTTTATGTGATTCTTGAAGCTTTAAATCATCGGTAAATCATGTCTATGAACTAATGGACTAAATTTCTTTGAATAAAACTATAAAAGGAGTAAAAAGAGTGTAAGTGCTATTTTGTACCATAGTTCATAAACAGTGAAATTTGAGTGTAAATATACCATTTTGTATGGAAAATCAATCTTGAAAATATTCATGATCTGATCCTATTTATTTCAATGTTACAGGTAGTTATTTCCCAAATGAATGGGAGGAATTATTCGTCACATTCTTCACACGTGTTTCACATTGGGAAAACAAGGATAAAACTCAGCAGAGGATGGATCACGAAGGGTAGAGAATCTTATTCCAAGTCCATGCAGGTATTACTTCTCTCGGGCCCCAAATTATAAGGGTTGAAGATTATCTGCACATTATTTTGGATTCGTTTTGCCATCTTTAATGTCATCACGTTGACGTTTCTAGTTACCTTCTTTTCCACAAAAAACTTAACAACTATTCTGATCTTTAATCCGTGAGTTGGTCTTATATAAAGCAGTTTTATCGTGCAATTGATTCATAACTATCAATTAATAGTAGTAAAATAACTAATATTTTTTAGTGAAACAACTGTGCTATCAAACTATTAAAGAAACAACTAATATTGTTTAAAAATACACACAAAACGCAAACTAGTTGCACGATAAAACTGGTTGACGTAAGACTTTGTCTTGATCTACATAGCGTTTTATAGCATACTTAATTAGAGATTATAACTACATTCTATATTAAAAAAGAAATCTGAAAATATGATATTTGTTTCTAGCTATATGGATTCAGAGGAGGCGGCAACTCAGCTGCAAAGTCGCTGTTTTGGCAGGCTCGAAAAGGTCAATCTTTCGTGCTTCTTTTTGATTCAGAGAGGGAACGAAATGGAGCCCTCATTCTTGCCCGAAAATACGCCTTCGACTGCAACGTAAGTAGCTAAATCAACAATCTTTGGCCATGTACCTTTTTGTTGCTTGTAAGATTTGACGAATGTCGCAAAAAGACAGGTCTTTCTTGCTGGTCCAGACGACGACGCTTTGATGTAAAGACTGACATGTTAGGTTTCAACTAATGGTATGGTAGAAGTTTTTTCCAAGTTTCAAGTGTGAACCATTTTGATTCTGTGTTTTTGTGTGAAGATGAAGATGATTTGTTGTGTCTTAATTTGTGATTCTTGCATTGGTTCTAGGCATGGTTTTTTGGTTTGCCTAACTCATTGGTTGTAATAGCTTTTATTTTTTTTTGCTAATCATTCAATGGTTCTTTCTTTCAGCTGAGTTGCAGTTATAATATTTCCTCATAAGGTAATCTATTTTGTTGCAATCTAAGTCACAAGAGTTTGTATTTTTTGGTCAATGAAATTACTCACTACACCCATCATTTGGACAAACTTGTTCTTTTTTCCAACACTGGTCAAAACTTGTTTAAAAAAATAAAAAATACGTCTCAAATGATTTTATTAAACACTATATTATTTATTTAAAACATATATATAATAATTAAATATGGAATTTATTTTACACTGGTCAAAACTTGTTTAAAAAAAAATTAAAAACTTGATTTTTTAAACACTAAAATTAAAAATATAATTTAAAAAATATGGGAAATTGAAAATTTTATAAAAAAAATAGGAAATCATTTTGAAAAAATCTTTAAATGACAAATAAATTTTAAAAAATTAATAAATAATTATAATATTGAATACTGATTCCTTTTGTAAAATAAGAAATGAAACAAATTGTTTGATCAAATATAAAAACGACACACTATCTCATTTATCTACAAATCAGATTTGGCTTAGAAAATATATTACAGTTTTAATTATTTATATATTTATTTAATATGCAAATCTAAAATTAATACATGTTGCCAGTTATGACATAAAATGAATTATGAAGATAGTAATGCACGGTGAAAAATGGTGGACTATATTTACATAGAAAGATTCTCCTCTATACATGGAAAAAAATCTGAGATTTGTAACATTAAAAATAAGGATTAAATAAAATCTAAAAAATATATAAAAGAAAATACTGGAATATAATGATGTGAACACGTGGTTACAAAATATAGTGTATCGTTCTAATCATCCGTCTCACGATTTGTGAAGTTAAAAAAATTTAATATAAAAGAAGTTTATAATATTGAATTGATTAAGTATTTAATTGAAAATATATTATGAAATTGACCACATTGATTATACTCTAATTTGGGATTTAAAATATTGTAAAGGGTATCTCCATCATAATGAACATCAGATATGCTCTAACCACTTGAGACCTTGAAGTCCCGGGTTCAAGACACGGAGAGAGAATATTTATTCTTCTCTTGTGGCGGTCCCCCTCTTGTAGGGTGGTGGTCCCCTTGTTGTTGGGTTGCGGTTCCGGTTGCGGTGCGGTTGCGGTTCCAAGTTGCGGTTTCGGGTGGTCCCCCTCTTGTGGTGATTGCGGTTCCGGTCTACAACGAGATGAAATGATATTGTCATGTGTCCGATGGTAGAAGAAATTATTGTAATTGATTATGTTAGGAAACTATTGTAATTGATTGTCTTAAAAAAATGAATTAAATAATTGATTGCTTTAAAAAAATATATTGTAATTCAGGACTAGAATTCCTATAGGTAATACGCTATTTTTATTTTTCTAAATTCATTTTATTTTCTCTCTACTGTCACATTAAAGATATGATTCAATTAATAATAAAATACAAAAACATAAACGAACAATTTTGAAGAATGCTCAACTTCAATGACATATTGTTGGAGAGCTATTTTTATTAGAAATAAATATAGGTCTTGTTTACAAATTCAGTGTATGTAAGAAACGATTGATGAGACAATTAACACACACATCATTAAATTACTCAAAAAGGAAACCTAATTAATCAATTAGCATTTTTTTAGAGGTTAATAATATTATAGATTATGAGTCAGAATAATAATAATATTATAGATTAATAATATCGTATTATTGTATAGTCAAAACGAAACTTGTACCACAACGGTAACTTTTGCTCGCCCCAACGGCTACAAGGCAGCAACGCCAGCGCACTTAGCTTATTAAGAATTATAATAATACCGTTGGATCCACTTCCATCCAACGGCTGTGATTTCAAAGAGAATTCGACCGTTGGGTTGAAGCGGCGTCTTCTACAGCATAAAATAAGGCGTCTTTTTCACTCATTCCAAATCACCTGTGTTCTTCGTAGAGAGAGACAGAGAGAGGAGAGAGAGAGGAGTAAAAGAGGGTTTCCAATTTTTTCAAGCGAATTTTCAACAATGGCTTCAAGAATTGGTGCTCAACAGCAGAACAGAGGTATTAGAAGAAGACTCTTTTTTATTATCCATTGCTCTGTTTTTCGGCAAGGATTAATGGTTTCAAGAATTCGTTCCAATCAGAAAATGGGCTATTGGGTTATATTAATTTTTGATGTTCTGGGTTTAAGCATAATCTTTGTTTTTCTTGATTGATGCGATTCATGTGAATGATGGGCCTCTTTTTTTCATCTTTTGGTTGATGGAGATTGTACTTATATGCGCGTTGGATTGTTTTAATATTTCGTTCTAATCTTATAATGGGTTTTGGGGGTTTATTAATTTCTTGATTTTTTGGGTTTCTTAATGTAATCTTTGGGGGTTTTGGGGGGGTTTATTAATCTGATAATCTTTAATTTCTTGATCCTTGAATCTATAATTCTCTTCAGTATTGATGATATGTGAAATCGCTCATCTTAATAAATCCCTTCCTTTTGTTTCTGAAACTTATCACAATATTTAGTAATTAAAAATTCAACCTTGATTACAATCTTGTCGATTAAGCCCGCCCCCAGTGGATTTCCATGTATAAATTGCACATTCCACACAGCCCTTTTCACAATCTCATCTAATTTCTTAAAACCCCAACATATCAGATCATTCAGACAGTTTCTTGGATTTATTTCTGATTCTTATCCATATTATTGATGTAAATCAACAGGAGAAGCAGCAGTCCCAGCGGCAAACAAGCAGAAGAACATGGGGGCAGAAAGAAAAACTCGCCGTGCCCTCGGTGACATAGGCAACTTGGTCACTATCCGCGGCGTCGACGGCAAGCCCCTCCCTCAGGTTTCTCGACCTGTTACGAGGAGTTTTTGCGCTAAGCTACTGGCGAATGCGGAGGCCGAAAAGAATAAGAATCTGTTGTTGGCTGCAAATGTCAATGGCCCCATTGTGGTAGACGGGCCTCGACCGGAGAAGAAGAAAGCCGCCCCCAGAAACCCGGTTCAGAAGAAAGCCGAGGTTAAACCGAAACCGAAGCAGGAGGAGGTTATTGAAATTAGTCCTGATACTACTGAAGAAGAAAAGGTTGGAGAGAAGTCGAGAAAGAAAGCCCCAACTCTTACATCAACACTAACTGCTAGAAGCAAGGTTGGTTTAATCTGTTCTTGAAGTTCTTTGAATCAATAATGTTTGTATTAAATTTATGATTTATGATTTGTGTTTAATTTTTGTAGGCTGCTTGTGGTTTGAGCAATAAGCCGAAGGTGCAGATAGTTGATATTGATGCTGCAGATGCTAATAATGATTTGGCTGTTGTTGAATACGTCGAAGAAATTTACAACTACTACAAATCAGCTGAGGTAAAACAATCCTGCCTCTTAATTATGATGTTTTGTGTAATTTAGAGTGCAATTGTTAAAGCCTGTTTTAGTTGGGTATTGAGTTTTCTGTATTAGTAAGTAATACTGTCCAAAGTTGTAATCTTGGATCCTAATTTGTTTTGATGATGCAGGATGAGGGGCGAACTCACGATTACATGGACTCACAGCCCTACATCAACGTGAAAATGAGGGCGATCCTGATCGATTGGCTGGTTCAAGTTCATAACAAATTCGAGCTCTCACCTGAAACCCTTTACCTAACCGTGAACATTGTTGATCGGTACCTTGCAACAAAGACCACATCACGAAAGGAGCTCCAATTGGTCGGATTAAGCGCGATGCTAGTGGCCTCAAAGTACGAAGAAATTTGGGCCCCTGAGGTGAATGACTTGGTGTGCATTTCAGACAGGACTTACTCCAATACGCAAGTCTTGGTTATGGAGAAACAGATTCTTGGTGCATTGGAATGGAACTTAACTGTCCCGACTCTGTACGTGTTCCTCGTTCGTTTCATCAAGGCATCTATGACCGAGTCGGACGTGGAGAACATGGTGTACTTTTTGGCCGAGCTTGGAATGATGAACTACTCATCCACAATTATGTTTAGTCCTTCTATGATTGCTGCCTCAGCAGTCTACGTGGCTCGGTGCACCCTGAACCGGGCGCCTTTCTGGAACGACACACTTAAAGCCCACACGGGGTTCTCAGAAGTGCAGCTTATGTAAGTGGAGTATTTTTTTGGTTTTGAGTCAACTGATACCTTTACAGTTATAAACTAATACCGAATGTGGTCTAATTGATTTTGTTTGTTTGTTTGAATTAGGGAGTGTGCTAAGCTGTTGGTGAGTTTCTATTCGGTGGCGGGGGATAACCTTCGCGGGATATACAGAAAGTACTCGAGTTCTGAGCGAGGTGGGGTGGCGCATATACCACCGGCTGAATCTCTTATGGCTCCTAAAGTGGCTTAACATCTTCAATATATTTTGAATGGATTTGGGAATTGTTGTTGCTTTTTTTTCATTCTTTGTTCTCTTTGAAGTTCCTCTGTTCAAAGAGTGAATCAAATTTTTTAGCCTCTTGTTTTGAAATTTTTATACTTATAAACAAGATTATGATGAGAAGGGCATTAATTCTTTGCAGCATCTAAATTTTGATTTCTGGTCAAGTTTGACCGGTTCTTGTCAGATTTACCATAATGTTTATCATGATTTCATGAATACTAAGCTGGGCTGTTTATAAATTAAGAACATAAAATCATTACAACTGCGAAAGAAATTTGAATAATCATATGATTTTCCACATATTCAAATTACCAAACATACATAAATTTTGTCATACAATCAAGAATTTCTGAATTTGTTTAATAATTTGAGAACTTCAAATAAGTTTAATGAAATTTTAACTTCAAATAATTTGTTGGGGGAGTAACATCTAGATACAATGTGGTAGGAAACATATCACTTAGATACAATAAAACCCTTATTTCAATTCAATACAATTTGATAAAGACTAAAATACCCTTAATGAAAAAATCAAGAAATCTGATGATACTGTTCATCGACGAGACATTTGTACTATTCATTTTTTGCACAGACGTATAATTTTTTGCACAGATAATATAATTTTTTACATTATTTTAAAAATATATTTTTTAAAATTTAAATTTCATTAGAAAAATTCAAATTTTTTACTACATTTTAATTTTTATTATGTTTCTTGTTTATTTTTTTATACTGGCCTTGTTTATTTTTTTGCACGAGCACAAAAAAAATTCAACTCGGTGCAAAATATTTTTGCACAACTGATGAATATTTTACTAATTTCAGAATGAGGATGAAAAAAGAAATATGTAATTATGGGTTAAAGTAATAATTCATCAAATTATAGAAAATGAGGAAGAAGACAACAATATTGCAATCCTATCTTCATTTATAGACAAGCATCAACACTAAAATGAATTTTACGCCTAAAATATTTCATCTGTGCAAAAATAATTTTGCATAAATTCACATTATAACCAAAAAAAAAATTCAACTTGTGCAAAAAAAAATTTGGCCAATTCAAAAACACTAGTCCCCAAGCACAGAGCAGAAACAAACAACAAAATCAACCTTTTAAAAAATGGAGAAGAAACAAATTTGCACAAACGAAGAAAATATATTTGCACAAACGCAAAAAATATTTGCACAAATTCATAATTTATGGAATACGATTACTAAAAGCAACAAATTCAAAAATCAAAATCAACAAAATCATAAACAACAAAGTTACCATCACCACCACAACGAAGTTACCACCACCACCACCACCCAAAATCATAAACAATAAAATCTGAAACAAAAAACAAACAAAATCATTCATAATCCACCACCACTGCCCAAAACCACCATCAGATTCAAAATGAAACACAACCCATTTCTTCTCAAATCAACAAATTTACACAAAATGAGCAAAAATATGTATGCACAAACGCCAATATATTTGCACAAATGCCAATTTTGTACCCCTTTAAATTATTCCTAATTTGTTCTATTTTTTTTTTTACAAATCTAGTAAAAATATCTTTAGTTTTATCGAAAATACTTTCAACTTGTCTCCGTTCGAAATTCCTGCAAGACACGTGAAAAGTAATTATTCCAACCAAATGCACAAGGGGTAAAGTTTTTTGCCAGTGTCCAGCTTTTTATACTTTGATGTTAAATTTCGATATTTGGTCAATTATGGTGATAGTCCTGCTTCCATAATGTTGCAACATTATTTTGAATCTCACGTGTGGATTAACAGCATCTCTTCATTATGTTACTTTAGCACTTTTTTTTTCTTCCCAAGACCCATAAAATATCAATTGTTTAAAATTATAATAAAAAATAAAATATATTTAAACTCAACTTAACATAATATTTCTACAAAGATTATGAAACTGAGAGTAATAATTGCACAATATGAGTATTAAACATCAATATATTAATATTTGTTAAAAAAAGAATTATTTTTTTATTATTAAAGAAAAGGAAAGAAAAGGGAAAAATAATAGCAGCGTGCAAAACCCGCCAAGTGCCAACGGTCTCTTTGTTATATATATACAAGGAAAGTTTCTCTACCCTAACTATAATTCCTACCGTTGTTGAAAGTTGAAACACCCTGCGAAAATCCTTTCTTCGTTCAATTTTGCTTCGTCTTTGAAATTGCTCTTTTCAGATTCCACTTTTTTTATTTCTCCAATTCATGGACTCCTCACTCACGCATGGCGGCGCAGTATTCCGGACGCCCGTCGATTTGCACCAACGGAATTGGTGGAACCAGTTTTCGAAGTCTCTACGGTTGGATACTCCCACGCCGGACTCCAATTCCGTGCCGGTAAGTAATCCGCCGCCTTTGATTAAGTGTTTTATGAAGAAATAGGTAGAAATTTCTGACCTAGCGCAGGGTTTGGGTAGAAATTGAACTGCAAATCGGAGATCCTAAATATGGTGTGTAATTGTATGCGTTTGAATTGCTATATCTATTAGAGGCCTTATGAGTTAATAGGTATCCTAGTTTTGCTGTATCTGGTAATAGATGGCATTAACAGGTGAGGTGAAGTATCATCACACACACATACATGTGGGTATCTGTGTTCACACACATACATGTGGGTATCTGTGTGTATTCTTTATGTATATCATCTACGGAACAGGATTTATAATCCAAAGTATTTAGCCTTGTTGATTATGCATCTTTTTTAATGCAGTAAAACCTACAACTACTGTGGATCAAGAATTGGCAATGTGTTCTTCTGTTGAATTTTTGACACGAACAAAGCTTTTGCGTCCTGTAAAACCTGTGGATCAAGGTATCACCACTGCCTTTCTTGCATTCTATAATGATATGTGAAACCTCAGATTTGTACTATTCTGGATTCCTCTGTTTTCTTGTTATTTCGGGTGTGAAGTTCAGATACTAATTTCTCAATCTTCAGTTAATACATTCAAGAATCTTTTCTTGTTGATTTTCAATCGTATGGTTGCTTATTTAACATTATTTCAGTACTTAAATGAGTTAAATCTTTTCGTCAATAATTCTGAATGTGATTATATATGTCCTTCGTATGTTACTGCCCTTCTTTATTTTTCATTCATTAGTTGTTAAGACGCCAACATAACTGATCATTTAGATGATTCCTCACTATAGTTATGTTACTACCCTTCATGCAAATAGACAGATTATTGGATTAATTTTCTGGAGAAGTTTCACAATTTGATTCTTATTAGCATCGTTGATCTAATTCGTAGGAGAAACCGACCCTGTGGCTAATAAGAAGAACATGGGGGTCGAAAGAAACAGTTGCCGTGCACTTGGTGACGTAAGCAACGTGTTCACTGTTAGCAGTGTTGATGAAAAACCGCTTCCTCAGTCTTTAACGAGGTATTAAACGACTTCTCTCAGTAACATGTAATGCTTTTGAATAAATTGATATTGTTAATTTCCTGAAAGTGTTTGATTTGGTTAAGTCGTGTATTTTCAGGAGTTTTGTGGAAATTAGTCCTGATACTGAAGAATATGTGTCGATGGTGAAGTTAAAGGCAAAGGCCAGAGAAAAGTCGAGAAAGAAAGCCCCAACTCTTACATCAGCCCTAACTGCTAGAAGCAAGGTTGTTATAATTAGTTCTTTTACGTCTTAAATTGGTGGATATTACTGGTTATATTTATGATTTATATTCAATTTCGCAGGCTGCTTGTGGGTGAGTAACAAACCGAAGGTGCAGATAGTCGACATTGATGCTGCAAATGGTAATAATGACTTGGCGGTTGTTGAATATGTCGAAGATATATACAAGTACTACAAATCAGCTGAGGTACGACATTGACTCTTAATTTTAATGTTCACCTATATTATTGTGTAATTCAGTGTGTTAAATTAGAGTTTGTATCACGTGTTGATGCAGAATGAGGGGCGAACTCATGATTATATTGATTCACAGCCCGAAATCAATGTGAAATTCAGGGCGGTTCTGATCGATTGGTTGGTTCAAGCTCATGACAGATTCGAGCTCTCTCCCGAAACCCTTTATCTAACCGTCAACATTGTTGATCGATACCTTGCATCAAAGAATACATCACTAAAGGAGCTGCAGTTGGTTCAATGTCCTTTTGTATAAGAATGTCGGTTTCACGGTTCAATGTCCTTTTATAAGAATGTCGGTTTCACGGTTCATGTCCCTTTTTATGAGAATGTTGGTATCACGGTTCAATGTCCCTTTTACGAGAATGTCGGTTTCACGGTTCAATGTCCCTTTTACGAGAATGTTGGTTTCAAGGTTAATGTCCCTTTTTATGAGATGTCGGTATCACGGTTCAATGCCCCTTTTACAAGAATGTCGGTTTCACGGTTCAATGCCCCTTTTACAAGAATGTTGGTTTCAAGGTTCATGTCCCTTTTATGAGAATGTTGGTAGAAAGGTTCAACGGCCCTTTTATGAGAATGTCGATTTCACGCTTCAATGTCCCATTTACGCGAATGTCGGTTTCACGGTTCATGTCCCTTTTACGAAAATGCCGATTTCACGGTTCAATGTCTCTTCCTTTTACGAGAGTGTTGGTTTCAAGGTTCATGTCCCTTTTATGAGAATGTCGGTTTCACGTTTCAATGTCCCTTTGTATGAGAATGTCGGTTTCAAGGTGCATGTCCCTTTTTATGAGAATGTCGGTACAGTTTAATGTCACATTTACGAGAATGTTGGTATCATGGTTTAATGTTACTTTTACGAGAATGTCGGTATAACGGTTTAATGTCCCTTTTACGAGAATGTTGGTTTCAAGGTTCATGTCCCATTTATAAGAATGTCGGTTTAATGGTTCAATGTCCCTTTTATGAGAATATCGGTTTCACGGTTCATGTCCCTATTTATGAGAATGTGGGGTATCACAGTTCAATGCCCCTTTTATGAGAATGTCGGTTTCACGGTTCAATGTCCCTTTCGGTTTCAAGATTCATGTCCCTTTTTATGAGAATGTCAGTATTTAGGTTCAATGCCCCTTTTATGAGAATGTCGGTTTCACGGATCAATGTCCCTTTTACGAGAATAGCCGATTTCAAGGTTCATGTCCCTTCTATGAGAATTTCGGTAGAACGATTCCATGCCCCTTTTATGAAAATGTCGGTTTCACGGTTCAATGTCCCTTTTACGAGAATATCGGTTTCACGGTTCATGTCCCTTTTACGAGAATGTCGGTTTTACTACTCAATGCTCCTTTTTTAGAATGTCAGTATCATGGTTCAATGCTCCTTTTTTAGAATGTCGGTATCATGGTTCAATGCTCCTTTTATGAGATGTCGGTTTCACGATTCAATGCCCCTTTTATGAGATGTCGGTTTCAAGGTTCAATGGCCCTTTTATGAGATGTCGGTTTCAAGGTTTATGTCCTTTTTATAAGAATGTCGGTTTCACGGTTCAATGTCCCTTTTATGAGAATGTCGGTTTCACGGTTTAATTTCCCTTTTTAGGAGAATGTCGGTTTCACGATTCATGTCCTTTATAGGAGAATGTCGGTTTCACTATTCAATGTCCCTTTTATGAGAATATCATTTTCACGACTCAATGCCCCTTTTATGAGAATGTCGGTATCTTGGTTCAATGTCCCTTTTATGAAAATGTCGGTATCACGGTTCGATGTCTCTTTTAGTAGAATGTCGGTTTCACGGTTCAATGCGCCAGTTTCACGATTTATGTCCCTTTTATGAGAATGTCGTCTTGTCTACTCAATGCCCCTTTTACGAGAATGTCAGTTTCACGACTCAATGCCCCTTTTATGAGAATATCGGTATCACGTTTCATTGCTCATTTTATGAGAACGCCAGTATCACGTTTCAATGCCCCTTTATTTGAGAATGTCGGTCTCATGGTTCGATGCCCCTTAAATGAGAATGTCGTCTCACGGTTCGATGTCTCTTTTAGGAGATTATCGGTTTCAAGGTTCATGCCTTTTTTTATGAAAATATTGGTTTCATGGTTCAATGTCCATTTTATGAGAATGTCGGTTTCACTACTCAATGCCCCTTTTACGATAATGACGGTTTTACTACTCAATGTCCCTTTTACGAGAACGTCGACTTCACTACTCAATGCCCCTTTTACGAGAATGTCAGTTTAACGTCTCAATGCACCTTTTATGAGAATGTCGGTATCACGATTTAATGTCCATTTTACGAGAATGTCGCTTTCACGGTTTAATGTACCTTTTACGAGAATGTCGGTTTCAAGGTTCATGTCCCATTTATGAGAATGTCGATTTAGGTGTTCAATGTCCTTTTTATGAGAATGTCGGTTTCACGGTTCATGTCCCTTTTATGAGAATGTGGGTATCATGGTTCAATGCCACTTTTATGAGAATGTCGGTTTCACGGTTCAATGTCCCTTTTACGAGAATGTCGGTTTCAAGCCTCATGTCCCTTTTTATGAGAATGTCGGTATCACGGATCAATGCTCCTTTTACGAGAATGTCTATTTACGGATCAATGTTACTTTTACGAGAATGTCGATTTAAAAGTTAATGTCCCTTTTATGACAATGTCGGTAGAACGGTTCAATGCCCCTTTTATGAAAATCTCGGTCTCACGGTTCAATGTTCCTTTTATGAGAATGTCGGTTTCACGGTTCATGTCCCTTTTACGAGAATATCGATTTCACGGTTCGATGTCCCTTTTACGAGAATGTTGGTTTCAAGGTTTATGCTCATTTTTACGAGAATGTCGGATTCACGGTTCAATGTCCCCTTTACGAGAATGTTGGTTTCACTACTCAATGTCCCTTTTATGAGAATGTCGGCTTCACTACTCAATGCTCCTTTTACGAGAATGAAAGTTTCACGACTCAATGCCCCTTTTATGAGAATGTTTGTATCACTTCAATGTCCCTTTTACGAGAATGTTGGTATCACGGTTCAATGTCCCTTTTTTCGAGAATGTCGGTTTCAAGGTTCATCTCCATTTTTATGAGAATGTCGGTTTCACGGTTCAATGTCCCTTTTATGCGAATGTCGGTTTCAAGATTCATGCTCCTTTTACTAGAATGTCGGTTTCACTACTCAATGCTCATTTTACGAGAATGAGGCAACTTTAATGTCCATTTTACGAGAATGTCAGTTTCAAGGTTCATGTCAATTTTTATGAGAATGTCGGTTTCACGGTTCAATATCCCTTTTATGCGAATGTCCGTTTCACGGTTCATGCTCCTTTTATTAGAATGTCGGTTTCACTACTCAATGCTCCTTTTACGAGAATGCTAGTTTTCACGACTCAATGCTCATTTTATGAGAATGTCGGTATCACGTTTCAATGCCCTTTTTATGAGAATGTCGGTATCACTTTTCAATGTCCTTATATGAAAATGTCGGTTTCACGATTTGATGTCCCTTTTACGAGAATGTCGGTTTCAAGGTTCATGTCCCTTTTTATGAGAATGTCGGTATCATGGTTAAATTCCCCTTTTATGAGAATGTCGATTTTAAGGTTCAATGTCCCTTTAACGAGAATGTCAGTTTCAAGGTTCATGTCTCTTTTTACGAGAATGTTGATTTTATAGTTCAATGTCCATTTTACGAGAATGTCGGTTTCACAGTTCCATGTCCATTTTACAAGAACACCGGTTTAATGGTTCATGTCACTTTTACGAGAATGTCGGTTTCACGGTTCAATATACCTTTTACAAAAGGTTCATGACCCTTTTTATGTCATTGTTGGAATTATGGTTTAGTGTCCCTCTTATGATAATGTCGGTTTCACAGTTCAATGTCCCTTTTACGAGAGTGTCAGTTTCACGATTCTTGTCCATTTTATAAGAATGTCGGTATCATGGTTCAATGCCCCTTTTATGAGAAAGTTGTATTCATGGTTCAATGTCCCTTTTACAAGAATGTCAGTTTCAAGGTTCATGTCATTTTTTATGAGAATGTCAGTATCACGGTTCAATGCTCCTTTTATGAGAATGTCGGTTTCACTATTCAATGTCCCTTTTATGAGAATGTAGGTATTATGGTTCAATGCCCCTTTTATTAGAATGTAGGTATTATGGTTCAATGCCCCTTTTATTAGAATATCGGTTTCACAACTCAATATCCCTTTTACGAGAGTGTCGGTTTGAAGTTCATGTCCCTTTTTATGAGAATGTCGGTATCACGGTTCAATGTCCCTTTTATGAGAATGTCGGTTTCACTGTTCAATGTCCCTTTTATGAGAATGTTAGTTTCACGGTTTATGTCTATGAGAATGTCAGTATCATGGTTGTTGTGCTCGGTCAGGAATATTCTGCCACGTGTACATGGACGAACACGTGTACCAGTAAAACAAAGGTGCCCGCTAGCCCATCAGACAGGTGCTCACCAGCTGGATACACATTCCGCTTATCCATCTGTGCTCGCCAGGTGCACTAGTTTAGGCGACCAGAGGGTGCTGGGCGCTAGAGGCCATCACATTGCAAAAATTATGCTCTCCCGGCAACCAGTGACCACTCACCAAGACAGGCAAACACGGGTAATGGTCGAAAGCGTAAAACCGCATTTAACAGAGATGAAAGACGAAGCCTGCATTTAGCGAGGGAAGGGAAGACTTGTTCGCCTCCGAAAGGCATCGTAAAAGCAATGACTAAAAAACACTTGGCCTTTAACCACGTTTTTCTGTGCAAGTAGAGCGACCGTCGGAGCAAGCACGCGTAGCCGGTTAACAGAGATCCGGAAGAGTGGAGAGCAGAAGAGTGTGCTCGCCCCTAGGGCTTGCACATAATCAATGCCATGGCGCTTGGCCTGCGGCTGCGCCCACCGAACGACCACAATGGCCGGGTCTCACAAGTGCGGACCACCACCAGGCGAACACAAGAATTGGATCACCTACGACGCCACTGTCACCACCTGGATGACAAGTCGGAAACTTCTCGGGCAAGTAAAGACAAATTTCAATCAAAGAAGCACGAACAGGAAACGTGGCAACACCACATAGATTCGTGCATGTCAAGAAATAGCCAGCTCGTGCTAGCCAGGACACCACCAGCTCATCCAAGCACTATAAATAGACCCTAAAAAAAACAATGTAAAAGTGGAGAAAATTTCCTAAGATAACTCTTGTATCAACTCTCCCTCCCACATAACCATTGTGCTTGTCACTAACACATTGTGTTCGACGCACTCCCCAAACCATAGATAATACAATCCTGGCTTGGTACGCCCCCAGACGTAGTCAACTTTGACGAACTGGGTCATCAAATCCTTGTTGTCATCCTACATACAGTTGTGCTCGTCACACACACACAGTGTTTGACACATCATTATTTTGTTTGTTAAGTCGTAACACACATCGCCACATTATATTTTTCACGCAACACGACTTACAACAACGGTTTAATGCCCTTTTATGAGAATGTCGATTTTTATGGTTCAATGTCCTTTAACGAGAATGTCAGTTTCAAGGTTCATGTCCCTTTTTTTAAGAAAATGTCGGTGTGACGGTTTAATGCCCCTTTTACGAGAATGTCTCTTTCACAGTTCAATGTCCCTTTTACGAGGATGTCAGTTTTGAGGTTCACGTCCCTTTTATGAGAATGCCGGTATCACGGTTCATGTCCCTTTTACGAGAATGTCGGTTTCATTACTCAATGCACCTTTTACGAGAATATCAATTTAACGACTCAATGACCCATTTTATGAGAATGCCGGTATCACGTTTCAATGCCCCATTTATGAGAATGTCGGTATCATGTTTCGATGCCCCTTATATGAGAATATCGGTTTCACGGTTCGATGCCCCTTATATGAGATTGTCTGTCTTATGGTTTGATGTCTCTTTTACGAGAATGTCGATTTCAAGGTTCATCCCCTTTTTTTATGAAAATGTTCACGGTTCAATGTCCTTTTTACGAGAATGTCGGTTTCACGGTTCAATGCCCCTCTTACGAGAATGTCGGTTTTATGGTTCAATGTTCCTTTTTACGCGAATGTCGGTTTCACGGTTCAATGTCTTTTTTCCGAGAATGTCAGTTTCACGGTTTATGTCCTTTTTATGGGAATGTCGGTTGCACTAGACAATGGCCTTTTTTTATGAGAACGTCAGTTTCACGGTTCAATATCTTTTTTACGAGAATGTCGTTTCACGGTTCATGACCCTTCTACGAGAATGTGGGTTTCACGGTTCAATACCCCTTTTTACGAGAATGTCGGTTTCTAAGTTCATGTCCCTTTTTATAAGAATGTCGGTATCACGGTTCAATGTTCCTTTTATGAGAATGTTGGTTTCACGGTTCAATGCACCTTTTATGAGAATGTCGGTTTCGCGATTCAATGTCCATTTTATGAGAATGTCGGTTTCATGGTTCAATGCCCCCTTTTATGAGAAATGTCAGTTTTCACGATTTAACTGTCTCTTTTACGAGAATGCTAGTTTCAAGGTTCATGTCTCTTTTTATGAGATTATTGGTATCTTGGTTCAATGTCCCTTTTACGAGAATGTCGGTTTCACGGTTCAATATCCCTTTTACGAAAAAAGTCGGTTTCAAGGTTCATGTCCTTTTTATGAGAATGTTGGTTCATGTCCCTTTTACGAGAATGTCCGTTTGACGGTTCTTGTCCCTTTTACAAGAATGTTAGTTTCCCTACTTAATGCCCCTTTTATGAGATTGTCTGTCGGTTTCATGATTCAGTGCCCCTTTTATGAGAATTTCGGTATCACGGTTCAATGTCCCTTTTACGAGAATGTCGGTTTCAAGGTTCATGTCCCTTTTTACGAGAATGTCGGTTTCAAAGTTCAATGTCTCTTTTATGAGAATGTCAGTTTCAATGTTCATGTCTCTTTATATGAGAATGTCAGTATCATAGTTCAATGCTTTTTTTATGAGAATGTCGGTATCATGGTTGAAAGCCCTTTTTATGAGAATGTCAATTTTACGGTTCAATATCCCTTTTATGAAAATGTCGGTTTCACAGTTCAATGCTCATTTTATGAAAATGTTGGTTTTCACGGTTCAATGTCTCTTTTACGAGAATGTCGGTTTCAAGGTCAATGTCATTTTTTACGAGAATGTCAGTATCACGGTTCAATGCCCATTTTTACGGAATGTCGGTTTCACGGTTTAATGTTCCTTTTACGAGAATGTCGGTTTCAAGGTTCATGTCCCTTTTATAATAATGTTGGTTCATGTCCTTCTTTTACGAGAATATCGATTTCACGGTTCATGTCCCTTTTATGAGAATGTCGGTTTTACTACTTAATGCATGTTTTATGAGAATGTCAGTATTACGACTCAATGCTCCTTTTATGAGATGTCGGTATCACGGTTCAATGCTCCTTTTATGTGATGCCGGTTTCAAGGTTCATATCCATTTTTATGGAAATGTCGGTTTCACGGTTTAATATCCCTTTTATGAGAATGTCGGTTTCATGGTTCAGTGTCCCTTTTATGAGAATGCCGGTTTCACGGTTTAATGCCCCTTTCATGAGAATGTTTTCAAGGTTCAATGTTCCTTTTACGAGATTGTCGGTTTCAAGGTTCATGACCCTTTTTATGAGAATGCCAGTATCACGGTTTAATGTTCCTTTTTGCGAGAATATTGATTTCACAGTTCAATGTCCATTTTCAAAAATGTCGGTTTCAAGGTTCATGTCCCTTTTATGAGAATGTTGGTTCATGTCCCTTTTACGAGAATATGGGTTTCACGGTTCATGTCCCTTTTACGAGAATGTCGGTTTTACTACTTAATGCATGTTTTATGAGAATGTCAGTATTACGACTCAATGCCCCTTTTACGAGAATTTCTATTTCACGGTTCATGTCCCTTTTACGAGAATATCGATTTCAATATTTAATGCTACTTTTACGTGAATGTTAGTTTCATTACTCAATGCCCCTTTTATAAGAATGTTGATATCTTGGTTCAATGCCCCTTTTATGAGAATGTTGGTTTCATGGTTCAATGTCTCTTTTACGAGAATGTCAATTTCAAGGTTGATGTCCCTTTTTATTATAATAATGTCGGTTTCACGGTTCAATGCCCCTTCTATGAGAATATCGATTTCACAGTTCATGACACTTTTACGAGAATGTCGGTTTCAAGGTTCATGTCTCCTTTTATGAGAATGTTGATATCATGATCCAATGTCTCTTTTATGAGAATGTATGTTTCACGGTTCAATGTTCCTTTTACGAGAATGTATGTTTCACAGTTCAATATCCCTTTTTCGAGAATGTTGATTTCAAGGTTCATATCCCTTTTATGAGAATGTTTGTTCATGTCCCTTTTACGAGAATGTTGGTTTCACGTTTCATGTCTCTTTCATGAGAATGTCGGTTTCACTACTTAATGTCCCTTTTATGAGAATGTCAGTTTGATGACTCAATACCCCTCTTATGAGAATGTCGGTATCACGGTTTAATGTCCCTCTTATGAGAATGTCGGATTCACGGTTCAATGTCCCTTTTACGAGAATGTCATTTTCAAGGTTCATGTCCCTTTTTATGAGAACGTCGTGTTGTAACCGATCAGCTACCGGTCAAAGACCACCTGCCACGTGTCCACCAAATGAACAGGTGGATGAACACGGGCCACACGCGATCGAGGCGAGCACAAGTGGGCGAAACACGCGGGCCACACCAGTCCGGACGAGCACAGGTGGACGAGCACGGGCCACACCAGTTCGGACGAGCACAAGTGGATGAGCACGGGCCACACCAGTCCGGGACGACGGGTGGGACGGCGTGAGTTATACCAATCCCGGACGAAAGCACAACCACACTAAGGGGCGACCGTGAGGTCTTTGGCGCCAGAGGCCATCACATTGCAAAAATTATGCTCTCCCGGCAACCCAGTGACCATTTATCAAGACAGGCGAACACGGGTAATGGTAAAGCGAGAATACTAGGCGAAACGAAGAAGGAAAAGACAAAGCCTGGGCATTTAGCAGGGGAAGGGAAGACATGCGCTTTCGCCTCAAGGCGCGAGCGGCGAAAGAAGAACCAAGGCACTTGGCCCACGGCTGCTTTTTCCGAGCAAGCAAAGCGACCTATCGGGGGAAGCGAGCACGCCAGAGTCAAGTTAACAGAGATCCGGGAGAGTGGAGAAGAGAAGAGTGTGCCGCCCCTCAGTATGAAAGCACAAAATCAAGGCCATGGCACTTGGCTTGCGGCCGCGCCCACCGATCGACCACAAGGGCAGGGTTTCGTAAATACGGACCACCACTAGGCGAGCACAAGAATCGGGTCACCACGACGCCACCATCACCACCTGGATGACAAGTCGAATACTTCTCGAGCAAGTAAAGACAAATGTCAACCAAAGAAGCACGATCAGGAAACGTGGCAACACCACATAGATTCGTGCATGTCAAGAAATCGCCAGCTCGTGCTAGCCATGACACCACCAGCTCATCCAAGCACTATAAATAGACCCTCAAAGAACAAGAAAAAGGTTCAAAATTTTTCCATAGATAACTCTTGTATCAATTCTCCCTCTCACATAACCACTGTGCTCGTCACTAACATATTATGCTCGGCGCACTCCCCAAACCATAAATAATATAATTCTGGCTTGGTACGCCCCCAGACGTAGTCATTCTTGACGAACTGGGTCAACAAATCCGTGTTGTCATCCTACATACAGCTGTGCTCATCACACACACACATTGTTTGACACATCAGTATTTTGTTTGTTAAGTCGTCACACACAAAACCACATCATATTTTCCACGAAACACGACTTACAACACGTCGGTATCATGATTCAATACAATGAACAAGTTTCACAAGAGAATCTGTGATTATACTATTACTAAAATGTGAATAATTATGGCAGGTTTGCGTGTTATCCCTATGTAGTAAACAAATTAATCAGGTTTAAGTTTTGTATGCACCTTGCACTCTAGTGTATTTTAGAAACATACAACTTGTTCTACAGAAACATGTAACTTATTTATACTGAAACGTAAAACTATTAATATGAGAAACAAGTTGCATGTTTTAGTGTAACAAGTTCTATGTTTAAAAAAAAAATTCTATTTTTTATAATACAATATGGAGTGCACAATGCACATGTTGCATAGGAGACCTACTCAATTATAATCTATGTGAATTATCAGTGGCAATTCTGATCCTTTTAGCATTTGTGATTGATAGATTATAAATTTTCAATGAACAATTCATCTTAATTAGATCATGAAGATAGACTCTAACCGATTGTTTCCTCTGTTTGCAAGCACAAGTTTGTTACGGATCAATATTGTATTTTGAAATGATTAACTTTTGTGATTGTTGGTTCCCCTTGTTGATTTATACTCTGTTGTTTTATTTATTCACTGAAAGGGTGAAATCTCATGACACTTTTTTTTAATGAGAATGTTTCATATGAACCAACAGGTTTTATAGATTTGGAAGATCGTGTGGGCAGAGGACAATTTTATGTGTTTTCACAGGTTCAATGTCATTTGCAAGATGTATGCTAAAGCAAGCAATACAGATGTGGAGGTACTATGATGGACCAAGAACTGCACCAAAATCCAATGAGCTTAAAACTGCTCTACTTAGTTAAAGACTAGTTCTATGTACAAACTCTTAAGTTACAGATTGTTCAGAAACCCGGTTCAGAAGAAAGCCTAGGTTAAACCGATGCAGGAGGAGGTTATCGAAATTAGTCCTGATACAACTGAAGATGCTGTGGAGAAGGAGAAATTGAAGGAAAAGGTTGGAGAGAAGTCGAGAAAGAAAGCCCCAACTCTTACATCAACACTAACTGCTAGAAGCAAGGTTGGTTTGGTTTGTTCTTTTAAGTTCTTTGAATCATGAATGTGTGTGTTGAATTTATGATTTATGATTTATGATTTTTTTTAATTTTTGTAGGGTGCTTGTGGTTTGAGCAATAAGTCGAAGGTGCAGATAGTTGTTGATGCTGCAGATGCTAATAATGACTTGGCTGTTGTTGAATATGTCGAAGAAATTTACAACTACTACAAATCAGCTGAGGTACAACAATCTTGCCTCTTAATTATGATGTTTTGGAGTGCAACTGTTAAAGCCTATTTTAGTTGGGTATTGAGTTACTAATACTTTTCTGTATTAGTAAGTAATACCCAGATAGTATATAAAGGACAGCTTATCTTGGATCCTAATTTGTTTTGATGATGCAGGATGAGGGGCGAACTCACGATTACGTGGACTCACAGCCCGACATCAACGTGAAGATGAGAGCGATCCTGATCGATTGGCTGGTTCAAGTTCATAACAAGTTTGAGCTTTCACCAGAAACCCTCTACCTAACCGTCAACATCGTTGATCGGTACCTTGCAACGAAGACCACATCACGAAAGGAGCTCCAATTGGTCGGATTAAGCGCGATGCTTGTGTCCTCTAAGTACGAAGAAATTTGGGCCCATGAGGTGAATGACTTGGTGTGCATTTCAGACATGTTAGTCATGGAGAAACAGATTCTTGGTGCATTGGAGCGGAACTTGACCGTCCCAACTCTGTACGTGTTCCTCGTTCTTTTCATTAAGGCGTCTATGACCGAGTCGGACGTGGAGAACATGGTGTACTTTTTGGCCGAGCTTGGAATGATGAACTACTCATCCACAATTATGTTTAGTCCTTCTATGATTGCTGCCTCAGCAGTCTACGAGGCTCGGTGCACACTGAACCTGGCGCCTTTCTGGAACGAGACGCTTAAATCCCACACAGGGTTCTCCGAAGTGCAGCTTATGTAAGTGGAGTATTTTGGTTTCAAGTCAACTGATACCATATCATTTATCAACTAATTCCTTTACACTTATAAATTAATACTGAATATGGTCTAATTCATTTTGTTTGAATCAGGGATTGTGCTAAGCTCCTGGTGAGTTTTCATTCGGTGGCCGGGGATAATCTTCGCGGGATATACAGAAAGTACTCGAGTTCTGAGCGAGGTGGGGTGGCGCATTTACCACCGGCTGAATCTGATACGCCTCTTTAATATTAATTATGGTAATTGGGCTTTTTTATTTTATATTAAGTCTTTTAATTAAGTCTAGAATAAATGTTATGGACTTTTGTTACTTAAGGCCTAAGTTAGGGGGTTTAGTCTATTTAATTAGCCGTTCTCTAAGAAGTCGGGATTATCTCAGATCATTGGAATTGTTGGCAACTTCGGTTGTGGCAGAGATTATTCTCTGTGGCAGAGATTTGTTTTCTGTGGCCTCATTTGAGGAGCTCCTTTATTTTAATATATTACGTATTTCAGTTTTCCCATCGACTTAACTCTATCAATTGGTCCGATTGGTTCGACCTGCAGGATTCCTTCATGGAAGGAACAAATCGATCTGATGGAGAAGACCTTGGGAGAAATTAATTTTGAAGAGATTCACAAAAAACTCGACCTTTGCATCATGATAATCGACACCCTCCTCAACAAGTTGGACGCCCCACCAAAACCCACCGCGATGGCGTATTCATCTGCCATGGCAGACGGCAACGCCGTCCTTGCTGCTACGCCCGCGCAAATATCCACTCCCAGCATCCAGAAATCAATCTTTGTTGCGGATTATTGGGAACGCTGCTCCAGACGTTCCACGCGAGACTGTTGCGTTGCTGGTGGCGCCCGCAAAATCTGCACCATGTGAGTCTGTCCCACCATCGGATACCAGTCCCTTGTCTCTAGGGTGAGTCGTCGTATCTGCAGCGGTGACACCATAGAAAGAGATTTTGTCCTTCAACCCGAATAATATGATCTCAGCGCTTGCCCAAACCGAGCAGTATTTTCTGGTCCAGGATAACACTCAGGTTCAACTCGCCCACATCACCATCTGCGTTAGGGAAATATTTTGGGTTGATGGGGTACTTCGTCGGGCCGCCAAAATTATGGGGACTCGATTCACACATGACCTTGGAAAATCAAAGTTCCCTATAGTGGAGCAGTACGTGGGTGGATGAAGTTCAACTTCAGCCTCAATTCCTCACTTCATACTTGAGGACAAGGCTGTTTGAACGACGGGAGAATTGATACGCCTCTTTAATATTAATTATGGTAGTTGGGCTTTTTATTTTATGTTAAGTCTTTTAATTAAGTCTAGAATAAATGTTATGGGCTTTTGTTACTTAAAGCCTAAGTTAGGGTTTAGTCTATTTAATTAGCCGTTCTCTAAGAAGTCAGGATTATCTCAGATCATTGGAATTGTTGGCAACTTATTTTAATATATTACGTATTTTCAGTTTTCCCATCTTCTTAACTCTATCAGAATCTCTTATGGCTCCTAAAGTGGCTGCTTAACATCTTCAATGTATTTTGAATCGATTTGGGAATTGTTGTTGCTTTTTATTCTTTGTTCTCTTTGAAGTTCCTCTGTTCAAAGAGTGTGTCAATTTTTTTACTCTCTGATTTTGGAATTTTTATAGATTATGATGAGAAGGGCATTAATTCTTTGCAGCATCTAAATTTAATTTCTGTTATCATTACAACAGCGCAAGAAATTTGAATAAAGTCCGCGATGGTTAATCCATCTGATGCAGTATGATCTTTCTTCAAATAAGCAGTTTAATGAAATGGTTTAAGTACTAGGGGATGTTGGGAAATTCAAATATTATATATCTCACCAAATTCTCCAAAAATAATCAAAATAATCGACCACCTTATTTTGTTGGGTTATTCTGCTCCTTCAAAATTCAATCGAAAACATACCCTAGTTGCATTTTAGCATATTTAATTTTTTAACAAAATCAAGTAAATTGTATTTGAAAATAGTCCTTTTTTCAAAATTCCCACGAGACGTGTCTTACGACATATTTTTTGCGGGTTGTATTATTCTAATTCATCGATTGCAGCTCATTCCACAAAATGAGGATCATGAGAGAGAAGACATTTAGAAGACTTTGGAGCAGTTTCACACCACGAAGAGCCCAATCAATTGTTTGGAAAAGTACGAGGATGCCGACGAGATAGTTAAGACAATCTGACCGATCGACCAAATCAATTGGGCCACTAAGAATGGGCCGGCGGCCTAAATTACAAAAGGGTCCGGTTATTAACACCCCCATTATTAGGAGATACACCTCCTCCATAATTTCGAAATATACGTGTTGAAATTGTATCTTAATTTCGAAAGTGGTTTTTCGAAATCACTAACATATTCAGCAGAAAAAAAGATCTTGCGAATTTACGAAGTTTTGCAAAGTAAAATTCTTAACAAAACTTTCAAAACAAATGTTAAAATTAAGATCTGATTTTTTTGTTTTTAGTGTTTTCAAATTATGTATTAAATTCAAACTAAATTTTTCGAAAATATTTTATGGGGGGTGTATCTCCTAATAATGGGGGTGCTAATAACCGGGCCCATTACAAAATGAGGAAGCCCAATTGCCACACCCGCCAACGGATCTATTTTTGCGCGTTTTATTAAAAGGAAAGTTGCAACTTACAACGGACATATTTATTTATTTATTAAAGGAAGTTATACTTTTACATACATACAAATTAATTTTACTCAATAAAATTGGTTTCTCCAATTCCACTTTTCTCAATCTCGCATACACTGCAATTGCACTTTTCCGATTCCAGTTTTCCCCCAATTACGGACTCGTGCGCAATCTTCAAGACGCTCGTCGATCAATTTCGATTGCTGGATCCTCCCAATTTTGTGCCTGTAAGTAATTCCCTTTTGTCTAAATTATCTTGTACGGAGGAACCCTATAATTTAGTTTAACAAACAAGTGTTAAAATCTCATTACTGTTCTGTGAATTTCCTTTTCATGTACATAAATCATGAAATCGTTAGGTAGTCTTTATCCTAGTTGATTATGCATCTTTGTTGTTACAGACACAAGAATTAGCGATGTGTTCTGCTGCTGAATTTCTGACTAGAACAAAGATTTTGCGTGCTGTAAAACCTACAACTAGAGTGGATCAAGAATTAGCCATGTATTCTTCTGTTGATCTAATTCGTAGGAGAAAATGTGCCTGTAGCTTATAAGCAGAAGAACATGGGGGACGAAAGACACAGTCGCCGAGAACTTGGTTACATAAGCAATGTGGTCACCGTTAGCAGTGTCGATGGCAAGCCGCTTCCTCAGCCTGTTACGAGGTATTAAACGACTTCTCTCGGTTTAACTTTTAATATTTCTGAATGGGAATCAGTCCTGATACGGAAGAATATGTGCAGACAGTGAAAAAATTGAGGGTAAAGGCAGGAGAAAAGTCGAGAAAGAAAGCCCCAACTCTTACATCATCCCTAACTGCTAGAAGCAAGGTTGTTATAATTAATTTTTCAAGTCTTAATTTGGTGGATGTTACTGGTTATATATACATATACATGTTTTTATGATTTATATTCAATTTTTGTAGTCTGCTTGTGCAGTGAGTTATAAACCGATGTTGCAGATAGTCGACATTGATGCTGCAGATGCTAATAATGACTTGGCAGTTGTTGAATATGTTGAAGATATATACAAGTGCTACAAATCAGTTGAGGTATGACATTGACTCTTGATTTTAATGTTCACCTAGTGTAATTCAGTGTTTTAACTAGAGTGTGTATCATATGTTGATGCAGAATGAGGGGTGAACTCATGATTATATTGATTCACTGCCCGAAATCAATGTGAAATTCAGTGCGGTTCTGATTGATTGGTTGGTTCAAGCTCATGACAGATTCGAGCTCTCTCCCGAAACCCTTTATCTAACCGTCAACATTGTTGATCGATACCTTGCATCAAAGACTACATCACTGAAGGAGCTACAATTGGTTGGAATAAGCTCGATGCTAATTGCCTCCAAGTACGAAGAAACCTGGGCCCCAGAGGTCAATGAATTGGTATCCAAGCAGAACTTACTCCAATGAGCAAGTGTTTGTTATGGAGAAACAGATTCTTGGTGAATTGGAGGGGAATTTAACAGTTCCCACTCTATATGTGTTCTTCATTCGTTTCATCTAGGCTTCTATGACTGGGTCGAACTTGGATAATGTGGCCTATTTTCTGGCAGAGCTTGGAATGATGAACTACTCATTAGCAATTATGTATAGTCCATCAATTGCTGCCTCAGCAGTGTATGTAGCTAGGTGGACCCTGAATTAGGCGCCTGTGTCGAATGAGACACTTAAATTGCACACAGGGTTCAATTTCCCTTTTACGAGAATGTCGGTTTCAAGATTGATATCCCATTTATGAGAATGTCGGTATCATGGTTCAATGCCCCTTTTATGAGAACGTCGGTTTCACGGTTCAATGTCCCCTTTATGAGAATGTCGATATCACGGTTCAATGCCCCTTTTACGAGAATATCGGTTTCACGGTTCAATGCCCCTTTTACGAGAATGTCGGTTTCGTTAAATGCCCATTTTACAAGAATGTCGGTTTCAAGGTTCATGTCCCTTTTACGAGAATGTTGGTTTCATGGTTCAATGTCCCTTTTACGAGAATGTCGGTTTAACTGTTCAATGCCCCTTTTACGAGAATGTCGGTTTAACTGTTCAATGCCCCTTTTACGAGAATGTCGGTTTCATGGTTCAATGCCCCTTTTACGAGAATGTCGGTTTCACTGTTCAATACTCCTTTTACGAGAATGTCGGTTTCACAGTTCAATGCCCCTTTTATTTGAATGTCGGTTTCAAGGTTCATGTCCCTTTTATGAGAATGTCAGTAGAAAGGTTCAATGTCCCTTTTATGAGAATGTCGATTTTACGGTTCAATGTCCCTTTTATGAGAATGTCGGTTTCACGGTTCAATGTCTCTTTTACGCCAATGTCGTTATCACGGTTCAATACGAGAATGTTGTTTCATGGTTCATGTCCTTTTTACTAGAATGTCGGTTTCACGGTTCAATGCCCCTCTTACGAGAGTGTCGGTTTCACGGTTCAATGCCCCTCTTACGAGAGTGTCGGTTTCATGGTTCATGTCCCTTTTATGAGAATGTCGGTTTCACGGTTCAATGTCCCTTTTATGAGAATGTCGGTTTCACGGTTCAATGTCCCTTTTATGAGAATGTCGGTTTCACGGTTCAATGTCCCTTTTACGCCAATGTCGTTATCACGGTTCAATACGAGAATGTTGTTTCACGGTTCATGTCCTTTTTACTAGAATGTCGGTTTCACGGTTCAATGTCCCTCTTACGAGAGTGTGGTTTCATGGTTCATGTCCCTTTTATGAGAATGTCGGTTTCACTGTTCAATGTCCCTTTGTATGAGAATTTCGGTTTCAGGGCATGTCCCTTTTTATGAAAATGTCGGTATCACGATTTAATGTCCCTTTTACGAGAATGTCGGTATCACAGTTAAATGTCTCTTTTACGAGAATGTCTGTATCACAGTTTAATATCCCTTTTACGAGAATGTCGATTTCATGGTTCATGTCCCATTTATAAGAATGTATGTTTAACGGTTCAACATCTCTTTTATGAGAATATCGGTTTCACGGTTCATGTCCCTATTTATGAGAATGTGGGTATCATGATTCAATGCCCTTTTATGAGAATGTGGTTTCACGGTTCAATGTCCCTTTTACGAGAATGTCGGTTTCAAGATTCATGTCCTTTTTTAAGAGAATGCCGGTATCATGACTCAATGCCCCTTTTATGAGAATGTCGGTTTCATAGATCAATGTCCCTTTTACGAGAATATCAATTTCAAAGTTCATGTCCCTTTTATGAGAATGTCAACTGAACGATTCAATGCCCCTTTTATGAAAATGTCGGTTTTACGGTTCAATTTCCCTTTTACGAGAATGTCGATTTCATGGTTCAAGTCCCTTTTACGAGAATGTCGGTTTCAACGTTCAATGCCCCTTTTATGAGATCTCGGTTTCAACGTTCAAGTCCCCTTTTATGAGAATGTCGGTTTCACAAATGTCCCTTTAATGAGAATGTCAGTTTCACAGTTCAATGTCCTTTTTAGGAGAATGTCGGTTTCACGGTCCATGTCCTTTTTACGAGAATATCGATTAATATAAGTTTTATGAGAATATAAGTTTTACAATTCAATGTCCCTTTTATGAGAATGTCAGTATCACGTTTAAATGCTCCTTTTATGAGAATGTCGATATCACGTTTAAATGCTCCTTTTATGAGAATGTCGATATCATATTTCAATGTCCCCTTATTTGAGAATATCGGTTTCACGGTTGGATGTCCATTTTATGAGAAGTGTCGATTTCTAGGTTCATGTCCCTTTTTATGAAAATGTCGGTTTCACGGTTCAATGCCCCTTTTACGAGAATGTCGGTTTCACTACTCAATGCCCCTTTTATGGGAATGTCGGCTTCACTACTCAATGCCCCTTTTACGGGAATGTCGGCTTCACTACTCAATGCCCCTTTTATGAGAATGTCAGTTTCACGTCTCAATGCCCCTTTTATGAGAATGTCGGTATCAAAGTTTAATGTCTAATTTACGAGAATGTCGGTTTCAAGATTCGATGTACCTTTTACGAGAATGTCGGTTTCAAGGTTCATGTCCCATTTATGAGAATGTCAATTTAACAGTTCAATATCCCTTTTATGAGAATGTCGATTTCACGGTTCATGTCCCTTTTTATGAGAATGTGGGTATCACAGTTCAATGCCACTTTTATGAGAATGTCGATTTCACGGTTCAATGTCCCTTTTACGAGAATGTCGGTCTCAAGGTTCATGTCCCTTTTTATGGGAATGTCAGTATCACAGATCAATGCCCCTTTTACGAGAATTTCGATTTCACGGATCAATGTCCCTATTACGAGAATGTCGATTTCAAAGTTCATGTCTTTTTTATGAGAATGTCGGTAGAACAGTTCAATGTCACTTTTATAAAAATGTCGGTCTCACGGTTCAATATCCCTTTTACTAGAATGTTTGTTTCACGGTTTGTGTCCCTTTTACGAGAATGTCGGGTTCACTACTCAATGCCCCTTTTATTGGAATGTCAGTTTCATGACTAAATGTTCTTTTTATGAGAATGTCGGTATCATAGTTCAATGCTCCTTTTATGCGATGTTGGTTTCACGGTTCAATGCCCCTTTTATTAGATGTCGGTTTCAAAGATCATGTCCTTTTTTATGAGAATGTCGGTTTCACGATTCAATGTCTCTTTTAGGAGAATGTCGGTTTCACGGTTCATGTCCCTTTTACGAGAATGTCGGTTTCACTACTCAATGCCCCTTTTATTGGAATGTCAGTTTCATGACTAAATGTTTTTTTTATGTGACTGTCGGTATCATGTTTCAATGCTCCTTTTATGCGATGTCGGTTTCACGGTTCAATACCCCTTTTATGAGATGTCGATTTGAATGATCATGTCCCTTTTTATGAGAATGTCGGTTTCACGATTCAATGTCCCTTTTAGGAGAATGTCGATTTCACAGTTCATGCCCCTTTTACGAGAATGTCGGTTTCACTACTCAATGCCCCTTTTATGAGAATGTTGGTATTATGGTTCAATGTCCCTTTTACGAAAAATGTCGGTTTCAAGGTTCATGTCCCTTTTTATGAGAATGTTAGTATCATGGTTCAATGCCCCTTTTATGAGAATGTCGATTTCATGGTTCAATGTGTCTATTTCACGGTTCATGTCCCTTTTAAGAGAATGTAGGTTTCACTACTCAATTCCCCTTTTACGAGAATGTTAGTTTCACGACTCAATGCCCCTTTTATGAGAATGTCAGTATCACGTTTCAATGCCCTTTCATGAGAATGTCGGTATCACGATTTGATGCCCATAATATGAGAATGCCGGTCTCATGGTTCAATGTCCCTTACGAGAATGTTGGTTTCAAGGTTCATGTCCCTTTTTACGAGAATGCCAGATTCACGGTTGAATATCCCTTTTATGAAAATGCTGATTTCAATACTCAATGTCCCTTTTATGAGAATGTCGGTTTCACTACTCAATGCCCCTTTTACGAGAATGTAAGTTTCACAACGCAATGCCCCATTTACGAGAATGTCGGTATCAAGTATCATGTCCCTTTTACGCGAATGTCGGTTTCAAGGTTCATGTCCATTTTTATGTGAATGTCGGTTTCACGGTTCATGTCCCTTTTACTAGAATGTCGGTTTCATGGTTCATGTCACTTTTACTAGAATGTCAGTTTCACGACTCAATGCTCCTTTACGAGAATGTCAGTTTCACGACTCAATGTCCCTTTTACGAGAAATCGGTTTCAATATGCGTATTTTTATCTTCATATAAATGGTTAAATGTCTCTTTTATGAGAATGTCGATTTCATGGTTCAATGTCCCTTTTAAGAGAATATCAATTTCATGGTTGAATGTCCATTTTTACGAGAATGTCAGTTTTACGGTTCAATATCCACTTTTACAAGAATGTCGGTTGTACAGTTCAATGCTCTTTTTTTGAGAATATCGGTGGTCCATGTCCCTTTTATGAGAATGTCGGTTTCACTACTCAATGGCCCTTTTTATGACAATGACAGTTTCATGGTTCCATGTCTTTTTTACGAGAATGTTGATTTCACGGTTCATGTCCTTTTTACGAGAATGTCCGTTTCACAGTTTAATACCCCCTTTACGAGCATGTCGGTCTCTAAGTTCATGTCCCTTTTTATGAAAATGTTGGTATCACGATTCAATGTTCCTTTTATGAGAATGTTGGTTTCATGGTTCAATGTCCCTTTTATGAGAATGTCTTTTCACGGTTCAATGCCCATTTTATGAGAATGTTGGTTTCGCGGTTCAATGTCTCTTTTATGAGAATGTCGGTTTCACAGTTCATGTCTCTTTTTATGAAAATGTTGGTATCATGGTTTAATGCCCCCTTTTATGAGAATGTCAGTTATCACAATTTAATGTCCTTTTTACGAGAATGTCGGTCTCAATGTTCATGTCCCTTTTTATGAGAATATTGGTATCTAGGTTCAATGTCCCTTTTACGATAATGTCGGTTTCACGGTTATTCATTTTTTGTTTGTTTCTTTGAATCAGGGAGTGTGGTGAGCTGTTGGTGCAGTTCCACTCGACGACAGGGGATATATGGAAAATACTCGACTTCTGAACGAGGAGGGGTGGCGCTGCTACCACCGGCCCAATCTCTTAACGAGGCGTATTCTTGACATAGCCGGTATGATGATATAAAGCTTAACATCTTGTATATATTGTTTTGGTAATAAAAAATGGTTCAAAATTCAAATGTATTTTAGATCCACACCAAATCAAAGCAAAAAATTAAGAGCATTTTAACTCAAATTTGACCCATCACAAAAATAAAAGATATAATGAAAAGTATTAGTTCATACGTTGAAAATAATTAATTCATAGGTTGAACAATATTAGTAGTTTTCAATACAAATTAATACTATATTGACATAAAATGGTGTAGCTTACATTCAACAACCGAAAATGATAAAATAATACTAGGAAATTGTTAAGTGTGTAAGTATTATAGTTTGATAGATATAGAAAATAATTAGGAACATAGTTTTTTAATCAAATCAAAGGATCATGATTGATGAACTCATTCACTTGAAGAAAATCAATAACACGTTCCTTCTTTATTTCTCCTTTCTTCTTTTGTTGCTGCTGATCTCTAGCCCTCGTTTTCTTGACTTGACTCTTCCTAATCCTCACATAGCTATATAATAAACATAAATAGGACTTTAAACTTATAAAAAAAACTCGTATGAGACGGTCTCCTACATGAGACGTGGTTAAATTAGCAAAAATCACCAGCCACTCCTTTCAAAGTGTTAAAATGCCACCATATATTATGCCCAAATTATACAGACCGTCTCATATAAGTATCAATTTATCTAATCCATTAATAAAAACTTTACCAAATTTGAAGTAGGAATTTAAGATTCATTATAATTGAGACTTTAGTCAAAGATAGGAGTGAATTTGATTGTGAATATGTGCCAAATTAATCGGTGACATTTTAGTCCGATTTTGGGTGTTTCCTTCCTATCTAGCTTAGCTCTATGAAATTTAAATATAGTAGCTTAAATGTGTCAGCTCGCTAACATTAATGTCCTACAATTGCTATCCCCTTAGAAGAAAAGAAAAATCTCATGCACGTACCTCCTCTCTACTTTGTCTCGATTTCTCCTTCCTGTCGAGTGTCGATCCTCATTTCAGCTGTTTATTCCTAATCAAATAATTAGAACTAAAATTAAATAGCATCTAGCAAATAACTGATTCAGTGGGCAATTGCAAATAGCTAGGTAACTGAAAATAAGAAGTAAAAATGTGTTCTTACTTACAATTTAATGAATCTTTGCTGCAACACATCATTCAAGTCTCCGGTAATGGTAACACGATCCTTACACAAGAATACTTGTTCCATCGAACAAAGACCAATCCTAAGTTTTTGTAAACTTTCCAAATTTGGTGCAGTTAGAGATCCCAGGTTAAATCCACCAAATTTGGGACATCTATAGATGTCCAGTTTTACCAGTTTGGGCAACCCAAGAGCCGAGTTGCAAAAAATCTTCAATTTGGGTAGAAAATGAGAGTTATATTTTCCAGATGTGGAAAAACAAGAGTTGATTCCTCGTCCTCTTCAATCACTTTTTCCATCTTCTTGCAACTTGAGATACTCAAGAGTTTTAGACTCTCTAGATTTCGAGCAATTGAAAATGAAAATAAGCTCTTAATGCTGGGACACTTATCTAGTGTCAAATCCTCGAGATGAGTGAAGGAGCCGATTAGAATTTGAGGACATGATGTGTCGATAATGTTTTCATTCGCTAATGAAACCTGCAGTTGATATCATTTACTTATAAGTAAGCTGTATAAATAAAGATGGAAACATATATATACAATATGGTACCAACCTTTTCTTGGTTGTCATGGCCAATGCAGATGCCTCTGGTATTAGGAACAAAAACTTCCAGTTTTGGGCAGAGTTTGATTTCTATTCGAGTTAGCAGAGGGAATTCAATGCTTTCAATTCCTTGATAGAAAACTTTGAGATTTTCAAGATTCTTTAGTTCAAGGATCTTCAATTTTGGGAATGTTATTGTGATATGACGACTTTCTTGTCCATTTTTCTTTTCACTTTCTTTATTCCACGAGAACACATGCTCCATCATATCACAGTACGATATGCTGAGGCTTTCTAGTTGTGATAAGCAACCCTTCGTCGCTGATAATGGAGCTAGATTGACTAGTCTTTTACAGTGATCGACAACTACGGAAGAAAGGTTGCTGTAAAGTGAAACGATGCCTGAACTCGTCTTCCACAGACTCTTTAGTGCAAACAAGCTCGAAAGGTGTAATTGTTTCAGATTCTTGAAAGAATCATTGGAAGATGATGATGAAATTGGGTCATCAATGTCACATATTTCTTCCAAGTTGTAAAGGCTAGAAAGCCGCATACTTTCCAAGAGAGGAAAATATTGGTAGCACCACACCTAACAACTGATGATGCCGTTGAACAAGATTGGAAGTCTAGCCGCCTCATGTTATGAGCTTCGCGCAAATCTAGGCAATTCAAACCATTTTCTCTTAAAAACAAGCATTCAACACTCGCCAAACATTCGTGAATCCAACTTCCCAAGGTTATCTCTCGTGGCAGGTGGAGGAACATAATTTTTCGAAACTCCTCAAGACCACTGTATGCCCAGTGTGTATCCTTCCCGATGACAATGTTGTATTTCTCTGTCTTTCGCGGAAGACTAATCAGTTGGGAAACTAAATCGGAATCCTTCACTTCAATCTCCAAGCGGGTAAGATTGGACAGTGACTCGAGTTCCCTTAGACACACATTCTCGTTTTCTGTTTCTTCATTGTGTGCTTCCCATTTGTTGAAGCTACTTTCCATCTTCAGCTCCTCCAATTTATCCAGACTTGATATTACACCCGGCCGTATTTTTTGGAGAGCTCGACAGTCTGAAATTTCTAACAACCTCAAGCATTTTAGTCTCGTTGTCTCCAATGGTAACTCCTCAATGGCATCACAATTACTACAGGTGAGAATCTCAAGATTTATCAACTCGCCAACTGCAGACAAGGTCTTCAAGGATTTACATCTGCTTAAGTTCAGTGTATGAAGATTCTTAAGGAATTGTGTCGTATGCGGTAATGATGTGAATGAATGATCATTAGTGATGGACAGTATATTTAGCCCCTTCATTCCTTCAAAACAAATGCCACTGATTTTCAGTTTCTCATCACCCGACTCCTTAATCATCAAAAGGCGGAGATTTGGAAAAGTCGACCCCTTAGAGAGGTCTGTTGTATGCGAGATATTTAGGGGTGAGCGAGACCCCGCAGTTAGAGAGTTCAACCTCCTATTTAGGAAGGGCGAGGTCCCCCGAGCTCGGGGTTGTAACTTATCTCCCAGTTCTGAGCGGGCTCAAGTCGAGCCCGGGCAACAAAGCAAGCTCGGTGGCTGGAGAGGGACGAGCAACTTGAGCGACCTGAAGAAGGTAATCCCGACCTCTCAATGAAAGAGCTCGCAAGAGGCCTCGGTTTCTGGGTCCGCAGGCGACACAGAGCCCCAAGCGACGCTCCAGCCTATCTGTGTTCCCCGGTGGCTTCAGTATAGGGGTGACTTTCCTCAAAAGGGAACATGTGCCCTGAAGGACTCTCGAGTTACAGGAACAGAGTCACCGATCGGGAAAGAGCACGGCGGGCGACCTCGAGGGCAGCGTCAGCGACCTCGGAGACAGCGCCGGCGACCTCGGTCTGGCGAACAAAGACAAAGAGCATTAATTAGGGCTGCATTTGAGCCGGCTCTGATCCAGGGTTTTGACTAAAGATGCATTAATAGTCTAGAAATTAGGATCTAGAGATCTACTCTCATATTGTAACAAGTATAAATACTTGTGGTAAGAACTCATTTAAGGGTTCCACATTCTCCATTTATTACAAGACTCTAAGAAGCTAAAAAGAGGTCATTGGCCCAACTCCTCTTGCAAATTTAATGTTTTACCCCCTCATGCATTTAAAACCAATCATCCACAATTAATGGAGGACATTCTCTTTGTTCCTCATTAATTCATAATCCCCCCAAATCATTAACTTGTTTGATGCCAAATCTAGCCACATAAATATCTTAACCTTTGCTCATATTTTTGGTATCAACAAGGTCAATTATTTCTCCTATAAAGGGAGAAATCCAAGTGGAATTATCACCGCATTTGATAAGCCATTTCTCCTTTGAAGCAATGTGAATGGCTACATCTCGCACAACATCGTGCATTTTAACATATCCTTCATACCGACCCTCCAATAGCATAAAACGACTTTTGAGCATCTCAACGAGTGATACCGTTTTATCTCTCGCTTGTTCCAATTCCCTAACTCCTTCAAACATGCGTAACCCCGTAGCATAAGCAAACAAATCCTCCAGAGGGATGTTGAAATCTTCAGGAAACAGACAACACAACAAGAACACAGATCTGGCATTCTGACTGCTCAAGTAATCATAACTTAGCTTTACGGGAGCATAAACATCTTTAAGAACATCAGACAAATCTTCCGGATTGGAACTCTTCAGTTGTGCCAGTGCATCCTTCCAAACAGACATGTTCTTCTCATTTTTCAGCGCTGCAGCAACACTTACCAGGGCAAGTGGCAAACCTTTGCACTCATTCACAATTTCTTGTGCTAAATTAGAAAACCGATTTTTATCATCCGCGGAAGTAGCAAGTTTTTCCTCAAACAGAGACCATGCTTCTCTTTTGGTTAAGGTTTCAACGACACAAACCGGCTGAGCACCCATTCTTGCAAGAACACTTCTGTTCCGAGATGTTAACAGAATCGTGCATCCTTTCGGACCACTTTCGCAAGGTATTCCCAATTCCTTTTAATTCAGATGTTCCCAAATATCATCCAGAACTATGAGGATTCTTTTTTCACCCATCAATCTGTCACATAGTCTCTCCGCTCTACGCGATAAACTCGTCTCCTTCAACTCCAAACCAATTTTTTCCCCTATCTCGCCTTGAATTTTCAGCTTGTCTGCAGGTTGACTGACAACTACCATAACCGATTCACCAAACACGTTCTCCTTCATCGCTCTGTTCCTGATTTTCTCGGCCAGAGTCATCTTCCCAACGCCCCCCATCCCGCACATCCCAATTATGTCAACATTTTCATCTTTCAAAATCGCCATCATATCTTCCTCAATTTTCATCCTAGACTCAAACTCACTTGTTGGTCTTTCTAGAATATCCGGCACCATTGATGACGGCCGTGGACGATGGGATACGACAGTAATATCGCGGGGATCCTCCCGCTTCTGCTTCATTGTTGCAGCTGTCTTAACAGCTCTCCTACTTGCTGAATATCGAGATTTCACAAACAAACAACTGCCACCTCGTGCGTTGGTAATTTCCGTCTCTAATCCGCTCATCGTTTGATGAATCTCGTTTACTTCGTTGAACCAAGTCTCGACTTTAGCATCGATCACTTGTGCATTATTTTTTGCTGTGTCGACTTCCATTTGGAGGCCAACTCTTTCGTCCTCCAGTTTTTTGGCTTCTTCACTTAGGCTCAGGACGTTGTTATTGAAGCAACAAAGATAATTGAACTGACGTTTGATTGGTACAACAATGCATTTTCCAAGTTCAATAGCTGGGCCAAGAAGGCCTACCACAATTTCTGTAGTCATTTCCTGCACTTTTTTTTGTACGATTTTTATGCTAAGAAATAAAAATAGAGTTAAGTTCAAAGTAAATTAAAGGTTTGTTTTCAATCAATGTTTAAACAGTGAAAATCACTTAATTTTTAAGTAGGTAAGACTCAACTTTTTCTAAAAAAAAAATGCTCTATATCATTAATAGAGGTTGCAAATAGGGCTCTATTTCATTTTTAGTCATGTCGAATTTTAGATTGAAGAATGATCCTATAATTTTTAATTTTTTTTTTACTTCTTAAAATTTGTCTGCAAACTCTAAAAAGCAGATGAAAATCACTTAATTTTAAAACTATTAGACACAATTTTTTTAAATAAATTATTTTACAAACATAAAGAGGGCGCTTGCGTGTGACCATCTCACTATGAGATGAAACATAATTAAAAATAACACTTTAATACTTTGGAAGAGATAATATTTGTTAATTTATGCTAACTTAACCATTCATGAGATGATCTCACACACAAGTTTTTGAGTCTCAAAATTTACCACCGCATGTGAATCCTCCCACAGATACAAACCCCTTCCCCATTCATTTTCTTTCCTCTCCTCAAATCACAAGCTTCACAATTATATATTGCACCAACCACCACCACCACCACCACCATTAGGGGTGGAAAAATTACCGAAAATATTATACTGCGTTTACCGTACCATAAAAATACAGAATTTATCAAAATTTTCGGTATATCAAAGTTTTCGGTACGGTATGGAACCGTACCGAATTTTTTGATACAGTAACAATATGAAAATTAGACATACCGAGATATTTTGATATAACCAAAAATACTGAAAAAAAAAATTAGTATACTATATTTCGATATAGGGACAAACTTGTGTGAGACGTTTCACAAGTAAAATGGAGCATAATTTGGGAATTTATGCTTTAACAATTTGGGAGAGTGGGTGTTGATTTGTGTTATAGGTTGTACTCCTTCTCATGCATGAGACCGTCTCATATGAGTTTTTATCTTCGATATATATCATAATTATGTAATACTATAATTTTTTATTATTTCAATTAAATAGAATTATAATTTCATCATATTAAATTACAACTCTAGCCTGACATCCTTAGGACTTAAGTTATTTGTTTCAATTAAATAAAATTATAGTTTTATTTTGGTATAGTATTATTTATTAAGGACTTGCTGAATTGTATTGTTAAATATATTTTGTTAAAATAGATTGTCATTCACAAAAATGCAGGTTTTCCCAAATAATAATTTCCTTATGAACGGTATTGCCAAAAATATTGGTATGAAATGACACGCCAAAATATTGATATGAAACGGTATACACCGAAATTTTGGTATGATATGGTATACCAATATTTCAATAAGGTGTAAGGTATGCAATTTTGGTAAATCGGCAATACCGAAATTTTTCCTACAACTGAAAATTTCGATACAATATATGATATGCTTCAATATTTTTGGTATAGTATACCGATCCACCCTTAACAATTGGCTATGTTTGTTTTCGGTTTAGGAAATTCAAATCTTAGTTTACTTTGAGATTTCATAATTCAAATTAAAAAAATTCAATGCAATCAAACCCTAGTGTTTTCATAACCAAATCGACGACCAAACTGTATTAGGTATCGTTTGACGGTTCGACCGACGATCCAACCGTTAAAATAATCCTTATCAATATTTTTAAAATATTCCCTATATTACATTAAAAATAAAATAAATGTGCATTTATAAAATTTAAAATTATATATAATAAGTTTCATTTTGAAATAAACACAATAGAATTATAGACAACACAATATAATTTAAAATAAGGATGATAAAAATAAGAATTAAATTTTAAATTAATTAAAAAATAAAAAAATAACAAAAAATCGGTTCAACTGGTTTTATCGGTTTTGACCGATTTTTTTCCGGTTTTTTTCCGATTCAACTGTTAAAACATTTCTTTGGGGTAATCAGACCAATTTCATGGCCAGTTCCCGGTTCAACTGGTTGAACCAGCTGGTTCAATCCGATTATGAAAACAGTGTCTATACACTTTAATACTTTATCAACTCACTCCTAATTTTTTAAAACCAAAATTGTATGAGGCGGTTACATACACGTTATATAACCCTTGTTTGTAATTCTATCCAAATCACATGTTAAAGCAAAGTGAGGTATTAATAGTAAAATGGAGATCCTGTCTCATCGACTATCTCACACAACACTCCCTACCTCTTTTATTTATTTATTTTTTATCATAAATTAAGTAATTTTGATAAAAAAAATGATGAAGTGGTAGCACATGAATTCAAGGGAATGCAGCTAACATCTTTATTTATGATAATTTACTAACAACAGAAAAGCGAATATATATAGTTATAGCATAAAGATGATGAGAGAGAAGAATTGAGATATTTTATTCAAGAAAATGCAGCTAATTAGCATATGCAATCAATTAACAACATTACTTAATAATTAATGTATTTAATCGAGATATATATAGATGTAAAATGGAATAACATACCTCTACTCAAATTAGTGCAGACTGCAGAACAATAGTCAGATCAGAGATATGAACAATAATAAATGCAAGTTTGTCCGAGCTGGATGGCTATATATATATATGAATGAGTATAAAATGACTGTTTCTTGATATTCTTTGATTGCTTAAGACGAAAGAGTTTCATACATATTATTGGGAGCATAGTATATTTTTTTAGGAACAAAATAAATAAAGTGGCACACAAAGGGGGACATGCATGTTTGCCTTTAATTTTTTAATAATAATAATTATATATGCATACTACTTTTGTTCACGGTACTTTTGTCTTGCTTGCTGGTAAGGCAGGTATTGATACCTTGTCAATCATCTTTAGTAGTATTTTTTTTAGGAAGAACTGGAAGCAACATTGAAAATTCGAAGATCTCAAAGAAGAAGTGAAATATGGGTTATCAAAAAATAAAAGATATGAAGTTTCAATTATGACATGAGTACTTAAAAGTAAAAGGGGGGAATTTATAATTATTATAATATTGCAAACAAAACTATTATAAGTTGATTTAATTCAAATAATTACTAACTAATTATTTACTAAATTAGACTTGGGAACTATTAATTTCTCCTGAGATATATAATCTATTTTCAATTATTATTTATTTTGTATTTAAGTATGTCACATTTAAATTATTTATATACGTTACCTACACTAATAAAATAAAATATGAAATATGTGTACCATTTGTATTTTTGAGAAATTAAAGTCACTTGAAAAGTATTATTTTTTTTCACTTTTTTTGGATATATTTGACCAGATCATATCATAGTGCGATTTGAGGAAGCTGGGTTGTGAATTCATGTTGCACGTTTTAGTGTAAATCAATTGTACATATTTCAATGCAATAAATTATATATTTTAAAATATATTATGGAATGCAAAATGCACCTGGTATAAACATATGACTGATTGATTGATAAGAAATGTTTACAAGAAAGATTACAAGAATTTTGCACACTGATAATTTAAGGTACTACGCGGAAAAATGAAAAAGGGTAAAGACCTCTTCAATTGATTTTTTTTTTTTTATTAGATTATTTCAAGGGCCGATTATCTGGGAATGTAACCCACCGGCCCATTAAGCGGAGCCCCCACTTCAAGTCGAGCTAAACTCAGTGGATGGGTGGTTCATCTCAAGAGTTGATCGTGACTTGAGAGAGTTCGAAACCTAAGACCCAGAGATGAAAGCATCTCCCAAGCCTGTTTCTCTACAACCAGGTTGCGCCTCGGGGTTAAAGAAGACAAAATAAATTTTTTAACACGAGGATAACTAAATGAAAAGTATCAGTGACTTATACTGTAAAGTATCACTGAAAGAAAATTAACTATTTTGAAATTATTGCTATGTATATTAAACTCATGATTGAATTACATTTATCATTATTTTAATGGAATTATATATTTTCTCAACCAAAAATAACCAAATTAAGGAAGCTCGAATAACTATATTGTAAACGAAAAAGTAACAACTAGTCATCATATCTTTAAATCATCTATCCAGCTCATAGCATATAGCTACATGACCCCGTCCAAAAAAAGAAGAGAGATATAGCTACATGAGAAAGGGATAAAATGACAAAATCTAAAAAAAAAAAAAAGTGTGGAAAAAGTAGTATAACTATTGTTGCGCGCAGCAACTTTTTTGAATTAATATTATTAAAGATAAGGTAATATTCATGTCCCACCATTGCCTGCCACTTAATTCCATTCATGGAAAAGCAATGAATATGGAATTTGGGAGCAATCAACGAGTTTCAAGTAAAATTCCTAGACTGCATTACACAATATTCAAACAGATATATTGATACAGTCAGTCAAATATATAGCCGGATATCTCTGATCAGCTTTCTATTGCTAAGCTTTAATCTGAGTACAGGTATGTACCTACTTAATGTTGTTAACATTAGGGTATTCATTCTTCACTAATTATTTTTTTCTACTTCCATATTGGTTTTTTGATGTTGTTACTTGTTAATTTGTCATGTACATATATATATTAGCTGCATTTCCTTTTAACGCTCATTCTCCTATCTCATCATCTGCATTCAGTATTCAATCGTTTTTCTTCTCAAACTTAATTTGCTTTAAACTTCACTCTATTTTGATTAATTTGGAACAAAATCGACAAACAAGTCTAGGAAATGGCGGAAATTGTGGTAGGCCTTCTTGGACCAGCTATTGAACTTGGAAAATGCATTGTTGTACCAATCAAACGTCAGTTCAATTATCTTTGTTGCTTCGATGGCAATGTCAAAAGCCTAGACAAAGAAGCCAAGAGACTGGAGGATGAAAGAACTGGGCTCCAGATGGAAGTCGACGGAGCCATGAATTTTGGACGAGTGATTGATCCTAAAGTTGTGACTTGGTTGGAAGAAGTGAATGAAATCCAACAAAAGAAGAGTGAATTAGCCACTGAAATTACCAATTTAAAAGGTGGAGATTGTTTGCCTGGAAAATCTCGCTATTCGGCAAGCAGGAGAGCTGTTAAGACAGCTGCAGCTATGAAGCAGAAGCAGGAGGATCGCCGCAATATTACAATCATATCCCATCCTCCAGAACCCGTATCAATGGTGCCTGTTATAGAAAGACCCATGACTGAGTTTGAGTCTAGGAAAGAAATTGAAGAAGATTTGATGGAGATTTTGAAAGATGAAAGAGTTGTCATAATGGGGATATGTGGGATGGGCGGTGTTGGGAAGACAACTCTGGCCCAGAAAATCAAGAACAGAGTGATGAAGGAGGGTGTGTTTGGTGAATCCGTGATGGTAGTCGTCAGTCAACCTGCAGACAGACAGAATATCCAAGGTGATATAGCGGATCAATTGAGTTTGGAATTGAAAGAGACGAGTTTATTATCGAGAGCACAAAGACTAAGTACCAGATTAAGGTGTGGAAAAAGAATCCTTCTAGTTCTGGATGATGTTTGGGAATATCTCGATTTAAAGGAATTAGGAATTCCTTGTGAAAGTGGTTCGGAAGGATGCAAGGTTCTTTTAACATCCCGAAACAGGGGTGTTCTTGCAAGAATGGATGCTCAACCGATTCGTGTAGTAGAAACCTTAACTAAAAGAGAAGCATGGTCTCTCTTTAAGGAAAAACTTGGTACACGTGCGGATGATCAAAAACAGCTTTCTAGTTTAGCAGAAGAAATTGCAGATGAATGCAAAGGTTTGCCACTTGCCCTAGTAAGTGTTGCCGGGGCGTTGAAATATGAGGTGAACATATCTGTTTGGAAAGATGCTTTGCTACAACTAAGGAGTTCCAACCCAGAAGATCTGTCAGATGTTCTTAAAAACGTTTATATTCCCCTAAAACTAAGTTATGATTACTTGAGCAGTCAAAATGGCAGATATGTTTTCTTGTTATGTTGTCTCTTTCCTGAAGATTTCAATATCCCTCTTGAGTATTTGTCTGCTTATGCTATGGGGTTACGCATGTTTGAAGGAATTAGTGATTTTGAACAAGCAAGAGATAAAACATGCTCACTCATTGAGATGCTTAAAAATCGTTTCTTACTGTTGGAGGGTTGGGGAGAAGGATATGTCAGGATGCATGATGTTGTCCGAGATGTAGCCATTTTCATTGCTTCAAAGGAGAAACGGCTCATCAAATGCGGTGATAACTCCACTTGGATTTCTTCCTCTCTCGGAGAAAGAATTGAGCTTTCCAAAGATTCAACTTTTCCAAATCTTCGTCTCTTATTGATTGATAAGTCAGGAAAGGAGGAATTGCAAATCAATGACAATTCATTTAAAGGAATGAAAGAGCTCAACGTGTTGTCCATCAGATCAAAATTTTCAATGAAATCATTATTGCTTTCACAAAATCTTAGGACATTGGTTTTAGTCAAGTGTGAATCCTTGAAGACCATATCTATTGTTGGCGAGTTGTTAAATCTTGAAATTCTCATTTGTAGTGATTGTCATGTCATTGAGGAGTTTCCATCAGAGGCGCTGAAATGTCTGATATTGTTAGAAATTTCAAATTGTGAAGCTCTAGAAAAGATTGGGTCTGCCGAAGTGATATCTTCTCTAGATAAAATGAAATTTGGACATGAAAGTCGGCATATCATCACAGTAACATTCCATAAATTGGAGAGCCTCCGACTATTGAATCTTCCAAATCGTAAAGTTTTTTATCAAGGAATTGAAAGCATTGAGTTCCCTCTGATATCACGATTAGAGATCGAAGGTTGTCTACAACTGAAAGGTCTTGTTTCTAGTTTTGAAGGCATCCGCATGGGCGATGATGATGATAGCGATGATCATTCGTTACATTTTCTATCGAAACAAAAGGTACGCGAAGATTCTACTTCTCCTTTTGCATCTTAGGCAACAATCAACATTGTTTTTTTCCAATTTTAATTTATGACAAAATAATACTCCCTCCATCCACCAAAAGTGTGCTCACTTGTCTTATTTGTTTGTTCTTCAAAAGTATGTTCATTCCTTTTATGACAACAATCACTTTATATTCACCCTTCAACCCATCAATTAATTACTCAATAACTGTCACTCAACTTTATGTTGGGAAAACTCCGTCCTTCATTCATACCAAGGAAAAAACGAAACAAATGAGAAATAAAACAAGAAACAAAACCACAATCAACAACACAAGAATTTACGTGGAAAACTGAAAAATCGGAGAAAAACCACGGACCACGAAAGAAACATTACTATATAATAAATTTCTACAATCATACAGATTTTCCCTCTCTCGCTCGACACCCCTACACTATTACTAGTATGCATAACTCTCACCTTCTCACAAATATGAGAAAGAAATTTAATTAGAATCAAACACTAGACTAAAGTGTATTGATCGGTGCAATTGTAACAAAGACACAAAGACTCCTTATATATGATTTGGAAATCTCCTTTCTTTATTCTCATCCGATGTGGGATAAAAAACCCCTTTTATTTTAACACTCAAGCCCAACAATCTCCACCTTGATAAAATAAAAGAAAATTCCACTGTCTTCGCCCACAATTCATTGTCTTCACCATCAATCATGATCCTTAAACCAAAGAACTATCATTCTCAAAACAGAGAATAACATACTCCACCATATGAGTAGAACACTTAAAATAAACCATTCTAAGATTTTTTAACCACTTAGAATTAACCATTTTAAGAATTTCACTCGGCACAAGTCAAAAAGCTGCTGAAAACTATGGTGCTCCTTCTAGCTCTTGGCTCCCCTAGAATTCACCACACACCTTGCATTAATGTCAAACCAATGCACATGCAGTCCAACTAACATTATCGCATCCTCATCCATGGCAGTTGGGTATGCCAAAATGATGTTCATTTCCTACTAACAGGAAATATTTTTCAATCGAGCATAATATTAGTTTTAAGAGTTATTTGTCGCAGCCGCTCCACCTTGATCGATAACCCCTTGTGTAACCCAGATTGCATCATCACATTGATTCTTCCATCATATTTCTCTACTTCACCACTTCATGAAACTTGAAGCCCTTGACATACCGTTTTTCCACCCTCTAACTGAATAACTGTCTCTCAAGAGACCCCCGGACCATCTCAATAAATCTTTTCTGATGTGGAAGATCAGACTACGCTGCAACCACAGAGCATACTTAGGATATCAAGAGACCTGACCCCGGGCTCTGATACCACTTGTTGGGGAAACTTCGTCCTTCATTCATACCAAGGGAAAAACAAAACAAACGAGAAATAAAATAAGAAACAAAACCACAATCAACAACACAAGAATTTACGTGGAAAACTCCAAAACCGAAGAAAAACCACGGACCACGAAAGAAACATCACTATATGATAAATTTCTACAATCATACAGATTTTCCCTACACTATTACTAGTCTACATGACTCACACCTTCTCACAAATATAAGAAAGAAATTTAATTAGAATCAAATATTAGACTAAAATGTATTGATCGGTGCAATTGTAACAAAGACACAAAGACTCCTTATATATGATTTGAAAGTCTCCTTTCTTTATTCTCATCCGATGAGGAATAAAAAACATCTTTTATTTTAACACTCAAGCCCAACACTTTATTTATAAACAACCACTTTATTTATAATGGACCCCACGACATTCATACTTTCTCTTTTTTTTCTTAAAATTTGTTCCCAAACATACGAGCACACCTTTTTTTTACGGAGGGAGTAATATGTTTCTTGTCGGGAAAAAGTATAAAATTATTAGTGAATGCTAAATGACTTCCACACAACTAGGAATTTGAATTATTCATGGATTGAAAACCCATAATTAGTGATATGTTATCTGTTGATCATTTTTCAGATCATGAATGAAATTATCATATTAGACTTTAATATAATAGTAAAGAAAAAGATATAAAAAGGAAATAAAATGGATCACAGAGAAAAAGAAAGAGATGGAAAGTGCGGAAGCACTTAATTATATTTCTTGTTTTATAAATTTATTATGCAACTTAGTGACATGCTGAGTAAATGATTTCAATTCCAGGTTTCATTCTTCTATTCTCAAATTCCAATTGGCTCCTTCGGTCATCTTGAAGAGTTGAAAATAGAAAAATGTCACACCATTAAGGGCTTATTTTCATTTTCAATAGCTCAAAATCTAGAGAGCTTAAAACTCTTGAAGATTTCAAACTGCAAGACCATGGTAAAAGTAATTGATGTGGATGAGAAGGAACATTCACATGATACAACTCTTCTTTTCCCGCGTCTGGAAGAATTACGTCTCTATGATCTACCCAAGTTGAAGAATTTTTGCAACTATGCTCTCGGGTTGCCGCTTCTGGTAAATTTGGACATCAATGATTGTCCTAAAATGGGTGGATTTAATTTGAGATCAATAATGGCGCGAAATAGGAATAGTATAAAAAGTCTTGCTATCAGGAGATGTATGATAGAGCAAGTATTCTTGTGGGACAAAGAAGAAAATGAAAAGAACATTGGGCATGAAAGTCGGCACACCACAGTAGCATTCCCAAAATTAGAGAGCCTCCGACTATTGAATCTTCCAAATCTTAGATGTTTCTATCAAGAAATTGAAAGCATTGAGTTCCCTCTTCTATCTCATATAGAAATCAAAGATTGCCCACAGCTGAAAGGTATTGTTTCAAGTTCTGAAGGCATCCACAGAAGCTATGATGATGATCATTCTTTATGCAAACAAAAGGTATGTAACGTTGCTTAAAATTACAAATTTTAGTCCATTTGGACAATAATAATATGTTCTCCATCCTCATCCTTTTTTAGGGCAAGAATGAAATTATCTATCAAATTAGACTTTAATATGATTAGGAAAAAAAATCATAGACAAAGAATGAAAATGGATCATGAAGAAAAATAAATAGATAAAATTAATTTCTTGATTTATTATGCAACTTGAGACATACACAATTTCAACTGCAGGTTTCATGGGGCAACTTGATAAAACTAATACGAGTTGATGGGATTGCAAACTGCATATTCTGTTTTTCCCAAATTCCAATTGGCTCCTTCACTCATCTTGAGGAGTTAAAAATGCGGAATTGCAGCTACATTAAGAGCCTATTTTCATTTTCAACAGCTCAAAATCTTGAGAGCCTAAAAGTCCTGATAATTGAAAGCTGCAATAAGATGACAAAAGTGATAGAAGAAGAAGATGAGCAATGTTCACAGGATACAACTCTTTTGTTTCCGCATCTGAAAAAGTTAACTCTCATGTGTCTACCCAAGTTGAAGACTTTTTGCAACTCTGCTCTTGCGTTGCCGAAACTGGCAGAATTGGATATTGATGTTTGTCCTGAAATGGGTGGATTTTACTTGGGATCCGTAACTACACCAAATCTGGAAAGTTTAAAATGTCTTAAGATTCGGAGTTGTTCAATGATGGAGCAAGTATTCTTGTGGAGTGAAGGAGAAAATGAAAAGGAAATTATCGGAAAATGTAGCACTAGTCCTCGTCGTCTCACTTTCCCAAAATTGAAAATCGTGAAGCTATATTATCTTCGCAGGCTCACAAATATATGTAAAGGTGTTGAAAGCATTGAGTTCCCTTGCCTGATCGAAATGAGCATTCTTGATTGCCCAAAGCTGAAAAGTCTTATTTCCGCAACCACTTGTTCGATTTCAGGAGACATCATCAACAAGGTATGTACCAATGTATCTATCTTTGATGTTGAGGTTATGTTATACATAAGATTTTTTTAACTAAATGAGTCAAATAAACATAAGAAGATTTATTTTAAAATTGCAATTACGTAACTGCAGGTTTCATTCGGCATCTTGAGGAAACTGAAACTTACAGGGGACACAAGTTTCGAGAGTGTACTTTGTTCTCAAATTCCAACGGGCTCTTTCACTCATCTTATGGAGTTATCAATAGAGGATTGTAGCAACATTAGGAGCTTATTTTCGTTTTCAATAGCTCAAAATCTAGAGAGCCTAAAAATCCTGAGGATTGAAAGGTGCATGGAGATGGTAAAAGTGATTGAGGCAACATCAACACTTGTTTTTCCGCAACTGGAAAAGTTATCTCTCTCCCACCTTCCCAAGTTGGAGATTCTTTGCAACTCCGTTATTGGACTGCCCAAACTGGTAAAATTGGACATTGATGATTGTCCTGAAATGAAAAGATTTAACTCGGGATCTCCAACTACACCAAATATGGAAAGTTTAGAAAGTCTTCGGATTTGGGATTGTTCCATGATGGAACAAGTATTCTCCTGGAGTGAAGAAGAAAGTGAAAAAAAAATTATCACTTTCCCAAATTTGAAAATCGTGAAGCTGCATGATCTTCCGAGGCTCACAAATATCTATAAAGGTATTGAAAGCGTCGAATTCCCTCAACTAACTGAAATGAGCATTCGGATTTGCCCAAACCTGAAAACTCTTGTTTCTGCAACCACTTGTTCACAAGAAAGAAGGGGGGTGGGGGACGTGTCAGCAGGAGGGGGTGCCCAGCACCCCAGCATAGACGGAACCCTTTTTTTATGAATTTGAAATCCATCTTAGAAATCTCGTTATTTCAAAATGTTGTTAACTTCCTAGCTTTTATTTCTCGATATATTGTATATAGCTAAATAATTTCAATACTATGCGATTGATCAGGAGGAATCAACTTGAAGTGAAAAAAATGTGTGTTAAGAAACGACGAGAAGAGGAAAGGCACGACAATGGACTATTTCGGGAGACTATAACCCACCATGCATTAGTGGGGACCCCATTTCAAGATAAACGAAAGCTCTGTATGAACTGATCCAATGATGCTTAATTTGATCGAGTCTTCTTATTAGGTTGTGCTTTGATCTATGAATTTGGATGCGAATTTGGTCCAAGATCACTCAATATCTATGATTTAAGTTATGGATACTATACATCTAGGATAAGAGTGTGTTTGAAACTCTAAGCAGTTTCGATAATTACTTATTTTCAAATTTATTTTTCTCGCAACTTTTGAAAAAATAATATTTTTAAAAATTGATTTATAGAATTTTAAATCATGCCCTAAATTAGGCCGAACACTCCAAATTAGGCTATAAATGTCACATGTTGTGTCCAAAAAATCGCTTGAAATTGATTTCAAATCCATATATCAAACTAGACAAAAACTCATATGAAACTCTAAGCAGTTCGATAATTGCTTATTTTCATATCATTTTTCTCAGATGAGAAAAAATAATATTTTGAAAAATTGAAAGATAAATTAACACTCACCCCTATCAAGTGTTAAAGATTTTCCAAACCAATGAAATAAAAACTCATTCAAATTATCTTCATCTCACCGTAAATTAAGATCGTCCCCAGTGTAAACAAAAATTATCTTCAAACTATGTGTGTCACCCACTTTACAGTTTCCTATTTATTTATCATTTTCTTATTGTTGAATGTAAACTACACCATTCTATGTCGATATTAACTAGTCCATGCATGACAACTCAATCTAGTTTGCATGACAACTCAATCTAGTTGGTTGACATTTGGAAATTTTTGTGTATGGAAGATTTTTGTGGATTAAAATCAAATTGGCAAAAGTCAAATGATAAATAAGTTACTTTGATCATCGTTTGAACTAAATGTTTTCAAGATCACAGATTTAAAACCAGCCACATTAATAAAGATGTTCAAAATTTGATATTTAATCGTAATGTGCAATATTTTAAATTCTCAACAAGATAATTGTTATCTAAGTTTGATAATTATGAAAAATATGATCTTGTTTCCAAAATTTCATGACCTCTAATATCACATTACATTCACCCTTCCTCTCAATTCTCAACACCCACCTTCATATTAGAACTACTCCCTCCCTCCGTTCCAATCTTTTTTTTATATTTATTGTATTTTTCGTGTTTTAGTAAGCGAATTTCAATATTTAAAATGATAAAATATATTTTAAGAAGACTTATAATAAAAGAGATGTAGATCTATCATATATCTCCTTAAAAGTCATTTTATTATTTCAAATAATAATAAATAACTCGCTCGCTAAAACAAAAAAAAAAATAAAAAAAGAGTTGAGCCAAGGGAGTATTAATTATGAAATCCTCTTTTACCCAAAAATAAAAATAAGTAAAATTATAAAATCCTCAACTGCCCAGAAAAAGAGCGAAAAACAAACAGGAAATATCTAAATCTAAATAATACTACTACTAATAATTAAAAAAAAAAAACCGGAATAAACTACTCAAATACCCAATTATCTTAAACCTCAATTTAGGGTTTAAACTTTAAACCCAACATTCTAACCATCCAATTTCATTTGTGTATCCCTCGGAAAAAAAAAATCATCTGTGTGCAGCAATGCCTTCCAAGAAGAAGAGCTCAAAGACACCTTCTAAACCCTCAAATTCCGATCAAACCACCGAATTTTCTTCACCGTCCCCCGTTTCTTCGTCGCTGTCGTCTCCTTTCGAACCGAGCCCAGCACAACTGCTCTCCTCTCTCGATGAAGCTTCAACGAAATTCCCATCTCTCATCTCCAGAGCAGCTTTCATGGGCAAAGTTTCGGACGACGCCGTTTCCGACTCCAGAGGCTGCAAAATTTGGCAGTCGGAGTCTGCCATGGTTTCTTCCTCTATTTCCCCCGGCTCACTTGTCTCAGTACTATTTATTCCACTCTGCAATTACAATTTTTCTTGTTTAGTTCCCTTTCAATGTGTTTAACATAGTAATTATAATTTTTTTCCCCTTTGATGTGATCATTTTTCGTGTGGAATTTGGATAACTGTAGACCGCATATTGGGAATTTAATCTTGGCTGGCTTTACTGTGTCATAATTGAAACGTTATATATCACTTTTTGCTGTTTTTGGGAGAGAATCCATACTTGGATTTTCGCCCTTTTTTTTCTTGACTAAGCACCACATTCCTACTTTTAAATGAAAAACTGATCTATGCTATTGTTTACAATATACTCTGTTTTTTCTTGCTTCATCAACTATTAAGTTTATTTTGTCAAAACCATTCCTTTCATGTTTCAGTATATGCTTACAGTAGTAGTTATATAATCTCTGGTTCTTGTAGTTCATCATTTTACTTTGATTTTCTTGTTCAATTCTATTATTGTGTGATTTCTGTTCAAATATATTTAATGTTCCTCAACAGCGCCGTGCGATTAATAGATTGCTTGCTATAAAAAGATATCCATGTTTCTTACATACTGCTTTATAAATTGACAGGTCTCTCTTTCTTCTTCAGACAAAGTTCTTGGCGGCTTTCCTTTGAGTGCACTACCAGATGAATGTGCTACACACTTTGGGTTTCATGTATCAAATAGCTTGGATGATGAAGCTGGAAAGTTCTTTGCTTTGGCAATCGTATTCCCATCTTGTAAGGTTTGGATATTACTTTAGCAACTTATAAAATGGGAACAAATCTTGATCCTTTGATGACGTTAATTCAATAACTGTCGATGCGATCATGTAGGATAGTACACTTGCAAACATATAGGGAGTGAACAAACATTCAGATTAAGTGGTTTAAATGTTTAGTCAGTGCAGAATGCAGCTAGATATTTAAGAAAGTTGTAGTAATAAAATGATATTGGGAACAAATCACTTTTGTGCAAGAGAGTGGTGATTAACTAATTTTTGTGATATCTCATATATTTCTTGCAGCTGTTGATCATTAAATAATTACTTCATTTTATACTTCTAGTCGTTTACAGTTCATCAGAAATTTTTTATGTGTACAGGTTTTAAAGAATGGAGTGAGGTTGTCTTCAGACCTTTCTCATACTCTGGGTTGTCCGCTTTCAGGCAGGATTCTTTTTGTTTACCCTGTTAAATGTGATACCTTGACAGTGAACAAAAATGGCAACCGCTGTAGCCCTGCAGTAAGCTGTATCTCATTAGACAGCTCCAAGGATATTTATCTATCACCAGTATATTTGAAAACTAAAGTGGAAATCAATTCTGCCACAATATCTAATGGCGACTTCTCCAATGAAGTAGCATATCGACATGTTGAAAATATACGGATTTCATCCCCCAAGACACCATCCCTTTCAGAGTCTAAAGTTAGCTCTCCATGTTCAGTTCAGTCTCACACATCGAATTTCGACAAGTTGGTAAGAATGAGAACTCATATTTCTCATGCATCCAATGACGCACTTGATATGGAGGAATTTTTAAGGGATGATTCTTCAAGGAAACTTTTAGAAACCTGTGTTGCGTCATGGTTAAGTTCACGGAGGTTACTTTCTGGCAATTATGTTGTAGTTCCAGTGCTTTCAAAGCCGTGTGTTTTCCATTTTGGTTCCAAAAGACTCTCCGAAAACTGAAATTTTGGATAGTAGGAATAATGGTTTCCCTGCTGCAGATGTTATAGAAAAAGATATGGTGTCTGCTTTCTCAGTAGATTGGGGAACAAAAATTCATTTGGTGTTACCAGAAAATCAAGTGGTTGAAACTTCAGCGAGTAGCACTTTGGCACATCAAGAAATAAAGCATGGGTCTACCAAGAATAGTGCGGAGGCCAACTTTTTGAATCTGGGAGGCCTTTCCAAAGAATTGGCAGTTCTGAAAGATATTATAGTTTCATCAGCAGTGCAAGTGGCTGTTACAAGGTGTACATTTTGAACTACATAATTATGTTATTTAAGTATCAGGTACAATTCCTTTAGTTTTTTTATCTTGATGGATAAATATTGTAATGCTGAAAATTTTAGGATTAATACTTTAGCATTTATGAAGTGAAACATTTTCAGTATTATTTAGTATCTTGAATCACTAATATTTGCTTTTGAAGTTGTGCATGTAATAAATCAGATCATAGAGTCATTTAGGATGATAGTGCTGGAGAACTGTGTATTTACTTCTCGGGGTACCTGCGTCCTAACTAATAAGCTAGATGATATCATGATTTTTCGGCAAGATTTTGTTTACGAGCTCGAGTTCACATTATCATTTCTTTCCTTTCTAAACCTATCATTGATGCTATCCTAGGCTTCTAGTACGTCGTTGCATTAAAGAATCTTAACATAGTAAGCATTAAGGAATGTGGGGCATGCTAATTATTTGATCAGAAACTTCTTTCTGTTTACCTTGACCGGCGAACTCATGCATATTTGGTCTTGACTTGAGAAAGATTTGAAAGTTTCTCTTTGGCTCCCTTTTCAACTAGTTGATATGTTACATTTTGTTAGTTGGGGTTTACGACCTACAAAGGGAGTGCTTCTACATGGGCCACCAGGGACGGGAAAGACTACTTTGGCTCGAGAATGTGCTCATGATGCTGGTGTTAAAATATTTTCCGTGAATGGGCCTGAAATTATTAGTCAATACCATGGAGAAACTGAACAAGCATTGCATGAAGTGTTCGACAATGCCAGCAAGGCTTCACCTTCTGTGGTAAGTTTGTGTCCTCCATTTTTCTTACTAAAATACTTATTTGAAGTGCTATTTTCATTTACAGTTCATGGTTGGAAAAAAATCTATGATTTTGATGTTTATATATCTTTTTTACTTGTAAAGATGAATAGTGAATTATTTAAGCATGGCTAAAACAGACAGGATCTTCTGTGACTAGGAAACTGTGATGTGAAATTCATTACATATATGCAAGGGTCCCTGATATACAAACAAACCCTGGTTGCTGATTTTTATTTTTTTCTAGTACTATAAGTCTATAATCATCATACCATCACCATTACCATCATATCTTACTGGACTAGGATATTGACAATGCTTCAGTATTTTGGATGCATGATATATTAGCGGCAGATGTATTTTCTCTCTTTAATATGATTTCAAAATTATGTTTTTTATAAATCTTGTATGAACAAATCTTTTTAGAAGTGAAGAATCTTGTAAAATGCGGTGCCAGGTCCCAACCAAAAATATTGTATTGAATGTTCCAATATGCCTGTGCTCTAAAGTTGGGTTACTACTACTTTATAATCTCATTTGCAGGTTTTCATAGATGAGTTGGATGCAATAGCACCTGCACGTAAAGATGGAGGAGATGAGCTATCCCAAAGAATGGTTGCCACTCTCTTGAATTTGATGGATGGGGTTAGTAGAACTGATGGGGTACTAATTATTGCTGCAACGAACCGGCTTGACAGCATTGAGCCTGCACTTAGGCGGCCTGGGAGGTTTGACAGAGAAATAGAAATCGGTATTTCAAATTCTCTTTGTCAATACTTTTGTGGATTTCTTAATTCTTGCCTTAATTTTTTTTTTCTTTATCTGTGACCTGGATTTATGAGTTAAAAAGAAAACAAAAATCCTCCAGATATGAGTCGATATTTCCTTAATTCTAAAACTACCTTCTGTATGCCAATTTTCAGGATCTTGGATTTAAATCCTACTCCATCAGTGATTTGCTTTGAGCGGGTTCTGACATTTTTTTTCTCTCCCCCCCCCCCCCACACCTCCACCAATTTTGTAATATGTAGGTGTACCATCTCCTAGACAATGTCGTGAAATATTACTTGCTCTTCTTCGTGAAAAGAAGCATTCACTTTCAGACAAGGATATTCAAGATCTTGCAATGGCTACACATGGTTTTGTTGGAGCTGACTTAGCTGCTCTCTGCAACGAGGCAGCTGCGGTTCGTCTCCGGCAGTATGTTAAATCAAATAACTATTGCGGTGATTCAGATTTTGAATTTTTAAATCTTGCTTTAGGTTCAGTTAACCAAGCATCGAACCTGTCACGAGATCTTTACACTGGTGGTGATCTCGATGCCCCTGAAAGTATAGGAGATTCTGTGAAAAATAATCTAGAAGCTGCTTTTTCCTGCACTTCAGGAATAGAAAACTCGTCAGAATTCATGGATAAAATTGGAGGAAACGGTACTCACGTTGTAAATGACACATTAAGAGTTACTTCAGATGACTTTGAGAACGCAAGAAAAAGAGTAAGGCCAAGTGCCATGAGAGAGGTAAATGTGCATAGTTTATGCTGTGAATTATCTATATGGCACATATTTTTACTCAATTGAAGCTTGTTTTATCATTCGTTGTTGAGATTCCTAAAGTGATCTGAGACTTTCTTTAATCTTGTTTAACATTCTAGCTTGATTCAATCAGGTAAATCTTGAGATTCCTAAAGTTGGTTGGGAAGATGTTGGTGGTCAGATGGAGGTTAAGATGCAATTAATGGAAGCCGTGCTATGGCCTCAAAAGCACAGGGATGCTTTTGATCGCATTGGAATTCGTCCCCCTAGTGGAATATTACTATTTGGTCCTCTGATGAGAACTTGGAAATTAAAGATTTACCTTATTTGGTGGATGAAGATAAATATGGAATTAAGTATCAGAGGAAAAAGAAGAAGATCTCGGCTGACTTGGATTGAAGATTTGGAAATTAAAGATTTACCTTATTTGGTGGATGAAGATAAATATGGAATTAAGTATCAGAGGAAAAAGAAAAAGATCTCGGCTGATTTGGATTGAAGATTTTTATTGTTACTTCATATTAATTGCGCATTATTTCTTTCTTTTTTTTTGTGTTGGCCCATGGGCCTAATTTCCTAAAGACTATTTATACTTTACGTAGGGTTTTTGAGAGGATTATGCCGAAATTACTTTGAGAATTATCTCTTTACAACGTATTTGCTGATTGCTAGTGAACTCCTTGCATTCATTCGGTGTCACTAGTTTTTCCTCGTATTGAAGTTTCATCAATTGTTTTCCTAGTTTATTCTTGCATCCATTCGAGTATCTAGGTTACCTCGGTATAGAGGTTTCATCAATTGGCCTCAAAGTCGATCTGTTATCACACGCTATTCCGCCAGCAATGGTGACTAACAAAGGAACAAATTCGAAAAGTTGGAAACTTCCATGGTTGAACCGAGAAACTTCGGTGCATTCGTTGATGATGCAACGCGGGGAACGCCGACGGTGGTGGGCGTCGGGATAGACGTTACAAAGGGGACCACTTTCGGACGCTTTGGAATCATCGATCGCCCAGCAGGATTGAGAAGGTTTCGACGTCGCGAGAATGACGAATCCGCATTTCCGGACGGGCGAAAGGAAAAATTCCGTGAAGTCGGGGAATCATCTCGGCCGCAATAACACGCGATACCATCACGAGTTCAAAAATGGGAGGTGGACGACATGCCAATGAGCGCAACCACGAAAGGAAGAGTCACGTTAAGCCCATAAACGAGGGAAGAACCGAAACTCCATTCATTGAAATTCCGTGGTTTCACCGCGAATGGGTCGGGCACAGAACCGGAGGAGTGCAATGATTCCGGAGGGATCGATGGCACCACAGAGGCGTCGAGCAGTATTTTGAATGGCAGTACACGGAAGAGGAACCGGATTGGACCTATTTTAAGGAAGTGGTAAAAGATTGCGATAGTGGGTACGACGACCAGCCACCCATCTACGATGAAGAACCACCAAGAACGCTTGCTTATTAGGGAAGAGACAGATGGGAGGTCGAAATGCCGATGGTGTTTTCGGAATGAATGCAAGAGAACGTCCTAAATGCATCGACGGGAGAGATTAGGCCAATGCGATAAACTAACCAAGAAGACCGATTTGCTTGGTCGTGAGGTATAAGCCGCTTCAAGGCACTCAAGATTACCATGAGTTCCACACCGTCCTTGCTTCACCGAATTTTGATGAGGAATTTGTGATTGAGACCGATGCCTCGTGTTTTGAATTGGAGCGATCCTCATCAAAATAAAGCGCCCTATCTTATATGAAAGCACGGGAATATCGCGATCAAAACTAACCCGGTCACCTATGAGAAAGAAAGGTTGGCAATATTGAAGGCGATCCATTGTTGGCGACTTTATTTGGTTGGGCGGAAATTCAAAATCATTCTGAGATCGAGGAGTCTTAGATGCCTTCTTGAGCAATGGATAACAACCCCCGAGCAACAAAAAATGAATTTCGAAGTTGGTGGGATTTGATTATGAAATTGTGTATTGTCTGGGAAGGAAAATGGGGGCGGCAGATGTGTTGTCTCAGAAAGAGGGGACAGACGAGTGGGCTGTTTTCATGTCATTATCGTGCCCTATATCGGTATTTGGGGACGATGTCGATAAAGGCAACTCGAAAGCAGACGACGCGAGTTGGGGCCCGAACCACAACGGTTGGAGGCGGCTGAAAGGGGACAACCCGTATGAGATCCGAAAAAATGGCTGCTGGCGAAGAGGGGTGTGGTCCAAATACCAGCGGACACATTACACCTTAATTCCACTCCACGGTGTTTGGGGGTCACTCGGGTATCCTTCGAACTTTTAAACGCATTTCACAATTATTCATGTGGCCTGGATTGAAGAAAGAGGTGGTGCAATTTGTTCGTTCATGCGACATTTGCCAAAGAAATAAAGCGGACAGCGGGACCCCGGTAGACTTCTTTGTCGCCATTACCATTCCGGACCACTTGTGGGTAGATGTATCCATGGATTTCATTACGGGGTTGCCACGTCAGGAGAGGGAAAGACACTATCTTGGTGGTTATTGATCGATTGTTGAAATATGCACATTTTGTGGCCTCGAAGTCATCCTTTTTTCAAACCCAAAGAAGTTGGCGTAATTGTTTGTTCGCAACATCGTCAAGTTACATGGGATTCGAAATCCATTGTGTCGAGTTCAAGATCGGGTGTTTGTGAGCCATTTTACGGAAGGAGTTATTCAAATTGCAAGGCATGCGATTGCGGATGAGTTCGGGCGTACCACCCTCAAACCGAAGGACATATTGAGGTGGTAAATCGATGTTTGGAACAATATCTTAGGTGTTTTTCATCCGGGAAACCTAAGGAGTGGGAGAAATACTTAGCTTGGGCAGAATATTGGTACAATACGACTTATCATAGCTCAATTGCAATGACACCATTTGAGGTTGTTTATGGAAGGAAGCCGTACCAATTCCAAAGACATGAAGTGGGCTCGACCCTGTCCATGAGGTGGATTTGGTGATGATAGAGACTCATTATTAAAGGGAGCTGCGATTCAATCTCGAAGGGGTTGAGAATAGGATGAAGCGGTTAGCGGAGACTCAAAAAGACGATGGAAGAATTCAGAGTGGCATCGGGTATACCTCAAGATTCAACGACCATACCGGCGAAATTCACTATTCAAACAAATCAACCGGAAGTTGGCTAGCAAGTTTTACGGGCCTTTTCGGTGTTGGAGCGAAGTTGGAAATGTGGCGTACCGCCTTGACCCGCCACCAGGAACAAAAATACATTCCAGTATTCCATGTGTCATTGCTGCTGCGACGTCCGAATTGGGCGGGAGATGCCGCTCGGACCACATTACCACCATATTCGCCCCGAGGGGCACACCATTTTTTGAGCCAAAGCAGAGGTGCGAGAGTACAGGTGGACCTCGAAGGGTGGAAAACAAGTGCGCGAGGCACTAGTAAAGTGGAAACAACATGGGATTGGAAGACGCCACATGGGAGGATGTTAATGAGTCACAGAATCGTTTCCAAAGACTTAACCTTGAGGACAAGATTCGATTTGAAGAGGGAGAGATGATGAGAACTTGGAAATTAAAGATTTACCTTATTTGGTGGATGATGATAAATATGGAATTAAGTATCAGAGGAAAAAGAAGAAGATCTCGGCTGATTTGGATTGAAGATTTGGAAATTAAATATTTACCTTATTTGGTGGATGAAGATAAATATGGAATTAAGTATCAGAGGAAAAAGAAGAAGATCTCGGCTGATTTGGATTGAAGATTTTTATTGTTACTTCATATTAATTGCGCATTATTTCTTCTTTTTTTTTGTGTTGGCCCAAGGGCCTAATTTCCTAAAGACTATTTATACTTTACGTAGGGTTTTTGAGAGGATTATGCAGAAATTACTTTGAGAATTATCTCTTTACAGCGTATTTGCTGATTGCTAGTGAACTCCGTGCATTCATTCGGTGTCACTAGTTTTTCCTCGTATTGAGGTTTCATCAATTATTTTTCTAGTTTATTCGTGCATCCATTCGAGTATCTAGGTTACCTCGGTATAGAGGTTTCATCATCCTCCAGGTTGCAGCAAGACTCTTTTAGCTCGTGCAGTAGCTTCTGAAGCAGGGTTGAATTTTCTTGCTGTAAAGGGCCCTGAATTATTTAGCAAATGGGTTGGTGAATCTAAAAAGGTTGTACGTTCTTTATTCGCAAAGGCCAGAGCGAATGCTCCTTCAATTATATTTTTTGATGAAATTGATGGACTTGCTATAACTCGTGGAAAAGAAAGTGATGGAGTTTCAGTTGGTGATCGGGTTATCAGTCAACTACTTGTTGAATTAGATGGTATCTACACCCAGCATTACCTCTCTTAAATTTATAATTTATCTAGATATTCAGTCAAGAATTAATAATCTACAATGTTGTGTTGATTATTTTGTTTCGATCATAATGTATGTATCTTATTAATAGGTTTGAAAGAAAGAGGTAGTGTAACTGTGGTTGCTGCTACAAATAAGCCTGATAAGATCGATCCTGCTCTTCTCAGACCAGGTAACCTCCCACATGTGCTCGCTTGTGTTTGATTTGTCTTTTTGCAAATGTCTTCTTTCCTTTTTAGCATAGCAACCACAAAAAACCTCTATAATCGCTATCTAAACTCTTATTAGGACGCTTTGATAGACTTCTTTACGTGGGACCACCGAAAGGTAAAGATCGTGAAGATATATTCCGTGTTCATTTACTTCGCATGGCATGTAGTTCTGGTGTATGCGTCAGTGAGCTCTCTCGTCTTACTGAAGGCTACACAGGTGCTGATATATCACTAATCTGTCGTGAGGAGCCATTAAAGCTATTGAAGTACGTAAACCTCTGTTTCTTTATAATTATTATTACAGTACAAATTCTATCATTTTCAAGGTGGTATATCATTTTTTGTATCCTAACAGGAGAACCAATTTGCCTCAGAATTGACAATGGGACACTTGAAATTCGGAATTCAGCAAGTGCAGCCATCTGATGTTCGGATGTATGACACACTATCTGCAAAGTTTCATGGACTTGTTCATTCAACTTCTAAGGAAGATGATTTGGGATCTGAATGCCACTCAAATGAACAGAGCCATACAACTCTTTGGTATGTCATGCATCCATAGATTCTTTTCTAAGGATTTTGATTTTGTTTTGGGGCTGATTCTGGAAAATCTTTGTACATATGCTGTTTTTACATCATATATATGCCTACAATTGAGTCCTCATAATTAAATTCATCATCTCCATTATTTTATTTACATCCTCCATTAGATTAAAGATGTGCTTATTATGGTTCGACTTTTCTCTACAGAAACAGGATAAGATCTACTTTACTGTTTCCTTTTCGGCTCCCACGGTTTGTTTTGAAACCAGGTTCTTCATGAAGCAGGTAAGTTTGACGGTATCCGTTCAACGGGGTTTTGTGGTTTTCTATTCTCCGTGGCAGAGATAAAACGCACTTAGTTAGATGCTGCCAAAATAAATCTGTTGCGAGACCAGAGAGAAACGTGAAGAGTGGTGAGATGTACGAAAAAAGAGTTAAAATCAGGGTTTCCTTCGTCAGTGGGAAACCTGAATGAGGAACCTGAGGCTCAGGATCCACCTGAGCCAAGGGAACTGAATGAAGAAACTGAGGCTCAGGATCCACCTGAGTTAAGGAAACTGAATGAAGAAACTGAGGCTCAGGATCCACCTGAGCCAAACTATCTGAGCGAGAAAACTGAGGCTCAAGTTATACCTGAGCCAAATCATCTGAGTGGTTTATCTGACTGAAGAAAGGTTTTGGCTTCTCGTAAATGGGCCCAAACATTTAGAATAATCTAGAAGATCCATTATCTATTTTAGATTCTGTTTTTAAAATACCTAAGGAATATCCACTGGTGTGTGGACCTCAATGTTAGTTACAAATACGGCTCTGGCCGATGAATGAGAATATCAGAAAATTTGCATCACTCTCTCTCTTCTAACTACCTCTCCTTCTATCTAATTATCTCTCTCCCTATTTCTTCATATCTTCAAATCTTCATATCTTATTCTTCAAGCAATTTATATTATCTGCAATATTATCCAGAAAACCTCAAAAAATATATTACAAACATCTCAGAAAATATCAAAAACGTAACATTTGGTATTCCAGAGCCAAGTTTTGATCATGGCCGAGGGAACGCGCTCCAAGGATCTGCAAGAATCACACAGAAAGCTGGAATTATTAATCCAAACGGAAGCCATGAAGCTGGAAGCAGTAGAGGGGAAGCTAACAGACAATATGCAAGGTTTAACAACCAAGATGGAGGAGAAATTTGAGCTTACGACTAACACTTTGGCATTTATCGATTACAAATTGTTGAATATGGAAAAAGGCAAGGGTCACAATGAAGGGCCTTCTATTTTGGGGAGCCCTAGCTTTGGATCTGGTGGTGGAGGGCCTAACTACGGAACTGCTGGTGGGGGATCATCCTATCAGTATCAGGAATCTCCAAGGAGGTTAACTGATGATACCCAGTTTCACAACCCAGTGCCTAAGATTGAATTCCCTAGGTTTGATGGCTCTAAACCTAGGTTATGGGTACTGAGATCCAATGGACATTTTAAGCTTATGCCCAAAGATGATGGTGATCAACAAAAATCACTTTGGCTACTATCCATTTTGAGGGTAAAAAAAGATTATGGGTTTAATTTCAATCAAAGAAATGTGGAATTAACTTGGGCACAATTTTTGGTTATTCTCTCAACTAGATTTGAGGAGATTAAGGACTTACATGATGATTTCGAGTTTAACAAACTCAAACAAACTGGTAGCTATGAAGATTATGTTGATAAGTATGAGGAGCTGAAAGCTTGTATGCTGGTAGTTACTGGGGATGTATTCTTAGAAACCTACTTTGTGGCAAGTTTTATTGGAGGACTTAATGAAGAGCTACAAGCAACAATAGCCATGTTTGAACCTACCACACTTCAACATGCTATTAAATTGGGCAGGAAGCAAGATCAGGCTACTGCTGCACTAACTAAAAAACTTAAGCCCTATTCAAGGGTTTCTAATCCTAACCCTAACCCTAACTCTAACTCTAATTTTATGCAGTGGAAGAAGGGTGATGCTACTGGGGGCCCTACCAGTAAAGGGAAACCACATTTCAAAGTCTTATCTCCTACAGAGATGACAGCTAGAAGGGAGAAGGGGTTATGTTACAACTGTGATGAACCTTTTGTGCATGGGCACAAATGCAAACAAAGAATCTCATACATGATTCTGGCAGAAGAAGAGGAAGATACTCAAACCTTCTCTTCTCCTACCATTGAAGGGGAAGAACAGGCTGTTTATGGGGCTGACATCATGGAAGAGGTCCAGATGTCACTAAATGCTCTAAGTGGTGAAGATGGAGTTACTACCATGAGGCTTTTTGGGGAGTTTGAACACCACAAACTCCACATTCTCATAGACTCAGGTAGCACCCTGAGTTTTATACAAAAGGCTACTGCTAAAAGGCTCAAATGCCCTTTGAGTGATGCTAAACCCATACTGGTGAAGGTTGCTAATGGGCAAAGGTTGGTCAGCTCACAACAAGTGAATCCTTTCACTTGGAACATGCAGGGACATCAATTCACCTACCCACTGAGGCTGTTGGAGAATGAGGGTTGTGATCTGATCCTAGGAGGGGATTGATTAAAATTTTGTACACCTATTGAGCTTGACTATGAAAAATGACTTTCACAGTCAACTTGTTGGGGAAGAGGGTGAAACTACAAGCACTTACTTCATCAACTGAATGTAAGTTGATTTCTGATGTGGGATTATATCAGATGATCCACACAGAGGCCTTTAAGGAAGTTAATGAGATGTATTTAATTACATCAGCACCTCCTACCCACACTGAAGATGATCCTGAGTTACATAAGCTATTACTAGCTTACAAAGATGTATTTGAGGAACCAATAGAATTACCACCAGGGAGGGGGGTGGAACACCAGATTATACTCAAACCAGGGAGCATCCCTAAACAGCAGTATCCATATAGAACTTCTCACAGCCATAAGGAGGAGATTGAGAAGATTGTAAAGGATTTGCTGACTACAGGAGTAATTCAACACAGTAAGAGCCCTTTTGCTTCACCTGTGATTTTGGTGAAGAAAAAATATTGCACCTGGAGGCTATGTGTGGATTACAGGTACCTTAATGAGCTCACAATCAAGCACAACTACCCTATTCCTATCATTGATGAGTAACTAGATGAGCTTAAAGGTGCTAAGATCTTTTCAAAGATAGATTTGAGGTCAGAGTACTTTCAAATCCTAATGAAGAAAGAGCATAGGCGTTATTTTTGCTTTCAGGACCCATAATGGTCATTATGAATTCCTAGTGATGCCATTTGGGTTGTGCAATGCACCTGCTACATTTCAATCACTAATGAATCAGGTGTTCAGGGATCACTTGAGGAAATTTGTGTTGGTCTTTTTTGATGATATCCTCATTTACAGCACCCGAGGAAACACAACATTTAATTCACTTGGAAGCAGTTTTACAACTTTTGAGGGCCAATAAGTTGTTTGCTAAGAGAAGCAAATGTAGTTTTGGCTGATTACTAGTGTGGAGTATTTGGGCCACATAATTTCTAAAGATGGAGTTGCGTTCGATCCGGGAAAGATTGAATGTATGGTTCAATGGCCAAAACCACAAACCATTAAACAACTAAGGGGTTTCTTGGGCTTAACAGGGTATTACATAAAATTTGTGAAGGGATATGGTTTCATCAGCAAACCACCCACTTCCTTACTCAAGAAGAACAGTTTCAAATGGAACCCCGAAAGGGACCTAGCTTTTCGTAAATTGAAGGAAGCCATGTGGTGAGTGTCCCAAATGCTAGCATTACCGATTTCACAAAGAGATTTGTGGTGGAAACTAATCTTTAGTGGGAAGGAATTGGGGGGTTGTACTCATGCAAGAAGGAAAGCTCATTGCTTACATGAGTAAGTCCTTGTGTCAAGGAATCAAGCACTCTCTGTCTATGAGAGGAGTTAAGCGTCTTAATGGTCATTGAGAAGTGGAAACACTATTTGCAGGGGCAGAAATTCACTATAAAGACTGACCAACAATCCTTAAAACACCTTCTAGACCAGAAGGTTGTAACTCCACTACAACAAAGATGGATTACTAAGTTGCTGGGTCTTGACTATGAGATTTTGTATAAAAAGGGGAGTGAAACGGTCGCGGTGATGCATTATCGAGAAAGGAGAACGGTTGTTACGCTATATCTACAATGGTCCCAACTTGGTTGGATCAGTCCCGCTTAAGTTACTAATCGATGATGGTTACATTAAGGAAATCATCAAAGCCAAAGGTACTGATCCTAATACTTATCCCTTATTTCAGTTCACTAATGGCATTCTGAGATATAAAAAAAGGCTGGTTGTGGGTAGCAATAGTGGATTAAGAGATTTAATCCTTTCTGAAATGCACTCCACACCTTATGGAGGGCATTCTGGGGTTACATGAACTTATCAGAGGCTTAAGAGGATGTTTTTTGGCCTAATATGAAAGATGATGTGTTGATGTGGGTCAAGAAGTGTGAAGTATGTGCCAAAAATAAGTCAAGCCCAGGTTTATACCCTGGCCTCCTACAACCCTTACCCATTCCAGACCAAGCATGGTCACATATCTCTATGGATTTCATAGAGGGGCTTCCTAATTCTTTGGGAAAGAATGTAATATGGGTGATAGTGGACAGATTCACTAAATACTCACATTTCATAGCCCTATCACATCCATATATTGCTACATCTTTAGCTAAGGTGTTTTTGGATGTTATCTATAAGCTGAATGGGTTACCAGCTAGTATAGTGAGTGACAGGGACAAAATATTTACTAGCTGTTTTTGGAAGGAACTATTTAAGTTGGTGGGAACTCAATTACACCTAAGTTCATCTTATCACCCTCAATCTGATGGACAAACTGAAAGGGTAAATCAATGTTTGGAGCAGTACTTGAGGTGTTTAGTAAGTGACAACCCTAAGCAGTGGTTGAAGTGGCTACCCATGGCAGAGTACTGGTACAACACAAATTATCATTCAAGTCTGAAGATGACACCTTTTGAGGCTCTCTAAGGGTATACTCCTACAGGATTCACTTATGGGTCATATTTGGATTCAACAAATGAGGAGGTTACAGATATGCTTACTCACAGACAACACATCATACAGCAAGTTAAGGCTAATCTAGTCAAAGCACAGAATCGCATGAAGGTACAAGCAGACAAGAAAGGGTTTTCGAGGTAGGAGACCAAGTTTTTCTCAAACTTCAACCCTTTCTGCAGAATTCCATTCAATACCGAAAGAATTTGAAGTTGTCATCAAAATACTTTGGCCCATATACAATCTTGCAAAAGGTAGGGAGTGTGGCTTACAAATTAGATCTACTAATTGGGTCAAAGATTCATCCAGTCTTCCATGTTTCTTTACTCAAGAAACACATAGGGGTTAAGTATATGTATGTATCTTCACGTAGTCTTCCGGATGTTGATAGCAACGGCCTTTTCGCGATCCAACCTTACTATGTCACAGAACGACGTCGATACCTAGAAAGCGGAAAATAGAAAGATCAGGTTCGTGTCTATTGGGTTACCGAAGATTGGAGAATCGATTCATGGGAAGATACCGCCTTTGTTCTGCGAAATTTTCCTACATTCCATCCTTGGGGACAAGGATCTTTTCGTTGGAGGGAGTATTGTGGCGAGACCGAGAGAAACGTGAAGAGTGGTGAGATGGGTACGAAAAGAGAGTTAAAATCGGGTTTTTTCAAAGGGAAAACCCGAATGTGGAAGGATCCACCGAGCCAATGAATCGAATGAAGAATCGAGGATCAGGATCCACCAGCCCAAAAGGAAACCGAATGAATCGAGGCTCGGGATCCACCGAGCCAAACTATCCGGCGAAAAATCGAGGCCTGTGTTATACCGAGCCAAATCATCCGAAAGTGGTTTATCTAATCAAGAAAGGTTTGGGCTTCTCGTGAAATGGCCCAAACATTTTAGAATAATCTGTAAGATCTATTATCTGTTTTTAGATTTTTTTTTTAAAATACCACCAAGGAATATCCATTTGGTGTGTGACCCCAACGTTATTAAAACACAACCTACCGATGAACGAAGAATATCGGAAAATTTGCATCAGATCTCTCTCTTCTAACTACCTCTCCTCCTATCTAATTCTCTCTCTCCCTATTTCTTCATATATTCAAATATTCATATCTTGTTCTTCAAGCAATTTATATTATCTGCAATATTATCCAGAAAACCTCAAAAAACATATTATAAACATCCCAGAAAATATAAAAAACTTAACAAAATCCCAATCACTCTATTTACACAAGTACTTATAGGACTATATTCCCTGTTTGTGCACTGTGCATAGACGTGATTTCCTTGTGATAAGATGAATACAAGATGGAGTTTGAGTGGCTGCAGCCAAACATGTCCTTGAGATTTTTATGGGGGCCTCAAATCATTGATTTTGTGATGTAGATAAGCAATGGGGATCACAAGTGTTTTAAACTTGTCTTTTCAAAAGGCAAAAGTAGGGCACTGAAGAAAGACCAAGACATTTGTCATATGTCAAGTCAAAAAGATAAATTTGGCAACAACTTCCACACATTCCCATTCACAAGATTGTATGATTTTTCACCATTTTTTCTACTTTTTATCCTTTTCTTTTTCTTAAACTATTCTTAGATCTTGTCTTAGCCTGCCTTGTCTTGGCATCTAAATAACATATCTTTTCACATCACGTTATCAAAAGGCAAGTAAGAAAACATGGCAATTTCCTTTTATTTTCCTTACTTGCTCAAATATTTAACTATTGTTTTATTCAATTTATGCTCCATTAATTTGAAGAGTATTTATTTATATTCTGGGGTAGGGGGGTAAAATAATTCGCTGTTATTTTTACAATGATATAAATAACATACGTAGGTTTAAATAACGTGACGATATACTGACAAACTAGAGAACTTTTTTCTTAAATCATTTATCGGTGAAATTAAATTAAGAATCCAATAGGGATCAATCATTCATTTCTTTTGGTTTCCTTTAAAGATAATATAGCACATGACGAATTATTGAATTAAAATAATTTAAAATAAGAGATCTAATGTCAGGATTATCACTAATAATTTATTAAACATCCTAAGATTCCTTACCCTGTTTCCTTTGGTTGTAATTTGCAGACATGTCACCTAACTGAACAGAAACGTCATTAGCCTGTAATTACAACCTATTAAGGTATCTAAAAAATCAAAGTCAACAATACATATTTAACCCACAGGTTTAATTAATTACAATTAGACAGCCACTAATCACATCGAGCACCAAAATTATTCCCTACTACTGACACGAAAAACACTATATTTATACTTAAAACTCATATGTTAAGATCTCTCACATTCACATTAACCTAATTTCTTGTTTCAAAATCGTGTAATAATATTATTATATTTTTAAATAATTCTTAAAAACCCTCGCTAATTATTGTTATATGATCTCTGATCTAATGTCCCCACTACATGTGCGTTGAATATATACAAAAAACACATCTACGAAAAGCGATGTAGATAAATGAGATTATATTAATGTTGCATACAAATTGCCAAATAAATCACATTCATGCATCTCAATAATCATATCCCCCTTTAATGTTATGAATATAATCATTTATTATTATTTTATGACTAGGGAATAGGGATTGTGTTGATGGTTAGTTGGTTACCCGTCAAGTCTACATAATCTTAGCAATTGAAAAATACAAATCTTTATTTTTGTTTTAAATTGTAATATCTTAAGCATATTGAGATCAAGCTCAATCATTGGAGCTTTAACTAATGATACATGTCCAACTTAATTTTTATAGTGTCATGGGTTTATATAAAGGGATTTGGATCATTTGAAGTACAACACCGTGTTGTGCAGTAGATTAACACGGATCTATGGTGTATTTTTTTTTGGGAAAAATTCTAAGGTACAAAGTGTAAAAGCAAAAAACTCTAAGGTACAAATGCAATTTTTTGATACAAAGTACAATTTTTTTTTTCAAACAAAGTACAATTTTTTTTTGTACCTTAGAGTAAATAAAAATTGCATTTGTACCTTAGAGTTACTACTTCCTATTTTTTGTACCTTAGAGTAATTAACTCTATTTTTTCACCTGAAAAAACACACTATTGACTGGCACGAATCTACTGCACAGAACGCAGTGTTGTACAACGCATGATCCAAATCCTAGTCAAAGAGTGTTTAATGTAAAAAATTTACCTCAACCTAAAATCTGATTTATATATACTTTCCACGCCCTAAAATCACAATATAATGAATTAGAAATAGACAATTTAATCAAATACATATCCAACATTAAGTAAGAAGAACAGAGAGTAAGAATTCTTAAACTATAAAGATATTCTTCCTTCTTCCATCTTATACTGATGGACTTCACAACAATCATTTATCCTAGTCTATTTAAAATATTTTTATGCATAACAATATTACTTATTATGCACTACAATATCATTTTATATATAAAATAATGATACTTAAAAAGGTATCTGAAAATTCATTCGTGCTATTTAAAAAATTACAATATTTGGTTTTTTTTATTTCTACTCCTCAAATCACACACAATCCATTTCAGAATCAACCCACCCAACCCCCACTTTGAGAAAATAAAATATTTCCCCAATCCCAATCACATAAAACCCTAGGCAAGTACAACTATATAATCCCCATAAAAGAAATAAAGATGTAATTATCACAAAAAGCGTTATTCCACTCAACCCACATAAAGACGCGTGGTTCAAATCGCGATTTAAAAAAGAAAAGGGATGGGGAGAGAGAAAAGAAAAAAAAATGTTGAAAAAACTATAACAAGAAAATTCCTTGTTCTTCTTGTTTTCTCCTATTTTCTCATTTTCTCGTAACCAAAAAAATCAGATATCCTGACTTTAAATCTTTAATTCCTACACAAAATCACCTGACAATCTGATTGGTCGCTGTGGGCCAATAGCAGCCAGGCGTGCAACTCACGCTCCAGGACATATCACAGGTTTATCTCTTTGTTGGCACATAGATACACACGCCTGTATGCATGACAGGCACAGCATATTCATGATCTGAAAAGTAAAATCGATTTTTTTTTAAAAAAAAAACCAACCTTTTTTAGTAGTGACACAAACTCTGAAGGAACCCAAAAAGCATAAAAAGAACCCACCCTTAAATCCTGGAAAAAAAAATAGAACACACAGAGAGCACATAAAAATCATAAGAAAAAGGCATCAACTACAGTAACCTTAATAACAGCTGAAAACAAGAATACAAGATCCACCTCGATCAACCACCCCCATTACACTTTCTCTCTCAATCTTGTTCTAATTTTCTTGATTGAGAAAAAAGAGAGAGAAATTTGAAGCATAAAGCTCTGAAACTAATTTCTCTCTCTTGGTTGTGTAATTCGTTGTTTTCCGAGCGAAAGGATCTTGAAAGTCCGAAAAAGATTGGATTTTTTTTCCAATTTTCAAGAAAACTGAAACTTTTGGTGGCCGAAAATCTAGTGGGGCTGAATTTTTTTGAGAGAGAATAAAATATGAGGGAAGATGATTCGAATTGGTTTTCGAAATGGGAGGAGGAATTGCCCCCACCTGAAGATCTCATGCCATTATCGCAATCCCTAATAAGCCCTCATTTAGCTCTGGCTTTCAACATCCCAAACGCCCACCACCACACTCCGCCGCCGCCGCCGCCGCCGCCCCACCCGCCGCATTCCACCTCCCAGCCCAATTCCTCCGCCGAATTCGACTCCCCGGAGCTCAGCGGCGCCGGAGGCGGCGCCGGGCCGGACGAGCCGGCCCGAACCCTGAAGCGGCCCCGCCTGGTGTGGACCCCGCAGCTCCACAAGCGATTCGTCGACGCCGTTGCTCATTTAGGGATCAAGAACGCCGTCCCCAAAACTATAATGCAGCTCATGAGTGTTGATGGTCTCACAAGAGAGAATGTCGCCAGCCATTTGCAGAAATACCGCCTCTATTTGAAGCGGATGCAGGGGATTTCTGGCGGCGGCGGTGGGAATAGCTCGGCGGCGCTGTCTTCCGGCATGGACGCCGCCACGGACCACCTGTTCGCTAGCTCCCCTGTTCCGGCGCATTTTCTGCACCCGAACAGGGGAAATGCAGAGCATTACTTGCCGTTTGTTCCGGTGGCGGCAATGCAGCACCACCACCACCACCAGATGGCGGTGCAGCAGCAGTTCAGGCATTTCGGGAGCTCACCTCCAAACGGCCAGTTTGAGCTTCCCTTCATTAGGCAGCCGCAGATGCAGAGGATGGGGACGCCAGTGCATAGTAGTAACGGCGGCATGGTGGTGCCGCCGCCTTCTTACGTGGAGGATTTGGAGTCGGCGGCCACGAATGGGAGGAAAGTTCTGACCCTTTTTCCCACCGGTGATGATTAAGCTTTCCTTAAAATTATGCATTTTCATTGTGAAAAATCCAATCTTTGGGCTGTCATGTGAATTTTTCTCATCAAATTTGGTGTTTCTTTAAGTTGCTGTTAATTATCTAGACTTAGTCATTTTCATTTGGATATTGGTAATTGAATTGCTATTTAACTTCTTTGCTTGAACTTGGTTCTGTGTCTAGTAGAATTAGTGGTTGAATAGGTTGTCGAGTCGAGTTTTACTTGCCCGTAGTTCAATTTAGTGGCGGATTCAACAATGATGTCACTTAGAAAGGCAAGAATGGTTTCTAAATTTCCTTCAAGAAAGCAATCAATGAAGTATGAGGATTGGTTAGTTTCCTCCTTAGATTGCTTTAGATCATTCCTGAGTTTATGGTAAAGGAACGAGTTTTAAATGCGTGTATTGATCGCACAGCTGGACTTTACTCGAGAAGCTGGAGATAGGGACGAGCATCCACGGCCTGCAAATATGGTATTCGATATTTTCTTATCCATTAGTGGTTAAATAGTCTTGTAGCACTTGTTTCTTGTTTAGTATCATGTAGAGGTTAATCCTTGTTGTAAATGGTGTGATACATTACAAGACATTCATAGCTTCATATTTGTGCATCTCGCAGAGAAACAATAACAAGTTTAATATTATCTCCTTCTTTTGGTATCCCCATGATTATGTTAGAACATATAGCTGTATCTCCTTGAATGTTTCGTCGGCATCATCCATTGGATCCCTCTCATTTTCGTTAAATCATTCGCATTGTTCAGAGGTCGTTAGGCTTTTCAAGAAGTCTTTGTTATAGTTTAGAGTTAACGATGGTGCGATTGATAGACGATTTAGCTAGTGTGAACAGGGTCTCGACCTAATATGCATAGCTAAATCTAGAGTTTGTCTTATGAAAAACAGTTTACCGTACAACTGGTTTGCAACTATCAACAACGAATGCTGTTTGAAAATACACACAAACGCAAACCAATTGCACTGTAAAACTGATTTATACAAGACTTTGCCCTAAATTTTATGATTTGGTGGTTGAAATTGTTGTTGCTACAAAACAATGTGGTGGGATGAACTTTCAATTCATTAATATTGATATAGTCATTTGTAGGGTTAAAAAACATTTGTCTTGAAAGAGTTGTTGTAAAAAGCTTAGTGCCAGTTTAGTTACCTTCTAAGTTGTCCAATGTCACTTGTAGGTTGCAAAACTGCATTTGAGTTTATTTCATAGAGTCATAATCTGAAGTAGAAGCTAAGTCCTTTAGTAACTCTATGGAACTAAAATTTCAACCATAAAGTTGGCAATTTTTTAATTTTTATATGGTCTCTTCTCTTGTGGTACTAAGGGTCTGTTTTCGATCACTACAAACAACTTTCAGAATCAGTGTTTTTAATCTCACAGCTTTTGAAAAAAAAAAGATTTCGAAAGTTGTTTTGTAGAGTTTGAAAACACACTCTAAATGAGGTCTTGTTTCTGTCAGAAGGCTTGCTTGGAATGCTACAGTATTGATAATCATGTTGAGTAGAGAAAGACTCAAAGATCATATGCCTCTTGCTTTACCTCACATATGTTCAACTCTGCACATGCCTTCATTTACATACAGCTATATTCAGAAAAAAAAACTAGTTTTATTATTTAATTTTTATTTCCTATATTTTTCATAAATGTTAGTACATGTTAAAAGTGTATGTTAAAGAAATTATTAATTACGAGTAGCTCACAAGTTCACTAATGAATCTATTTACAATTTAACAAATAAAATATTATTAAATTTGAATTTATTTGCTTATGTCAACAAATTTAATTAAACGAGTTTAAATAAATATTTGTCCAATCGAAACTCGAATAGTTCGCTAATTGAATAATTTGATTACATTTCGGCCGAAGCAATAAATATATAGTTGCGGTTCCGGGTTGTGTTTTCGGGTGGTCCCCCTCTTATGGTAGTTGCGATTTTGATCTATAATGAGGCGCCGATAAACAAATTGTTTTGCTTATTCTAAGATGTTTTATATTTCTATTTTAAGCCATATAAATTTAATTGAGTTTAGAATTAAAAAAATATGCAGTAATGTTAAAAAAAACGTAATACATTCTTTAAGAATGCTCAACTGTAAATACTTTAAATTATTTAAATATGCAGTAATGTTAAAAAAACCAGTTACAGCAGGGATGGTGCGTGTGAACTGTGAAGCGAATCTACAGGTTTAAAAGTGTGTCACCTTCTTGCACGACCAAAGTGCGATTTATGGTGGTGGTCGTGTATAAACATTAAACAGATCCGATCTGTTATCCACTTATTATTATTACCTCATCAATCAAACATGATGCTACTTTACTTTATAATCTAATCTACTAATTTAATTATGGAATTAATAAACAAGTAAACAAGTGGATTTCCCATGTTGATTTTGTCTACAATGGGGCTATCATTCCTCGTTTTGACACTTCATACTCACATGAATCAATCAGACAATACAACCCCTAAACCAATAAACAAACCCTCCATGATCCACCATTTTTTAATTATTACTAACAAAAATTCGTGTGAATTTGAATTCACTGTGAACTCGATTTTTTTAATACTATTATTATGTCCAAAACTTATTACAATTTAAAAAATATTTTATATTTTTAAAAAATTAAAGTTTTTTGTACACAGTCATAAATTTTTTATGTAATAGTAATAGAGTTAATGTGTAGACCTAATTCACAGTAGCGTTACTTTTATATAAAATGAGGAATCGATTTCATCTCACATTACAATTACAGATCGTCGTAACCTTTTTTTTATCCTTAAAATCTGTATAAAAATCTATAATATAATGATGACAAGCTGTCACTGAATAATGCTTATCTGAATTATTTGTTTATTTGGCAAAATTCCATTTGCCACCAACCTTTTGATCTTATGAATCACGTAAAGTACCATTTCGTATGCCCAAATGTGTACGAAATTAATTAATCAATTGATCCTACGATTTTGGAAGCCTTGTTCTTCGTTATTTCAATTTTCCACCACTGCATTTTATTTTATTTGATCGGACCAAGATTTCTCCATTACCACTAGGAATCTATGATGATTGCCAGACTATCAAACGAGGTGATTAATAGATATTATATCGAATAAAGTATAGATTAATAGTATTTAGTATATCTTAGAAACTAGATCATACCGCCAGATCCATCGTTAATTCCATAAAAATAAAACTAAAAAAAGCTATAACATCGTTAATCCCATCAAAATAGTACTAAATAAGAACTAATCAAAAATCGAACGATTGATACTAGGTAAAGAAAATGCTAATATACCGATTTCATTTTAAGGTAAATCTTTACTTTTTTTTTAATTAGAAGTTTAGGAAGCATAAACTTGGTATTTTATTAATTTGTATATGAATATAATTGTTTAAATTTTAAAATTAGATACTGGTGGATTTTCTTTTTATGATACATATATGTTTATATATTACATTTAATATTTTAAGTATTATATGATCATGAATATATAATTTTATGGACAGCAAACATTACACTCTATTTATTTCCTGCAGGGTAGCATTTACTTTACATAAAGCACAAGTCTGTTGAGTTTACAAACTAAAAAAATAGATAAAAGTCGCTTATTTTCAAAACTTACAACTTTTGTAAACAAATGATTCTAATAGTTATTAATACAAAACAAAGTAACTTAAAACAGTCAACAAATAGCAAAAATATCAATAATTATAATAATTGTTAATAATAATAATGTCCATACAAAAAAGTTTTTCATCACCTCAACAATCAAAAAGTAGAAACAATAAACAAGCCAAATTATCAGATTTAAGTTTAATAGTTTCAGCACTTGAATAATTTTCCAGTAAGCATACCAACTGTTATCGGTAGTTCTGCGAGTAATCAAAACTTAGAGGCTGCTGACAGGATGAGGCCTACAACATACATTAGAGGGAGTTAGCTCCATTTCAACATATATACAAAATTATGGATAACATTAAATAGCAGAAAAGGAAAGGTTGTATTGCAACATGGTAACAAAACAAATTACATAGTTGTTGGAGCCAAAACATCTAACTAGGCATATATTCGTCTCACATACAACTCGGACATATATTTATACATTGTTCTAAACATATATTCGGTGCCAAAAACTCCAGATAACAAAGTGCAATTTCCCCATGATATTAATTACTTAAGATATGAAAATTAGGGCTTGTTGACACAAGGTTGAGCGTTGAATGAGAAAATAAGAACAGCAATTATTTAAATGTGAGTAGGTAAAGAAAAAGCAAAATGAAGAGAATCTTGTGCCTACCAAGAAACAGGCATGTCTTAGTTGATCATACGACTGAGCATACATCATGGAATGGGTTGGCCACGTCATATATAAAGCATCCCCAGAATTATGGCTTGATCCCACTCCCATTCCCAAGTAAGGGCTCATCACTGCAGTCTGGTAGTTATGGGAAGCTCGAGGAACAGGCATTTGACCCATCTGTGGATAAACTGGATCATATTGGACAAATGGAGCCAGAAAATTCTGCACATTAGAAGGAGCCATTCTGAAATTCTGATTGCTGGAAATGCTCTTCATGTATCTGCATCAAACCAGAAAATAAAAAAAACACCAGAATTAGTCCCTATACCGAAGATATGACCATCAGATTTATCTGCACAGTCCTATCTACTAAGTGAATTCCTACAAAAGAATAAATTACAAGCATACTAACCCACATTTATGTTGCTCAAAAACATGATATTTGAAAGCTTTTCATCATTTGATGTAATACAGGGCGAAATCATGAAAATGACACTAAACTTGAAAAAAAGATCCTGGAAAGATCATAATTATGCAAAGGGTTATTACGGTACTACAGCTCGGTGAGTACAGTATTCTTAATGGGTCCAACGGCATTTTTTTTTAAAGTTCAACAATGTTTTATGAATATGCACCTGGTGCAAGGTTAACTTTTCTATTTCAACAATTCATTATAATATTCCATATTTCTCAGAGCATACCTGTCATAACTGCGATCATAATCAGGGTCAAAGCGGTCCTTTTCTCTGTCTCTAAAAGTTGCCATTCTGGAGGAATACCCAGCTTCCCCACTGCATTGTCTTTTATCCCCTTCGACACCAATGTTTCTTGAAACTTCATTATCATTAACATAAATATCTGTTTCATCAAATGCAGTGCGAGCGGGTGCATCTTTCGCTTCAGAATTACTAGGACTACTGAATATACGAGCCCTTGCTCTTTCATACTCCTCTTCCCTTTCTTCCACAGTTCTTACTGGATTGCGTTTAAGCCCCAGTTCGTGGAGGTCGCTAGAAGATGCTTTTGGCCTTGGCCTAATGACTACCTTGATTTGACCAAGTTTGTCATTTTCTGGTACTTTAGCCGGAACATCTAATAAGCGGACAGCAGGTAACTTACTCTCTGGCTTCTTTATAACCAGTATCCTGATTCCTTGGCCATCCACAGTGTTATCCTGGACCATGGTCTGCATACCATAGTGCTGAGCAACACGGTGGGCTGCAAGACGAAGGTATGAAGTAGGGAAATGTGGAAATTCAAACTGCCGAAGATTAGTGTTCTCCAAGAACTTCTGCACATCGAGTTCCATCCGCAGAACTGCAAAAAGAAAAAAGAGAGAAGGAAATATTAAATACATAATAAATTATGATGTAAAACAAGAATCTAATATCTTATAATAAATTAGAGACATTTTAGTGTCAACGGCCATCTGATGGTTCTAGACAAAAACTAAAAGTCAATAGTATTTAAATAAGAGTTGATGCATATGAACGTAAGATCAAATGAAAAAACTACCTAGAACACCTAAGTGAACAAGACTAAAGCGAGTAAATAAGGGAATCAACAGAAACAAAACAAAGACACTGATACAAGAGAGAGGAGAAAATGGTCATCAGTATACAAGATGCATGTGAATGAATATCCATTATTTCTTTAAAGTTACTAATGCTTATGTAGATGGAAGGTTTGCTAATTGCAACAATTATTACTCGAGCCTTCAAACAAAGGACGCCAGAAATTTATCTCATCACAAATCTCATCAATTAAAAGATGCAGACAAAAACATTGATTATGCGTACCATGCCAAACATCCCAAGAATCTTGGCATGTCAGTATGTCACATTATTCAAAAGAACATCATGACTTATATTATTTCAAAGGAAAACTAAGCTAAGAAGAGGAAGCCAATTTCATATCATCATCCATCACCAACTTGCTATAACGCAATACTGCTGAAGTACGGTCCAGATAACCTCTTGGTGAAACTGTTTGCAACAATTTATATCTAGATTCACTGTTGAGACTGTAAAACATTCTCTTCCAGGTATTTCTTGTTTGAGACTCTAAAATGCATCATTGTGAACCAACAAGTTCACCAATTCATGCTAAGTACTAAAGTGTTTCTCAACTATCCAATCATACCAAAGGAGCATAGATACACCATCTTGCATAGATTTTCATTTAGCACTCCTAGATTTCTTCTTCAAAATTAAATATTTAAGGAAGCATTTAATAATAATGGCCATGAGCATTGTAATAATCAACTACTTATTTAAATTGCACATATATCCACCAAAATCAATTGCAGTAAGTCAATTATTAAATTCTATACACATGTTTTGGTCCATATTTGCTACTCAGTCTGTAACAGCAAGGAAGACATATAAGAGCAAAGCAAACGTAATTATGCATGCAACATAAAGTATAATATTGTAAATAGACTGCCATGATTAACTTGTCTCCTATGTAATTTCAGTTGATGTCCAGCCATCAATATAAAAAACTTGGTCCTTCAATTTTGCATAATGCTGCAAAATCCTAACACCAACAGAGTTCATCTATACAAATCATAGAAATAAATGATTATGATATGTTCATTGATTACATGGAGTCTGGAGAACACCATTAAGCTTGTTTAATCTCAATTCAGTGCCACACAAATTATAATCGAGACATACTTCAATTCAGCAACATGGCTAAGTATAACAAAACTTAAACCCACTAGATAACTGAATTAATTCAAACTCCCAAAATTTCGAACTCAAAATCTTATAAAACCTACGCATCTCAACAATACACAAATTTTAAAAAGAATACATTAAAAAGAAGATAAAAAAAACAAAAGTTACTCTCAGCTATAACATATACGAAACCAATTTTGCCAAACTAAGAACAAGTAAAACTCAGACACCATAAAAACCATAAACAAAATCTAAAAAAAACTAACCAGTCAGACGATGGCGAGGATTCTGAAGCGCCTCGACGAGGAAGGGATCCACCATTGACACATAGGTCGGCGGCGCCGGATTCTCCTCCGATGCGGCCGAGTTCCCATTAGCCTCAACAGATGTTTGACAAGTCAAATCCATGATAACAGAAACAATACAAAATCAAGCACAGAAAGAAGTACAGATGAAAATCAAATTGCGAGTATAGATAGTGACTCAAGGAGGGGGAAATTGAGAAGAGGGAAACCCTGTCTCGAATTTCCTATGGGTTATCCCTCCTACAGTGATCAGCAGAATGAGGATTTGGATTTATATGAATTCTATTTGAGATATTTTTATTTTTTTATTTATTTTTTTGAACGTAAAAAGAAGGAATGAAAGAAGGTGAAAAGCCCAAAAAGGACAACCAACCAATGGGCTTCGAGCAACCATTGCAAGCGTCGGGGGATCCGTGTGCAAAAAGTGGCAGATATTATTAATGCAACCAATAATAAAATGCCTTTGGGGCCCAATTTATAATGGGCTATATTAATGGTTATTGGGCCAAACTGTGACAAGAGGTAAATAGGATTGTAGGCCCATTGACAATCAGCTGGAGTCGAAAACAATAGCCTGAAGACAAATCTTAAAAAAAAAACAATAACCTGAAGTTTGACTTGAATTTCATTTTCTTAATTCAGGACCGATTAAAATGTTTTTTTCCAAATCAAAGTATAATACAAAATGATAAAAACAAAAATTAGTGAGTACACGGTGCACCTGATGTACAGGAGACCCACTTTAATAAGTTCGGGCATTGACTCACAAAGCGACTCGAAATTATATTTCCACAAAATTTGCACACTTACATTTTTGTTCGTATTTTAGCGAGCAAATTATTTATTAGTATTTTAAATAATAGAGTGACTTTTACGGTGGGATATAATAGTCTTATTCCGTCTCTATCATACGATTGATTCAAAATTATTTTTCATTTGTTAAAATACGAATCAAACACAAACGGTGCAAAATCTTCCAGAGTATTTGATTAGAGTTTGATTATTACATGAATCGAGCTTCAATGAATTACAGCTAAATTATCTCAAATAGTTAACCTATATTTTACAATCTTACCCTTATTTTGTTGAATGAAGACACAACTTTGGTTTCATACATTAAGCCCCCGAACACATAAAAACTAACATCAAACAAATAATCAAGCCAAGTAATAAATAATTTGATTCTCACTTTCTGCCACATCTGGTAAATTTTGAGTTGTTGAATCAATATGATCCCACAATCAATTCTAAGGTTCCAAAATTTCAGTCAAAAAATACATAATATTTATGTAATTGATACAACAACCATAAAACAAAGAGAAAAAGCCTATCAACATTTCAATTTCTGCATCAAGTCAAAACATCCGGTGCCCATCTTTACAGGCAAGCCAAGACATATTCGAGAGGACGGCGTCTCTAACTCGTCGGTTAGCCCGAGAGAAGCCGCTTGAACAATAAACTTAGATGCCGTCTCAAACGACATTTTAAGGAAAGGAGATACTGACTCAGAGATACTTCCATGTCGACTCATTGGGCGATAGCCGCCAGTGTGTGTCATGAAATCAGCAATCAAGCTTAAATGGCGATAGTCAATCTTCACTCCATAAATATCAAAAACTTGCTTCACCTCTCGTATTAGAGTGGCTCTGGCAGCTTCTACTCCATACGTCTTCAACACTGCGTTGATGTCGTTTGAATATAAACGGGTAAGATCAAGATCTTCATGCAGTTCCCAAATGGACTTGAAATCAACCCCAGATGCTTTCACTGCCCAATATGCGGTTTCCTCTGCTGCATTTGTTTGTTGCCCCCTCTTGGGTCTTTTCTTATCGTCCCAGATTACTGTTTTTTCATCAGGATCGTATTGTACCATTTTACATTGGCTGATCTTCCCTGATTTCTTGATGTACACCTTCTTTGCAGTTTTCTGGGCTATCTGTAAAATAGTCGAGAAGGCATTTAGTTTATGGTTAATTGCAAAGCAAATCACGAAATTTCATATTTTGTCAATTACAATATGTGCTATCAAAATTTACAATTGGATACATGACTTTTCAAATTGTTAGAATTTTTTAACATGATTATTTTCGTGCAAGTCCTGCTAATGTGGCAGTTTATGAATTTCTTTGCAATTTATATATATATATATATTCGTGCAAGTCCTGCTAATGTGGCAGTTTATGAATTTCTTTGCAATTTATATATATATATATATATATATATATATATATCCGAAAGCCAAATCAGCGTAAGTTGCCAGAAAATAATTATAAGATACAGTTGTAAAACTTTAAAAAAACTCTGTATTGAATTGCAAATTTAAAAACATATATTGTAATTGGAAAAACGTGAAAAGCTCGTGATTTTTATGCAAGTAATACTTTAGTTTAAAATGAAAACAATGTAGAAACAAGTATGTTCCCACCAAAACAAGAAATGCGAAGGAAATACCTGTGCAAGCAACACATGAGGTTCTGATGTAAATCTGAAGTGGATTGTGAATGACAATCCTTTAGCTTCCATGTGTACAGCCCTACGTATTCTTTTACCAGATAACTCGTTGCTTGGCTTCTCAATAATTTCTGATGTAGTTCTGCCCTTTTTGCCACTGGATTTGGATTTGGATTTTGACGTAACCTCATCCACATTATGGACATCAGAAGTTCCCTCTCCGTCTTCAGAGTGTTCAGTTTCCTCACCATTGCTGTTTTCCTCAATATCCTCATCATGGTTGCTTTTACTTTTTTCTTGATCTGCAGACAACTCGTCTCCATTATGGTCAACATCAGATCCTTCATCATAATCCATTTCATCTGAAGCTTGTAACTTTCTCTTTTGTGCATCTGAACCAAGATCATCCCCTTTGTCATGGTCATCATCATCATCATCATCATCTGCTTCTTTAGATCTAGCCCCTGAATCATCATCATCAGCTTCAGTTGATGCTTCTGATCTTGAACTAGACATGACATTTTTAATGCCATTAATTCTGGAGAGAAAAATGACATGATTTTCAATTGCATCCTCCAATTCCCTTAAAAAAACAGTTGTGAGAGTATCCTGAGTGTTTTCAAGGGATACAAACTCAGTGTCTTTTAGTTTCATCGTCAACTTATAAACTCTAGCCACTTCGTGGGGATCAATTGTAAGTCGAACTTCCATATTTTCCACCAAATCTGCTACTGTCACTTTCTTCACACCAGAAACAAGAGATACGACATCACACCTGCAAATGAAACATTAAGTGTCGGACAAAAGAATTACAAAGAAGAGGCACAATTGCATGAGACCGTCTCATTATGAGTTTTTGACTACAAAGAAATGGATGCAGATAACCTATTTGATGTACAAAGAAATGGATGCACATGGTGAGACAGGGCATAAGTTGGGCTTTGACGCTTTAACACTTTGGGAGGGGTGGGTGTGATTTGTGCTAAGTTTTACCCCGTCTCATGCATGAGACCGTCTCATTATGAGTTTTTGACTACAAAGAAATGGATGCACATAACCTATTTGATGTAAGTTGCATCCAATCAAGCATTCTAAGTAAAAGTTCACATCATGTTCCTCACTAATGCAACACAAGATATAGATAACTCACTTGATCAACATTCCTTTAAAGTTAAATGGAAAATGTGGAGTAGTCCCACATTTGATAATCCATTTTGAAAAATGCAACTCATGCTAATTTTTTTAAACCTAAATAACCCTCTTAATGCAACTGTGAACCCTTCCAGCAAGGGCAACTCTGACCGGGACCCTTCCGCAACTATTCCCGCAAAAATATAAACATGAGTGGCAGTTTCAACAAGAACTATCAGAAGTAGCATTGTTAACAAATTTCCCAAGTTAAATCCAGAGTTCTAAGTGAAAACTCGGATCATGTTTCTCATTAATACATAAGATTTTAGTTACTCACTTGGATCTCCATTCCGAGAATGGGCACGTTAACATGGGAGTCTTAATAACATCTGATGCAGTCATCAAAATCTCCTGGAGACGAGGGATACCAAGTGTAACATTCATTTCTCCACGGCCAGCCAGATGAAAAGTGTTAAGTCTGCAAAGATGCGAGAGTCAAACGAGATATTGCAGGTTCATCCATTAACTTCATTGATGATAAGAAAACTCATCTGTAACATTAGAATGGAAACAGAACCTAAACACAGGAATCTGGACTGATATCACCACAGCTAATTTATCAGATTTAAACTAACCTAAAAAAGATATTGCAAATCCTGTAACTACATTGCACAAAGTACTCAACTAATCAGTTATTATACTTTTTCATCACCTTTTAGTTCATTTTCTCTAACAGCTGTACATTTAACAAGAAACCGAATATAGGTTTCCGAGGTTTTCGAATTTGAAGTTATTCATGAAAATGTGGAGCAGAATGCAGAGATATAATTAGATTGGAAGATATGGCAAGATTATAAATACTTTCTCTAATAATTATTAATTATATGGATTTGATATATCTAACAAGTTCATGAACTGGAGCAATGAGGCAGCAGGAAAATAAAAAATTAATCTTACGTCATCTGAGTTGATGGTTCTCCTACTGACTGAGCAGCAATGACGCCAACCGGTTCTCCTGATTGTGCAAGACTCGATAGATATTTTTGCTTCACCAACTCTAAAAACTTGTTTTGCTCTTTTGCAAATGCCTTGTCTTTTTTGTATAGGTCTTCCTTCTTTTTTGATTTCCGTCTGGTGCTCTGTTTTTCTGATGACTTGTCTAGCGCCTCTTGAATAAAGATCTTGGCTTCATCTTCAAGCCCCTCAGGTAATTTGCTGATGTAACTATTAAATTCACGCTTACTCTCAAATTTCTGGCAAATGGTTTCACGATTCTGAACCATATCAAGGAGAGAGATTTTCTTAGTTCTTTCTTATTATTGTTTTAAGCATGTAATAGGAACTAGAATAGTTCAAAGAGTTCATAGAGAAGAGAGTATAGGAATTACATCTTCAAGTCCCTTAAAATTTGTGAGAAAGCTTGTCTGGAGCACATCAACACCATCTTCTCCATAGTAAAATTGAACAATGGAACCATCAGCATCACGGACAGTATAATCATAACAAACTTTTAGGCTCTCAAGATTTTTTATTAGACACCGTTGTAGATATCCACTGCGAGATGTTTTAACTGCAGTGTCAACTAATCTGTAGAAAATAAGCTGATAATTAGAGAACATATAGACTGGGAAAGAACCCTCAAAATTCAAGAGCAGAACTCTACTCAAGTGAATTCTGAGTATCTACTTGGCCACAATTTAATTTGCTAGCAGGATGAGTCTAAGAAAGGCTGAGACTACGTGTGCGCCAAAGGATCAAGAAAGCCCCGACCAAGCAACCAAAGATTTGGTTAATTAAATATTTTTGTTTTCACGGTCAATGTGTATTCTTTGTCAGTACATGAACCAATGGGATTTTTTTTTTGTGGAGAAGAGTTAAAGAGAAACTAGGGTCTTTCGTACTAGGGAAATAAAAAAGATTTGCAAATGAAAGATTTATGTTGTTTGCACTACAAAATGATGTATGTCGCCAGGCCCAGAGTATCATCAAGTTTAATAATAGCTCTGATATTTCAAAACTCAAAAAGTTTATTTAGGAGGTAACGGAAACAAGTGAAAGCCTGAGATTTACCCTTCCCGACCAGCCATGCAATGGAAGTAATACTCTTGAGGTCGAAGGCCAGTTAGAAAGCGATCAGTGATAAAGCCTCCGGCTCTAGATGTGAAATCCCAGGGAGGAAAGGAGGGCAGAGTCTTGCCAGAAACCATTCGAGGCACTCTTTTACCTTCCAACTCTTGTTGACCTAGGTACGCAGATATTTGTTGGAAATTCACCTATCCAGAATGAATAGAGTTAAATGTCAATTCGTATTATATCTTAAAATAGTACACAAAAATGTTTTGGAGTGAGGTCTGCAGAAATTCAGAGGCATGCCCAAGAAAATGAGGAAAAATCGCAATGAGGCATAAAATCGAGGTGCGCCTCTAACAACTATGACTAAATCTCGGCAAATTCATCAAAGACATGGGGGAAAAGCATATAATCAGTAGTCAAATATGAGTTCAACAGCAGCTCAAACTGATCACTGACAATTACAAGTCCTTAGCAAAACAAACATTATATCTTACCGTGCTACCCTTGGCACCTGTTGTGGTCATAGCAGAGATGCAGTTCTTCGGAAACGGTTTTAATAATCCCGCAGTAAGCAAATGCTTGAGTATCTGAGAACCTTCTCTAGTTAGCCGATTTGTTAATTTATTTTTCATTTTCATGTCCAAGGATGCAGTGGCAGATTCTCTCTCACTGCATATGACTTTCTCAATTTCCAGCTGCAGTTCTTCAGGGCCTAGGGAATCAAACCAAAAGAAAGGATTAAGAGGCAATGTCAAGATAAACAATCAACACTCTGATGAACATGAAACAAAAAATAATGAACTGCTTCCAAAATGGTACCCTACTGTGACACTTACAAATACAAATCCAAGTAATCCATAAACTAAGAAGATTCTAATATATATGTAAAATGTTCAGACATAACGTTTGTACAGTTGTACGCAGCAATAACATCTAAATTTATTTCATAAACTGAATAGAGTAAGAGTCGAATACTATAATCAATCAAAAAACCACAAAGCAAAACAACAAACAACCACATCAACAACAATCCTCGGACATGTTTTAAAAGGTCATCATGGCCATTTAATTTTGTTCTACTTTTCATTTGGGTTATTAATAGGTAAAGCTTCATAACAAACCATTAACAACAAAATAAGCATCTATCCCCACCATGTGGAGTTTGCTATACGGTTATATCTGGCCAATGGATTAGGTCAACGTATAAATGTACATGCTCGTTCTCATTAATTTGAAACATACCATGTCTTTTTTTAAAGTCAATTTCCAAGTTTATATGGCTTCCCTTTCCCCTTTAGATTTGAGTTCAAGTTCTCCAATTTCTTACTGAATTGGTGCATCAAAAGCTCAATAACACCCCTGAAAAAAAATTACAATGCAGAACAACAGCATAATCTTGCTATACCGAACATTTTATCAAAGTCCACAATCCCCTATATTAAAATGGCAGAGGTATGTTGGTATCAGTTTGTGATGGCAATCAGAGAGTGAAACAATACAGTCATGTATAGTTGGCTATACTCTGGCTTCAAGAAGATGCAATTTCATCAAGTGAATGTCGTTACCTTAAGGCGGACTAATAAGTCGGCTATTTCTAAAAAGTTTGAAGTGCAGTAAAAATGGTAGAAGGAGCAGGCAGCATGCGTAGCTGATGGTCTTAGCTAATTTAATTGTGCAAGAAAAGCACAAAATTTTGATCCCTAAAGAAGAAAGAAGTAACATTTACGGCATTGAAGTATCAGTCCTACACCATAACAGTAAACCCCATACAGCTAGTGTTCAAGACTAAGGGATGATTGTGCATGATAATAAAAAGTATAGTGCTTGCAAATAGGCCAAAGATGAAGAATTTCTTCACAGATATGCTAACGCCAAAGGTCAGATATGCTCATATGCACATGTCGTGTTACAGCCAATCAGTTTAAGAACAAATATCAGGACTAGTTAGAATAATAGAATCAGAAAATCTTTTTTTAAAAAATAGAATAGCTATATCAAATTAAAACAATCTTTCATTATGGTACCTATTTGCCCAGGTTTGAAATTGACAAATTCACAGTGAACCTCTTCTCCAACATCTTCTCCTTCGAGTTTCTCCTTCCTTTGGAGATCGTGATTAGGCAATATAATAAGGTCATCCAGCCCACATGTGAAACCATGAAACTGAGCCATGTATAAAGAGCATAAACTTTTGATTAGACGAACAGTCAACGATAAGATTTTGTACAAAAATCTAAAATTAACATAAGAAGCACCTGCAAGAAGATCGTAAATAAGCGGCTCAATGCAGAAAGCAAAATGCCTGCACTATTAGACCCATAAAGTTCTTGCACTGTGTGCACCAAACCAAACTTCCCAAACTGAGACTTATCTATCACACCACGTACAAGCTCATTTTTCCAAATTAAGAATTCATGTTCAGCATTATGATCTTCATCCTCCTCCCCATTTCTGTGACTGTTACCAGTGAAATAGTTCTTTGGAATTTTCCCCTGATTTTTTACAGTACAAGGTGCACAACCCCGGGTGATTTGATTCAGTAATGCTGTAATTACCTGGTGGCAGAAATGTGGTTATTCACAAAAAATTAGTTGCACGTTGATAACATCATGCATATCACATGGGATATCAGCATCTTATAATTGTAACCTGTTTTCCAGTCCAAAGAGGGACAGGTTTCCACACGGTGGGCAAGATAGACTCAACCGCACCTTCAGAATCCACTACTGAGACCTTCCGGGAATGGTTGGCTGGATGTGGACCAGGCACAACTGCAAATACACCAGATCCATATAGCAACTGACTGAATTCGCTCCGAGTAAGAAAAGTATTCTTCATTGTCAAAATCACAGCACCTACGATATGATCCTGGAATTTATGTGCGAGGATAGTTAACCATGCAGGTGTACGATGAAACATTGCAATAAAGAAACATAAGACCTACACTAACTAACAATTTCAGGAATAGGTTCTCAAAAATAAAAAAAATAAAAAAAAGTTTGGGAATGAAAATAACAATTGTTATATGGTACTGATGCTGAAACCTGAATCAAGCCTCTCACTGTGTCACCCCTTGTAGGAACGATGTACTGTTCATTAGCATTAACAATGTTGTAAGCTTCCGCACGAGAAACTTCATCTTGAGGAAAATGCACATTAATCTCATCACCATCAAAATCAGCATTATAAGAGCTGCAGTCGATTTCATTAATTAGACCAATCATCTAAATGATCAATGAAGAAAAGAGTACATATAGTAAATGATAAAGCAAACCTGCAATTTGCATAATGCATGCGTAGTGTTTTTTCTCCTTTCAATACACGAACAACATGTGCCATTAAACTTGTCTTGTGAAGTGTAGGCTGACATAAAGAAAAGTATAAAGATAACTAGCAGCTAAAACAGTTGAGCAATAAGTAATTACTCAAACATAGAGAGACCACACAAGAAAATAACTGCGAAAGAAAAGATATCCTCATCATGCGAGAAAATGATCTCAAATGTATAGTGAAGAGAATGCAGAACTTATCATACACATTCTTCTCAGTTTCTGATGGACAATCGATTTCAAACATAAAACCACAAGCATCATAATCGAGCATTGTCTGAACGGTGTGATTTACTTGGATATAGAAAGAAAGATAAAATACGACAATGGAGTTGCAACAATATAAAAATGAAATTTAAG